>CP092090.1:5552500-5880000 GCA_029203775.1 Neoneuromus ignobilis | reverse complement strand
TTTAGAACAATACAGATAAAACAAGAACCGCAGATAAATTAAAACTTTTAAATTAAAGAAAAACACGCATACATGGAATTTAATTTTCTTTATTTACAAATACACAAAATTAAAACCTGTAAATTAGGAAAAAATCATAATGAACGTTTTTTTTTAAACATTTTTATTATACAAACTACAAATCTATTAAATAATCTATAAAGATGCGTCCACAAACGGCTATTTTATTTTTCTTCGAGCTGTTACCTATATTCCTCCAATATACTTCATTTTAATAATATATATCTTGATGAAAAATAATATCTTACCATAATAAGAAGAATCAATCATTTTAAAACCATTTATAAGTTGATATATTGTGTGTGTATGTGAGTAAATATATATACATATATATATATATATATATATATATATATATATATATATATACATATACATAGTGTCAATTAATTATTAAGAAAATATTAAATATATTTTAAATAATTTAATTTAATCAACAGATATATTTGCTTATAATTATTATATCAAAGTTATAATTACTGTATTTAACTTTTAAAATTATAAACAAATGAACAAAATTCAAGTAGCATTCAAATCAATAAAATAAATACTAACCTTAAATATCAAAAAATAATCTGATATATTAACATATTATTTTCCAAATTTCTAAACACCACTAAAGTACTGACCTCGTGAAAATAAAACCATTCACATTTTTATTTAAAAATAATTAATTATTTTATACTATATTATAAAAATCCTCAAGAAAAACTGCACATGTTATAACTTCTACACATCTATATACAATAAACAAAGAAACACAGCCTCCTATATCTTTTTCATATAGTATTCTAGAATATTAGAACCTCGGGTCTTCTCTCTATTTGTTACAATTCTATATATAGTGTGTCTAATTAATTATTGAGAAAATATATTTATTAAACAATATTTTAAATAATTGTAATTAATCAACAGATATATTTGTTTATAATTATTATATCAGTGTGGTAATTATTATATTTAACTTTTGAAATTATAAACAAAGAAACAAAATTCAAGAAGTAGTCAAATCAATAAAATAAATACTAACCTTCAATATCAAAAAATAATCTGATATATTAACAAACTATTTTTTAAATTTCTAAACACCACTAAAGTACTGACCTCTTGAAAATAAAACCATTCACATTATTATTTAAAAATAAATAATTTTATACTATGTTATAGAAATTCTCAAGAAAAACAGCACATGTTATAACTTCTACACATTGTCTATATACAATAAACAAAAAAACACAGCCTCCTATATCTTTTTCATATAATATTCTAGAATATTAGAACCTCCCCTCACACACTCACATACTACATATAATTTTCTCTCTGTTTGTTACAATTAAGGTGTTTTTTAGTATCAATCCCACTTTTATCGACATATATATATATATATATATATATATATATAAATTCCTTGAATTAAACATTTCTTAATTTAGAAAACAGTATTTTTTGGTAATTAAATCTCATATTAAATACGATAAATCGAATCTGTTTTTATTAACTTTTCAACTGTATAAATTTATGAGCTGTTTTTATTAAAACCTAAATAAACTTTCATATTTGTATTACATAATTTAAGCAAAAAATTCATTTATATTTTTGTTAACTTTACATTTATAATTAAATGTATCTATAAACGTACAATCATATAAATGAATTAATAACATTGAAAGCTTGCACTGATTTAATTATTTTATTACAAAATCGTTTTTCTCCATACATGCGTACATACGAAAAGCTGCGTTTCTATACAAAGCTCGTTTATCATAACATATTCTAAATAATTCACTACTAATATAATCAAAAACGAAAACGTTCCATTACAAATACATACACACATATGTTCTATATGAAATTATTAACGATATCGAACTTGTTCAAAATTCGAACCGCGCTGACAGGTGCGTAAAAACACGGCCCTTGTTCGTATAAATACAGCCATGAACAAAACTACGTATAAATAGCTCGCAGCTATGTGTCGAGCTTGTAAGGACTGAGATGTTGTGTTTATGCTCTGGGGTACCACAAGCGATTGTGTTGACAGCTAGTGGCGAATATATCACGATGGGGGTGGTTTGGGAGACCTGTAAACGAAAACATGTCTGTTACAGTACAAAACGATTCGTGTGTGAATATCGGACGAACGTTCTTATTTACTTGCATTTATTGGTATATGTCTAGAAATGTCGATTGACTCGCTCAGTTTTTATTAGGATGTTTATTTGAGTTGATTGCCCAGTGTATTGAAAATTGTAAACCGTACTGTATGTTAGAGAATTTTTTTTTTAATATTTGTCATATTTTTTTCAATTAACACATGTAGAAAAATAAGTATAAAATGTTTATTAAGGGGGTATTCTAGTCTAGACGCACGAATTTTAGGTGTTTTTTCGGACGCTATAAAAAAAACAACAAATATTTTTACTATCCATTTTTTATCAGTTATTTATTGACATTTTAAGCGAATAAAAAAGAATTATTAAAAACAAAAAATTCAAAATTGAAAAAGGTACAGGCTGCCAAAGTGGGGGCTCGAAAAAAAGGTGTCTCTTGGTTGACGTGGTTCCAACCCTTCCGGTCATCTGAAATAATTTTTTTTTCGAAATTATTGAAAAAGAAGGTTGTAATAGTATCCCCGCGTAGGGAAATTTAAAAAAAAAATTTCGCAAAATGGCGGCAGTGTGAAAAAACAGTCATTTTTTCAACTTTCGGAATTTTTTAAAAATAGTAAAAAACAAAATTTTCAAAAAATCATAGGCGGGGGCAATCACTGTTATATTGAGAAGCTCTGTACCAAATTTTAAGTAAATCGGTCCATTAGAACTTGAGAAATCACGTCAACCGTGTCGAAAAAAGTAGTTTCGAGAAAAACGCGTTTAAAGTTGATTCGTTCCGGCCAGACCGGATTGGTTGGCGCGTCACAAAAATAGCTATAACTCCGAAAATAATTCGAATTTCGAAAAATCCTCTTAAGGACATATTCTTAAAGGTCTAAACTTTGAAAATATGCAAAAAATCGATTTTTTCGAAATTCTAGACTAAATAATTAACTAATTAATTAAATACTTTATGTATAATTTCTATTTAAACTTCTGAAGCGCCTTTTGAAAAACCCTATATATATTATTTTATTTTAAAATTGAAAGTTTGTTTATTGCATTTATTAAGGATTTATTTCAAAATCTTAAATCGATATAATTGACTTCAAATTCAATTACATCTAAAAGTGTTCATATTTTATTTGATTGGAATAATATTTATTTAAAATACCAACAATGATTGCAAAGAAAAATTATAAATTAAATTATATATTGTAGTTAATTTATGTACACACTCGTGTAGTAACTCTTACTAAAGAACATTGAACATTGAATGCGGACTTTAATTTAATTGCACTCATTAAATATTACGACTTATTTTACCGCTAGAACGTTTCTGTCGTCTTATAGAACATTGGATTAAAGGCATTCGCTAATAAAGCATCTTGACCACACAAGTGACTTGATATCCATTGTAACTTGTCATTACCGTCCAGTAATTAATCTTTGTAACTGAAATTGGAAATTAATAATTGAGAAATGTCTCTGTCAGTTACATATTCATGCAACATGCAGCTTTATTGTAATTACGTCTGATTCGAATGAAAATTGCCGTCGACAGCGATCATTTGTGCTATTAAAAAGAGTTTAAAAGTTAAACTGGTATTATTTTTTTTAATTCGTAATAACTTCTGTCACGATAGAACGACTGATTGATTGTATTTTAAAGTATGAAATAAATGTATTTACAAATAGTTTTTCTATCACTTGGTCAAATATGTGTATTATTTTTTATAATAGAATTTATATTGTTTTGTCATTTGAGTTTTCAAATAATTTTAAAATATATTAAAAACGTTTGCTATAAAATATTTTTACATGTGTGTGTGTGTGTGTGAGAGAGAGTATGTGTGTGTGTGTGTATATATATATATATATATATATATATATATATATATATATATATATATATATATATATATAATTTAATTGTATTTACATTTCATGCTGCTTTTTTTTATCAACCATCTAAGCCGCTAGTAATATCAAACATCTGCGTATTGTTTATTATATACTTTTATAATTTTAAGTGTTATTTTTTTAAAAAAACTGTAATTTAATATTTACTGTTTATTATTCCAACACTGTTGTATAAAGTAATTTTAATCATTTTTCTTAAATAGCAAAACACACCCAGTCATATGTTATTTTTGATAAAAATGCATACTTATTTTCGTTAAATAATATCCTATTTCGAATAAGTTCTCTTTTATAACTTCTAAACAGCGCTATTTTCAACACAAATGTGTGCTTTCCTTGTAGATATAAAACATCAACTTCAACATAAACTCTAAACTTTTACATACTTCGTGTTATTCATCCGTTTTTAAAATAACTTTTCTTACACACATTATTTTATATCTCTTTCATTATTTTACAGTACTTATAACTATACTATATACTTAGATATCGTTTTCATGTATTTTATTTTTATGTGCATTATTTGAGAGCAGCAAATGTAAAATTGTACAAGTATTTCAGTTTTAGTAAAATGAAAGAATAGCATAAATTGACAGTTTTATATATGTATATAAAGTACAACATCAATATATATTTATTTCTCACATTAATTATAACAGAGATCGTTATCGATAATAATAAACGGTAATGATACATCATTTACGAGGGAAGAAATAAAAGAAAATAAATTAATTCAAATTATATTCACTACATGCATGCGCCACATTTGAAATCAGTTGTACTCGTATCGTAACATTTGATCTATAGGGTCATTTATAAATAATGGTTCCGTTTGAAAGACTGAAATTAACTAGAATTGTTCTATGTTGTCAACTAATTGATAGTAATTCGTTAAACATGATATTAATTATCTTTTCAAATTATATATACAGGATATATCAAATTATATATTATATATTTAAACATGTACTTCCATTTTATATAATAAATATTATTCTTTACTCGAGTAAAATATATAAAATATTTTTTCTATTTTGTATAATTTATTTAGTATTGCAAATATCCCTAAAAGAATCAATCAATTTTTATTATTCTTATTTATCTAAATAATACAAACACTTTTTGTATTTTATTCAGATGATATATTTTTTTCAGAATTTTCTTGTTGCAATGATATTTTAATTGAACAGTAATTGAATCAAAAACTAAATTTATGGTACAATTAGTGCATTAATATTGACAACCCTAAAATTTATAATATTCATCGAAATCACTATGCATAATATATGTTAACCTTTAATAAAGATCATTGTTTGAAGATTAGCAGCTCCTATGGGTATCGTTACACTAGATTAACTACACCATGTATAATTAACTCGTTTATGTAATTACAGAGATAAAAATGAATACAATGTTATTAATTTTACTACCACACAAACTGCATTCATAATAACTGAAAGCTCAAAGGACAACGTACGTGCACACTGTCCGTATAAATAATATTCTCGGAGCTTTTGTGATTAATCCAATTACAGTTTTTCATATTGTTCACATTACAGTGCACTATTACACCTGAGAATCAGAATGACATATTTAACAATGAATCGCTTTTTCATTTCTTTCATTCAGAAAATTAATAGGTCGTTTAAATGAAACTCGATCGTTGCAACAGTCAAAGAAAATATCTCTTACTAAACACATATCTGTATATATGTATGTGTGTTTGTGTATATATATATGGAAATATAACAAAAAGTATTTTCAATTCAGTCTAATGATCAAAGTGTGGAATTGTATTGTGCTGATAGAAAATTGGAAAATGCTTTATAATACTACTGTATTAACCGTATGGTTTTTTAAATCATTTTACGTGATATTTGATGTTTTTTGTTACAACGTATAAAAAGATTTTTATTACAGGTTTTATCTGATTCTGAAGTAATTGTTCAAAATATATAGTTTATAGTTTTATACACGATATGATTTATATATATATATATATATATATATATATATATATATATATATAAATATATTTCAATAGCAGTAACATATTGTATTTTTTATCAAATTATTTCTATATATGAAATGCTGATAAAAATATCGAAACAGCGTTCGTAATTTATAAACTAATAAAAAAAATGTATAAATTAAAATACGAGCAATGTATGTGTACAATCTGTTTGATAAATAAATATATAAAAGTAACCACATCAATCATGAAGAAAAAATGTTGAAAATAAAAAATACTTTTCTTTTCGAAGTTTACCTACGAAAGAAGCTGATATGGTCTTGAGTAATATATGTAGGATATACATTGACTATGTGTCACACTGTTCCTGTGAAAAAATCCTTCAATCCGTGTTTCTTGGCTTGAATTTTAAGGAAGTTAAAGTTGTAGATTTTACTGACTGTTTATTTTCGATCGGGAAAAATTTCAAAAAACCTCTAATTAATGAAAAATAGATAAGAAAATAGATGTATGGAGATGAAGAGAGGTTTGTATGTATGATAAAAAATACTCAACTTTAAATCTGCTTTATAAATAAATATGAAATATGCATTTTTTTAATAATGGCAATGATAAATATTTTTAAACAATTAAATTATATTTTAAATCTATATCTTATAAGTATTTTTTATTCTCAGTTACTATTTTCACAATCGTATGACGTTTTAAAAAATAAATTATTATTTTTCAAATTTAAGGTTAAATGTCAATCACTTGAAGAAAAAATAGTGAATTTAGAATAGAAAATTAACTTTTAATTATATATGTAACTGAATGTTTATATCCATTCTGCACACAATTTTCATACATTAAAAATAATGATCGTTAATTACATACATATTTCTTATTCTATTATGTACTGGTATATTATAATGTAGTTTTATTTTCTTTTGTGATCTCACTATTCTCATTTGATTTCCTGTAACATTTCTGCTTATTGTATTATCATTTACCTTTCCAACAAATTTTTACACATTTTTTTCTGTCTCATAAACATTTTTTTTATTATACAATTATTAATATATTCTGTTATTATCCACTTTCTTCTTTCACAAATATTTACTCATTTTTTTTATATATGATACCTCCTTTTTATTTTTCATATTTATTTAATAATAAAATATTTAGAATGATTTTTTTCATAATAAATTTTTGATCAATGAATGTATTTTCAAAATATGGTATTTCATAAACGTACTTCCAATAATATCTAATTAAAAAAGATTTAATCCGGCTATCGATATTATAATTGAGTACAGAATTATTGTATAGAAATTATAATATTTTAATCTATATGTATAAATTCGTCAATTTTATATAATTTCATATATTAATTTTTGAATTACATTTCTATGTTTGAATAGTTCACTGGTAGATTGGACATTTCGATATAAGATATTATATATGTGTATTCGTGTGCGTGTGTTGTGTTTTTATGTGAGGTACAATACACCTGGAAGATGACAATAATTGTGGTTTAAAGAAAATCGTATGCGCTCTGTACTCCATCCACGTCGCCCGAAAACAATGTATCGGCCTCTGTTTAATAATGCTGGACAATAGTAACATCGACAGAATACATAACGAATGACAGTTAAAAACGGTTATTTATGGTTAACTGTTAGCTCTCGTGGCAGTTAATAATGTTCGATGAGAACGACAAAGAACAGAAGCCGTAAACGTTGTTAATTCTTATTCAAATCGTATAAATCTGTACACATTCATATGCTAATCGTCGTGTGTAAATCATTCGCTTTTTTGATAGGTTTTAATAACAGGTATTTTTGTTTCATGAAAACGATACGTGTTGTTCGAATGTTGACAAATATTTACATACAGGTATTGGAATATAGTGCACGTGATTTTTTTGTAAATATCTAAAGCAGTCCTGGTTAATACCACACGTATTGAAACATTGATTTTATGAAAATAATAAATTCGTTGTATTTAAATGATTTTTAATTAATTTGTAGTAGAAATATTTTTTTATGTTAAAATTGTATTTGCTACTAATTTAACACTAGATATACCAAGAAATGATATAAACCTATCTTTACCAACCGGTAATTTTGGCCGGTTAGTATTTAGCCGAAAAAATTTGTAATTTTTAATTAATTAGTCCAAGCATTTTTTTGTTGTTTAATTTTCTGACGGTCGGAAAAATCATTGAGTGGCTTGGAAATATCGTTGATGAGCTCGGAAATATTCGTCGGTAGCTTAGAAATATCGTCGGTAGCTCGAAAATATCGTCACCACGACGATATTTCCGAGCCCACCAACGTTACTTCCCAGCCTAACATTACTTCCCAGTCAACCAACGACATTTCCGAACTCACCGACGATATTTCCGAGCTACCTAAAGATTTTTTCAACCGTTCTAAAATTGAACAACCAAAAAAAACTGCTTGGACTAATTATTTAAAAATTACAAATTTTTCTCGGCTAAATACCAACCGGTCAAACGATATTTCGATATTTCCGAGTAATCTGCTTTATACGATTCTGGATGTAACGGACGGTCGTGAATCACTTCAGGATTGGTCTCATGCCAAATGCGGAATTTTCGCTTATTAACGTACCTGTGAAGCCAAGAATGAACCTCATCACTGAACAAAATTTTTTCGTTAATTATTACTGACAGAACACTATTTTTTCAAATAAATTTCTACAATTTGAAAACGTTGCTCAGATGTAAAACGTTCCACAATGTTTACCCAAAGTATACTGAAGCAAAAAGTCACTTATACTGCGCAAACTGATAACTGACTTGACAGCTATCCCGATCGAAAGTTCTATCAAACCTAAAAAAACACTTATATTTATCAATGTTTATAATGTCTTGTGGTATTGTCGTTGGGTAATTATGTAAAAAAATGTATATTGGATTTTTATAAATAAATAAAATAATTTATATATATATATATATATATATATATATATATATATATATATATATATAAATATGTAGTAAAAGCACTATTCGATCATTTAATAAATTATTAAATGGCCAATAAAAATTTTACACGTTTAAAAAAAATAATTTATAATTTTTTTTTACTATTATTATACAACGTGTTTAATCATTACTAAAGTGGTTTTTGTACTAATATGTTAAAATCATTGAAAAGAAATAAACTCTAGATATCGATCGAAAATCATTTGACAGATATTTTTATATGTAGGAAGTAGAAAAAATCGTTTACGTTTATTTTACTGCTCCACTTTTAACGACTAATGAGATACATTTCAAAGGTTGATCTACGTAAAATGTGTGTGATAAAACCGCGATTTTCCCGTAGATATCGGAAGTTTATTCTAAATGACGAATATTTTTCAGTACAGAAAAATTATTACTCTTAAGTATATGTAATTGAAAATATATATCTTTACATATATATATATATATATATATATATATATATATATGCATATAATTTTTCATAATAAATTTTCTTGTAATTCGAATGAATATTTGCGAAAGAAACGTTCATTACAGTGAGCGTATTTCACAAAATTTTAATATAATCCGTTAAGAGAAATGATTTCAAAGTATGTTTAAAATTTATAGAGCATATAAATTGAATAAAATTATTCTTATTTCCAGAACAACTCCAAGCACCGAGATTTACAATGCAGCCTTCATCTAGTAGTAGTATAGTGAGCGAAGGAAGAACGAAAATTCTTCAATGTCAAGCATTAGGTAAGTTATATTTAATTTAATACATATTTTTTATTTATTCATAAATAAATACTGAATTTCTCAATCTTAAAATCATTTCAATTCAATACTAACAACATACAAAAATGTATTTATAAAGTTGTATAAGAAAACTGTGTTTTATATTAAATAAAACAATTTTTCAATAAGAGAAATGATTAATATTTTTAACTGATAAATGTATACCAGTTTAAACGTTTTAATTTTTTTAATTGGGGTTACTATACTCGCACTCGTACGTTGTTCTAAAAAAATAAATTATTACGTTGTAAATTTATCTTAAAATGTAAATGTAATACTTTATTCTAATAAGATAAGTGAAACTTAAATAATAATTGACGAAGCCCACATAAATGTCAAATGAGGTCATATCAAATGATTAATGTATTGAATTAAATTTGTTTATGAAGTAACTAAAAAAAAATCGCATGATATTTTACAATAGTTTATTTTTATATCTTCTATTTAATAGTGAAACGATACGGTTTAGATTTATGTTATATAAAAAAACAGTAATTCTTTTAAATATCAGCTTTATAAAAATAGTTCTTTCTTAATGAATGCATGAATTTAATTCATTCTTTTTAAATGGAAGCAGATAAGTTGTATCAGTTAGAATAGTCGAAAATAATATGTGAAATTTTTGCATAGAAATATTTAATAATAAATTATTGTATAGCACGAGAAAATAATATACTACTTTTTTTATTTTTCGCAAATAAATTTCGTTTATATAAAACATGTGTTTTGTTTGTGTGTGTGTGTGTGTGTATTTATGTATAAATTAGAATAAAAAAGCATGAAACAAGTAACTATAAAAATAAAAGTTTGTATCTTTTACATATATATATATATATATATATATATATATATATATATATATATATATAATTAGACTATAGTGCGCTTAAAAATATATATCAAACATTTTATTCATAGTTCAAAAATTCTACGTCGACTCGAACAAAAAAAATTGTATCAGAAAATATTTACATCTTTACCGAAAAAAAACCTGATGTTTGACACAGAAAAAATGTTTGCTACTTTACATCAAATATTCATGTGTAACAGTTGAGAAAAATTGGTTGTCCATTCGTGCGGAGTACTGTTCTCATACAATATTAAAATAAAAGTTACGAGCCGGAGAGTAAAGAGGTGCTAAAAATGATATGGGACGACATTTGACAGACGTGCGCGCTTCAAAACGTTCATGGACGGTTCTGTTGACGGTTCCCGTAACATCTGATAACCTTAAAGCAAAAAAAAGTTTGATTGGTACGTACGATACTATCGAAATTGTGTCACGGTAATCGTTTCAAAAATAAAGTTTTCGACACACGATGTGACTTTATAACTTAAGCGTTTGAAATCACTGACAAAAATGTACGGTGCGAAAAATACACATTCGCACTTTAGTCGTGTTTGTCTTGAAATCTTTGAACTCTCTGACAATTTTTTTCCCAGTATCATTCATTTTATTATAGATAAAATTAACTCCTTTCTCTGTCATAAAATACAGAGAGGTCACATCGTATTCATTAAATTCACGTTATCTTTTCAAACTCTTTTCACGCAATTAATATAATTTCTACAAATTATTCTTAGTTGCAGTAACACTTTTATTCTTTTTAAGGTGTTTATACAGTACTTAGATTTGTCTCTTGTTAAAATCTTGAATAAATCTTTTTTTTAAAAAAAATACTATTTTGTTAATTACTCTTATTGTATAGGGTCTACCAAATGTGACCTCTAGATTTGAATTTTATTAAAAAGAAACTATACACATGTTTCCCTATACACACATTTCTTTTTAATAAAACACAAATCTAGGCGTCACATTTGGATAACCATATATAATTCAAATGAATGACAATCTTTCACAAAAAAAATAAAAATCAAAAATGAATTATCTTAAAAATAAAATTCATTCGCATCTAACCTTAGTACAAAATACATTTTCATAGAAATATTTTTTTTGTAATTTTTTAATAAAAAAAATAAATTGTGGAATTTTTTTCAAGTTTTTATTAAATGTCTCAAGAAATCTGTTTTTCTCTCTTATAATTGTAATAAGGAGAATATGATAGATATTATATAAAGAAACTATACACATGTTTCCCTACACACCACCCTATACACATGTTTCTTTTTAATAAAACACAAATCTAGGCGTTACATTTGTATAACTCTATATAATTCAAGTGAATGGAAATCTTTTGCAAAAAAAATATAAGAATGAAAAATGTTTTATATTAAAAGAATTTTTAATTCGCATCTAACCTTAATACAAAATACATTTTCATATAAATATTTTTTTTGTATTTTTTTAATAAAAAAATAAGTAGTGGAAATTTTTTAAGTTTTTATTAAATGATTCAAGAAATCTGTTTTTCTCTTTCATAATTGTAATAAGGAGAATTTAATAGATATTTTTAATTATACAAAATATGTATATGAGACAGAATTTTTATTAAGTTTTTTTATAAATTATATATATATATATATATATATATATATATATATATATATATATATATACACACATATATATACATATTATTATTAAAAATATAAAGAGATTCAGAAAGAAATAAAAATCAATAAAGGTTCAGAAAAAAAATAGTGTACAATTAAATTAAATACATAATAATTTAACTGAAAAGAACATGAAAAAAATTATCTAGGACGAGATAATCAAAATTCTGATGATAATAATACGTCTCTAAATTATATTATAATCAGGCTAATGTTTTCATGAAGTTGTTCTATGAAGAAGATTGTTATTGAAGAGTATATTTTTATGTCTGGTAATTGTCATAGCTGTTTTTAAATATCCGATGAAATATACGATACTAATTAACATTCCTGTCTAATTAGTATGTGTCGACATAAAACCAGCTCGAGAAATAATCACCATGTAACAATAGCAACCTTCGTCACATACATAACACAACCACCCCTATGTTATACCATAATGAAGTAATACAAAACTAAATGAATGTTCAACCAAGTTCTGTAATAGATATAGGACATTGATATCCATTCCGTTATAGTTGAAATGCATTGTTAAATGTGAATAGAATCGAAACACGTGGTGCCGATGTTTTATGTTACACAAACTCACTACTTTCCATATTGTTACTGTTGACTTAAGATTGACATTTATATATGATACTTGTATCCGTTAATGTCGATGGAAACGTACAATTTCATTGTCTTTTGTATCTTTCAGTACAGTTTTTTTCCAGGATCATATATTATTTATATGCGGAACAATTTTACAGTACGACATGTGAACATTTAAGAAAAAAAGAACGTAATTTTCATACAAATTGTAGTTCGATACAATGTCATTTGACAGTCATTTGTAATATTAATATTTAATTCAATAGTAGATTGACATGACTTTGAAATTCATTGAAGACATCACAAAAATCTCTCTCTTAATTATATATATATATATATATATATATATATATATATATATATATATATAAAAAGGTCATCCAAATGTGATCATTAAATTTGTGTTTTATTAAAAAAAAACATGTGTATATTTTTTTTAATAAAACAAATCTATGCGTTACATTTGGATGGTCCTATACATTAAATATTAAATAAGAAATGATATACATTAAACAGTAATTATTAAATAATATGAAAAAATGTTTTTTTTGCATTTTTAATCATCAGTTAATTCAGTAGATAGTAAAGGGAATTAAAAATATTTTAACAGCATTTAAAATATTAACATTTTTAATGTTTTTTGGATATTATAAAAATTTTCATCTTAATTTTATTTCTTATTTTTAGAATATGTGTGTATAAATAAAAAAATCCTTTCGTCTTATTTGACATTAATGAAACTATTTTTTGTCACTTCCGGTTCTATTTCTTGTATTTATTTGCAATGCAAATATCTAATGGTAATATGATATTTTTATACACGGCCATGAATTTATATTTTAAAGAACGTAATGTTTTTTTTTAATCCAGTACTTTAATATATAAACATTTTTTTAGTACGTGCCATATTAAATTATTTGAGTAAAATATTAGTTCTCGACTTTTTTGACTGAAAATCATCAACTTAGAATTGAAAGCTAGAGAGTATGTTAATCAATAATTTCAAAGAATGGTATCTTAGGAACCAAAATTGATTCGATAATTTCCATTAATTCAGTAATTTCTAAATTGGGTATAAATAACGTTAAATTCAAACATAATCTCGTATCGAAATCGTCGTGCAAATATGTTGAACCAGAAGTCGTTGTCGACAACGATATTCCTTGTCTCTTGTGTGAACCGATACGTCATAATTCACCGCTGTCAAAATATCACATATTGTCTATCTGAATGTGTCATGTAATATAAACATTGGTACAATGGAGAGAAAATGTATCATGCACGTCATTTCTCAGTTCATATATAATCACAAAATGTAAGTTGTAGAAGATATAATTCAATATGTGTCAACAAATAATACTGAGGTGACATTGTTCACTTTAGTAACGACACGGTTTTGATACAGACCATTCGAAAGGATAATGAATTCCATATATATATGTGATATCTAAAATTACATGAATATTTGAAATGTATACGTGTGTATATCATTTGGGAATGGTTAAATGTAGAAACTCCTCTTTTGAGTAACGTAAATTATATAATACAAACGCATGCATGTTTCACACACACAAACAATATATATATATATATATATATATATATATATATATATATATATATATATATATATATATATATATATATAATATATATATATAAGCAAATAATTTACATAAATAATATTGCACGAATAGTGCTGAAATAATATTAACAAAAAAGTATGCATTATGTAAATTCATATTTCATATCGATGTTTCCTTTTTTAAAATTTGTTATTTATAAATATATATATAAAATCTTCCGATGAGAAATATTTTATGGGTATAATTCCTTTTAAAACCAAATATGACTTTATGTAACTTTGTTTTTATTTTTATATGGAAATAATAAATCTTTACTATTTTCTTCAAAAATAGAGTAAGAATGAATAAAGTAAATGTGATAATTCGTCAAGGTAACGATGATGGGATAGCGTACTAAATATACATTAAGAAAAATGGAGAATAAATAAATTTATTTTCGTTTTTAAACATTTTTATAAAATTTTATGGTTTGTAATAAATGATATATTTATATAAAAGCAAAAATATAGAAAACGCATATCACTTATTTAATAGTAAGTTAATTTGGTGAATTAGTTGAACAATTCTATAGACCCATCCAAATGTGACGCCTAGATTTATGTTCTATTAAAAAGAAACTATACACGATTTTCTATACACATGTTTCATTTTATTAAAACAGAAATATAGGCGTTACATTTGGATGGCCCTGTATATCAATGAAAATCTCAAAAAAAATTTGAAAATTTTTCAAAAATTTCAAAATTTTTCAAAAATTTCAAAATTTTCAAAATTTTTCAAAAATTTCAAAATTTTCAAAATTTCCATTTTTTGAAATTATCTTTTTTAAAAACCACCCATATTTTTCAACACTAGATTTACGGCTGTTGATTATAAACTTATTTTTACTAAAAAGAGTCAATTTGATTCACATCAAAATTGAAGTTTTTTGAAAAAAGCAATTTTAATTTAATTTAAATGATTCATTTATTATGCTGCATCTCCACCTTCTTTCAATGTTTATCATAAAGTCCCATCAGCAGCTCTTTCGGTTCGAATTTCTTCATTATCAGATGTATCAGCAGTGTCTAATTCACTTTTAATTTCAGAATCAAATAGAATACGGGCTCTTTTTCTGCTAGGAGCTACGAAGATTTTATCCTCACTGCTCGAAAATTCAATTTTATTTGCTTCTTTCTCTATTTAATCCTCATTTTCACATAGGTTCGTGTTAGCTGCATCAGCAACCCTATAAAACCCCAATAGCAACCCTACGTAATTAGAGATGAAATAAATATCTATTGAAATACCAACAATATTACTCCAACAATATCAAAATAATCAAACTCCAACAATATTATTTTACTGAAAATGCACTGTTTACACGCGGTGTACAAATCGAAATGATAAATTTTGCATAATTGACAAGATTGAACACGAGATGTTACGCATCAGTTGTTTTGGGATTGTTATACGAAATTTCTTAACTATAAAATCATTTATTGAGTCAATTTGACTTAACAGTAAAAATAGGTATACCACATTCGAAAATACGAAATTAAGGGATGGGCGGAGGGAATGAATTAATATTTGTATAATTGTCATTATGGAATTAAAAACCAACATATGTTTTATTAAAAAAAAATTTTTTTTCTTTTATACAGATCACTGTAAGAGCACAAAAGAAAGCATTAAATAATCACTTAATGGTTACTTTATTTGCTTATTTTTTTTTTCAGTAATATTTGCTTAGATTGCCATTCTTTGTATGACTTTCTACAACTTTTAGTACTATATTGTGATTTTATTAATGATCACATTTATTATAAACTAATAAACTGGTCTATTTATCATATTAATTCATTGATATTATTTATTGTAATTAATATGAATATTATATAGTTTTATTTGCAAACAAAAATAATCTATTTTATCAAAAATTGTGTATATATATATATATATATATATATATATATATATATATATATATATATATATATATATATATATATATAATAGTAAACTTTTTCATTCTGTGATATAAAAAATGTCATATCTCTCTCACTGATTCGTTTGAAAACAGCACGCGTGTATTGTAATCGTTTAAAGATTCTCGTCTTTCTATATTATTAGTACTACTTCCAACCTCTTTCGTTTCATCTTCACCGTATAGACCTGATATCGATCGATCGTTTGATTAGTTATACTTTATGTGTGGCTCGTGTAACATGACAAGATGACATCCGAGTGGTACAGAGATGAACAGGCCCGTGAGATTTTTCTAAAAGATGAAGAATGAAGAAATAAAGAATGTACGTCGCGTTGAAAATAGATACGTTGCTTAATGTGATTACGACGGATAATAGACGTCATATAATGAAAGTGGTAGTTTTTTTATGATCTTGTGTAGATGACAAAGGATTCATAACTTTATTGGCTATTTGTAAAAGTATGTTTCATTTATAAACGAAAATTGGATTTGTACAAGGCTTTTTAATTATTTATAATTGAAAATAGTAAATTTCTTATTTATATATATATATATATATATATATATATATATATATATATATATATATATATATGTATATAAGCTGTACCAAAAGTTAAACCTCTTAATTAATTAATTATATTAAATATTTCTATTCTTCTAAACTCTTTGGTACTCAAATAACATACGACCTTTAAACATTCTTAAATAAAGTAATTTTGGTGATATTTTAAAATTAAAACGTGATGAATTACTTTTAATCAACTATTGTTTTAGATCAGTTGACACAAACTGATTTGAAGTAGTTAGAACATGAAGTCAATATGAAAATTCAAACGAATCTCAACAAATCAATATGAATCTCAACATGAAATCAATCTCAAAATCAATATGAATCTCATCATGAAATCAATATTGATTTCAAGTTGAGTTAGATTGATTTGAGATCTGATTATGAAGTTAGAAATTTCAAAAAAGATATTGATTTCATATTTGAGTATATTCTCTGTTGAGTAAGATTGATTTGAGATCTGATTAAGTGGAAATAATTCATAGGAATTAAGTCTTGGGATGTAAATAAAAATATTTTTTGAAAAAATAGTATTTTGTAATTTCAAATTAATTGAATCATATTGCTTCTTAAGAAGTGGAGGTAATAATAATACCATTTACGTTACACAATAAATTTTGGACGTCTATATTCAATATTTTCTAAATATCAATTCAATCTTAACTTAAATTAACCTTCGATGTTCGGATTTTTGTACCCCAGCTTTTCATTTAATATGAGAATTTAAAATATATCTAATATAATAAATAAAATCATGAGGTATAAAAATACCCCACATGAGACGTTCTGGGTTAAAATAGTGTAAATGGATAAAAAATAAATAAGTAAAAAACTGAAATCATCCATCTTATCCTTTTAATCTAATATTAATAATCATCTCCTGAATATTTATGAAATTAATAAAAATTTAAAGACAAATTATTGACGATTGTACTGAAAAAATATTATTGAGATATTGGAGATATTAAATCGTTAAGAAAATAAAAAAATCCAATAAAAGTGTTTGGAAATTATCAGGAAAATTGATAGTGTAAAAAGTTGACATGATATTTTTAAAAATTCTAGATTGTGAAAATTTTTTAAATTAAAGATCTGTAATTATACAATTTTATTCTAGAAACTTGACTTTATATATATATATATATATATATATATATATATATATATATATATAAATATAAATCACTGCTCGTATAATTACTTGAGAGCACAGCCATCAAAGTAAGTAAATATTGATTTTTACAATGAAGAAACTTTACGTGAACATTATTTCTCCTTTATTGAGGAACACGGACACGTACTTACGAGTTGAACGTCAAAGAATAATGAAACAAAAACAAACAAATATTAGTTTAACAAATTGTCAGTATCGAGTAATAACTGCATTAATAATGACAGACGCACACACAAACAAACATACACACACTTAGTAAAAAAAATAAAAAGTAAACAGAATGTCGAAAACATTCTCAACTTGATACAGCCTATTAGTGCGGCGGAAGCGTGCGCACGAATTTCGGAAAAAAGTACCAAGAGAAAAACGTGTATAGACAATTTACGGCTTATACAAATAACGGGATCCCTAATATGGTATATCACGCTACCGAAATAATCAAATAATGGACATAATCGATACCACCCCGTTTATATGACCAACGGAAACGGGCGGATATCAACAAAATAATAAAACGATTATACGCCTGCGCGCCTGTCCGTTGATGTTCAACTGTTACGCTTCAATCAAGAAATAATTTGTCGACGAACTTGTCTGAATGACAGTATGTTATGGTTCAGTTTACTCATTTATAATTTATACGTTAAGACGAGCGTTTATGGATTCATTTAATCGCACGAATCATGTGTTTACATCAAAGTAACAGAATTACGTTTAATACCGATGTCTCGTTGAAATGATTAGTTCCATTCGAGTACCATGTATTTTTTCGTATCATTTATATTGAGGAGCCACAATGACGAACATCGTATGTTGAAATTAATAAAATAATATTCACAAAGAAGTAACTCCAACACCACGAGATTTTATTAAAATATTCAATAATTACTTATTGTTAATTCTTTGTTGTTTGTACGCATTTCGATAGCAATGTATTTATCTTCGAAGTACAAACACATAACATTGAATAAAAGCAAAAGCAATAAATGTAACCGACCATTACATAAAATAAAAAATATGAATATAAACTACTGTGATATTTTATAACGTAACGTTTTGACGATGATGGTATAGCAGTTGATATGCATATTATCAAATAAAATGAACAAAAATGATTATTGAACATTTACGAATATATTTTATAAATCATTCGTCTCAACACTAAGAATTTTTACAAAAATATTCAACAATTATTCATTGTTCACTTTTCAATAATGACAAATGTTGACATTCATGTTTCATTTTGACAACTGTGCAGAATTTTCATATCACTAAAAATTATTGAATTTAATTTTTTATTAATTATAAAAATTATTAAATTTGAAATGTTAGATGAATAAATATTTGGAAAGGGGGTATTCTAGTCTAGAATTTCGAAAAAATCGATTTTTTGCATATTTTCAAAGTTTAGACCTTTAAGAATATGTCCTTAAGAGGATTTTTCGAAATTCGAATTATTTTCGGAGTTATAGCTACTTTTGTGACGCGCCAACCAATCTGGTCTGGCCGGAACGAATCAATTTTAAACGCGTTTTTCTCGAAACTACTTTTTTCGACACGGTTGACGTGATATCTCAAGTTCTAATGGACTGATTTACTTGAAATTTGGTATAGAGTTTCTCAATATAACAGTGATTGCCCCTACGTAGGATTTTTTGAAAATTTTGTTTTTTACTATTTTTAAAAAATTCCGAAAGTTGAAAAAAATAGGGCAAAAAATGACTGTTTTTTCACACTGCCGCCATTTTGCGAAAAAAAACATTTTTTTTTAAATTTGCCTAGGCGGGGATACTACTACAACCTTTTTTCAATAATTTCAAAAAAAATTTGTTTATCTCACCGGAAGGATTGGAACCACGTCAACCAGGAGACACCTTTTTTTTCGAGCCCCCACTTTGCCAGCCTGTACCTTTTTCAATTTTCAATTTTTTGTTTTTAATAATAATTTTTTATACTGTTAAAATGTCAATAAATAACTGATAAAATAATGAATACTAAAAATATTTGTTGTTTTTTTTATAGCGCCCAAAAAATCACCTAAAATTCGTGCGTCTAGACTAGAATACCCCCTTAAAATTTTAAAATCATTCTTCATTTGTAATTTCTTTCTACAAATGAAGAGTAATGTTTATGTACGGTTTTAATAAATAAATATTTATCATAAAATAATTTGATATCACAACTTCAAACATGAAAATGTTTGTAGTTTTACTTGTCCAAATAAAATAAGCCCATGTTAACGATAACAACTTTGTATTATAAACTTTTTTCAAAAATAAATAACTAATAATAATTACTTAACATCTTTAATTGAAATCTGTCTATGAGGATTGAATAATATACTCTTATATATATTTTTGTGCAACATAAAACCTTATAAAAAAAATATACAACAAATAACAACACAAAAGTGTCAAAAACAACGGGAACAAAAACCGACTCTGAATATATAAAAATCACGATTCAAAAGAATCGAAAGAAGAAAAAGCCGCTACTTTATTTCATAATTTATCTTGCGAAACTACAAAAGCGTAAAAAGCATGTTTTTTTGCCCGAGGTGACGACTTCTACGACGATAAAGAAGTACTTTTCAGTCAAATGAAACACACCAGAAGATGAGAAAAAAAGTCTCGTGCGGTCGTGTGTTTGTTTGGGTCTGTTCACGATGATACACATGTATGAACGTGTATGTATGTGTTATATATATATATATATATATATATATATATATATATATATATTTCATCCATAGACATCGAGATTATACGATGGATACGAACGACAGATGGGTTGTGTTGGTGGATGATGTTGTACAACGACTGGAATAGATTTACAGTATGCATAAACGTATGCGTTTTAACAATAAGTCGTATTTACTTTAGTGAAATTGAAAAACATTTCAGTGACAAATGACAATGATATGTTTATGATATATTTTTCGTACGTTATCATTTTCTAAAAGACTGATTTCAGGGTTATGTATTCGTTTTTATCAAAAATATCGTTAACAATACAAAAACATTATTAGAGATTCTTTTAAATTAACTATTTGAAAAGTGTGTTAAAACTTAAGTTATTTATTTTAATTTAAATGATATATTTTTTCTACTAATAAATTAGGATTTAGTAATAGACATCGAAAATTATCTTAAATATTCAAACCTGTTTCTTTTAAAATAATATCAAATATATTTTAAATAGATAATTTTTTTCATTAAAATTAAGTTATTCAATTGTATGCTTCATTAATTATTGAAATTTAGTTAAAGATCAATAATTCTTATTTCTTTATGATTTAAAAAAATATAGATATTCTAATTTTGTTGTATTTGATCCAAAAAATCTCTGCTTAAAAAATATAATATTTTAATTAATAAAAATCTAAATTCCAACATTATCAATTTTATATAGGGTCATCCAAATGTGACACATAGATTTGTGTTTTATTAAAAAAAAACATATGTAGTTTATTTTTAATAAAACACAAATCTAGGCGTCACATTTGGATGACCTAAATAATACAATGTAAATTTAATAAATTGTTTGAAGAATAAAAAATCATTTATGTTAAATCTAAAAATAAATTAATTCTTTATAGAATTATCTTTTTCACTTTTAATTTTTGATAAAAAAAAGTGTCTATGATTTATAATATAGCATTTTTGTTAAAAAATTTAAAAGTATTTTAACATAAATTGTGAAAAATCCTTGTTGTCATTTATTTGTAAAATATTTTATTTTCGATAAAAATAATGTATTTTAATTATAAAGTCATGTATTTTAAAAATATGTCATTTATGCTTTTCAGTTTTTGATAAACATTTTAAATTCTAAATCAATTATTTTATAGCACATTTAAAATTCAAAAAAGCATAATAATGCATATTTGTTATTACAGTTCAACTAAATTCATTTATTGTGTAAAAAGTATTACCTTTTTGACTTTAAATTTTTAATTAAAAATGGTATAAAATTCTATCAACAGTTTTTTATAAAAATCAATACGAATTTTGCAATGGAAAATCATTTTTTAGCATTTAAAATATTTTATTCATATAATTGTTGTATAGAATGTTTTTTAGGCTTGATAGAAATTTAAATTGATTGTTAATTTCTGTCACGCTTAAAAACACTATATTTTGGTAATTAAATAGTTTTATACCTAGAAGAATACCATTTTCTAGTTCTCCATAAAAAACTAATTTCCAACATTGTCAATTTTATCAGACAATTTTAATAAATCTTTGTAGCAGAATAAATTTCTGGTAAAAATATTTTACTTTTTCAAGTTTTGATTTTTGATTCAAAAAATTTATGATGCAGTTTGGAATTTTTTCAACAATCTGAAAAAATAAAATCAGTTTTAGGGAAAATGTGTTTGGGCAATAAAATAATTATGTTGTCAAAATAATACTATTTTAATTTTTAGGTTTAATAACATTTTGATTTTGTAGATCAACTTAAATGTATTTAAAATATTTTAGAAAAAGAAATCTTTTATTTTAACCTAAATAATTTATTTCCAAAAAAATCACTATCGTTTTAAATCACAATTTTGGATCAAAAAAATTAAATTTTTATGTCATATAATTATATATATGATTATAATGTGTTTCTTCGTTTAACAAAAATTAGTGGATTTTTTTTATAATAAAATATTAAAAAACTTATTTTAGATCAGAGTATTTTTATGTTTTATTATATTTTGATACAGATGATACAACTGTAATAAATATTTAATAGATAACAATGCCTGGCTATTCAAAAGAAAATTAAAGATAACTTTTAACAAAATAAGATTATTTTTGTAAATGATTTATTTCGTTAATTAATTATTACATCATTTTCTTCCGTAAAAATTAATCATCCCTTATCTTTTATAAATTTATTTTTTAAATATCTACAATCTTTATATATATATATATATATATATATATATATATATATATATATATATATATATATTCTATAGTGCGTGTATACAATTTTAATAAATAAATACTTCATTCATGCGCGAGTTTTTTTTAATTTCCTGTTCTGTACAGTTTTCCATAAATTCTTCACCAGCACACATTATCATCATCATTCACATAATAGTATTCGTAACATAGTTCAATGTACAAATAAAAGTTCATTTTTTCACTGTGTGTGTGTATAGTGATGAATAAAAGATTCAGTCGTACGGAGCTGTATTCAAACCCGTAACCGCGACATGCAAACAGTATGTGTACCGTACGTCATGCGGTGTGCGATGATTTGTTAACTATAAAAAGGATACGCGTTCGTGAACCAAATTCTATCGCGAATGAAAAGATCTATTCATGGTGTTTCGCTCTATGTAGTCCTCCTTCTCTCGTTTCAATTACTACTACAAGGTCGACTGTATTAGTTGAGATGTAGATCAATTCAATATATTTTGTAATGGAGACGTCTTTGCATATCAGTTGTGATCATTTATTAAAATAGACATTTATCTATTTTCAAGATCAAATTGAAAAAATAACAATTTTAAGATTTGAATATCAAAGAGTGATATATCACTTATTTTTTTTATTAGAAAATTTTGATAGAACGCTAATGACGTTAATTTATTTTTTATCTTTTATAAAAGTCTTCTATAAAATTTTCAGTCAGCTATATATCAAGAGTTTTATGTTGTAACTTGTTATAATTTAAATTGTACTAAAAAGGTGAAGTGCAATAAATCTTTAAAAATTATTTTATAAAAAAATAAAATAAATCACATATTAATACGGATTAAAATTATCATTTATTTTTTTCAGTTTTATAGAAAAATTTCATTTTCATAAACCATTTCATGTATACAGATCAATTATTTTGATTAAAAAAAGTTAATTCGTGACGAAAATATTTTTAAATTTTGATTTTTGATATAAAAGCGTTGAAAATATATATTCGATTGTTATATCTCTTATGATTTTTTAATTTTAAAAAAAATAACTGAAATACAATATTTGTGTTTTATATAAAAAGACATCTAGTGATTATTAATGGATAAAAATCAAATGAATCTTTTATAAATGAAACTTGAAAATTAAATACGATTTATTTATTCAAGAAGATTATTTGAATTGTGAATTTTCATATTCCTTTTTCATAAGTCAAAAAACTGAAAAACTGATTAGAAGACAGATTTAAAATATTAATAAATTCCAGATAATATTTTAATCTGTTTTGTTTTTGAAATAATTTTAATAAAATATAACCTTACAGAGCCATTTGCTCTATTTTTTCTATTTAAAGAAATAGTTTATTTCATTGTATAAGGTCATCCAAATGTAACGCCTAGATTTTTGTTTTATTAAAAAGTAACAAGAAACTATACACATGTTTCCCTATACAGCACCCTATACACATGTTTTTCTAATGATATAGGGTCATCCAAATGTGACGTCTAGATTTGTGTTTTAATAAAAAGAAACATGTGTATAGGGTGGTGGTGTATAGTTTCTTTTTAATAAAACATAAATCTAGACGTCAAATTTGGATGACCTTTTATTTATACATAATTTTAACCCAGCTTACAATTTTGTAAATAAATAAATTGAATATATATTAAGAATTATTTTCTATTTTATTTTTAAAATATTTTTGAATATATTATAAGCTTATAAAAACCATTTCTCTGTTTCATATTCAGAGAAAATAATTTATTTAATTTAATTTTTTCAAAAAAAGCAACTTACATTTATTAAATATCTGAAATTCGTTATGATTTTTATAGAATATAATTTTTTATAATATTGTAAAATTTCAGTACATTTATTCTCTTCTTCTATACTTGGATAAAATTATATATATATATATTGTATACTTATTCAGTTATGTTTCTTCAAATTTTATTAATTTCGACTATGTGGAAGTCGTCATATTATATATATATATATATATATATATATATATTTGTATGTATGTATATATAAAGATATATTATAAAGAAGACCTGTTAGTGGATTCAAAAGAAAAACGTCATTTTAATTTACTTTTCACTTTACTCATTTCAAAAAGTGCAATTTGAATAGCAGTATTTAAAACGCAATTCGTACATACACACACACACACATGTGAGTACATACATATATACATTTTTTATTTCATTTGTGAATGTACCGTGTATGTTATTTAGTATTCTGGAAAAAGAGGGATTCGGTTTATACAAAAAGCGATATTGAAATTTCAATAGCTCTTTCAGTTAACACGTAGTACATCCTGCAACAGAATATAGATTTTCAAATAGTCCGCAATGTATGTATGCAATAGAACATGGACTTTTGTACAATTTGTAATCAGCTATTTTCAATGTACTTCAACAGGATACCTAGCGTTTTGTATGTAATTGTATTTTGAATTAAATTGTCACTTTTGCAAATTATAATAGAATGTGGTGCTAATTTTTTTGTCATTTATTTAAAGACAAAACAATTATTTGTATTTATTTCCAGAAAATTATCCAGAGTTTGTAATTTGTTTGGAATTATGATTAATTTTTTAAATATTTTCAGAAAATATCACAAGAGTTCTTAAAAATATTCATTAATAAAAAACTAACAGTTATTTTAATCCACATTTTTCTTCCTATTGCTCAAGTATCTCAATTATAAACCAGAATTAAATATATGATCATTTTTTTATATATTAGTATATTTTATCTTAAATATATATATATATATATATATATATATATATATATATATATATATATATATATATATAAACTGAATAAACTATTAACTATGAAAATGATATTCGAAAGCTGCACTTTAAAACGATATTATACGTTTATAGGACGTGTCTTTTATGGTCGAAGTTTATCAACAGCCAGTGAAATAACTGTACATCAATGTAAATGAGATCGGTGTTATAGTTTGACTACTTGTTGCATTCCCGTTATCGGTATTACAAAAGTTTCGTTGTTGTTCACTATGATTCATTATTGTACATTGTGCATAATTTCGCGATATCGAGTGGCATTCAAAACGGAAATGTACCGATTTTATGAAATGTATAGAATAATTTGGATGCTATTTTCACTTGTATACGAAACATGGAAATGTGCACGCATTTGTCCACACAGTACTCGTATATTACTCTCATATGTATCCGAAAATATAAATATGAATTTTAATTAATATTGAATTGTTGTTGAAGTAAATTTTATAAGCGTAAACACAATCCTAAATCACTTAGATGACAATAGTTTATTTTTAATTGATTTATATATAAACGTGTTTTTTAAAAAATAAATATAAAAATGTTTTTATTCTAAAATTGTTGAAAACATATCCAAAAAGTACATATAACAAATTTCATATGGAGAAATCTTAATAATATAAACTTAATAAATTGATAAAAAATATAAAACAAATAATTAGAACTGTAAAAAGATTCTAATTATCAATCTACAAAAATATTTTAGATTCTAATTATTTAACACAAGTCATTCGTCGTAAAATTTAGCAATCATTTAATGTTCACTTTATGAATGGGGTATTCTAGTCTTGACACACGAATTTTAGGTGTTTTTTCGGGCGTTATAAAAAAACCAACAAATATTTTTACTATTCATTTTTATCAGTTATTTATTGACATTTTAAGAGTATAAAAAAGTATTATTAAAAACAAAAAATTCAAAATTGAAAAAGGTACAGGCTGGCAAAGTGGGGGCTCGAAAAAAAAGGTGTCTCCTGGTTGACGTGGTTCCAACCTTTCCAGTCAGATGAAATACATTTTTTTTTTGAAATTATTGAAAAAGAAGGTTGTAGTAGTATCCCGGCCTAGGGAAATTAAAAAAAAAAAATTTTTTTCGCAAAATGGTGGCAGTGTGAAAAACAGTCATTTTTTGCCCTATTTTTTTCAACTTTCGGAATTTTTAAAAAATAGTAAAAAACAAAATTTTCAAAAAATCTTAGCCGTGGGCAATCACTGTTGTATTGAGAAGCTCTGTACCAATTTTCAAGTAAATCGGTTCATTAGAACTTAAGATATCACGTTAACCTTGTCGAAAAAAGTAGTTTCGAGAAAAACGCATTTAAAGTTGATTCGTTCCGACCAGACCGGACTGGTTGGCGCATCACAAAAATAGCTATAACTCCGAAAATAATTCGAATTTCGAAAAATCCTTTTAAGGACATATTCTTAAAGATCTAAACTTTGAAAACATGCAAAAATCGATTTTTTCAAAATTCTAGATTAGAATACCTCCTTAAATAATTTACATTTAGACAGTCAGATATTATGAGTTGAATTTCATTTTATAAAATAAATCAAATCGTTTCTTTTCTTGCAATGTTGTTTATTTTCTAGCTCAGCTTTTCGTTTTATAATATTATTGTCTTTTTTTTGAAAAAAAGAAAGATTTTAATTATTTTAATTTTTTGATGTGTTTGAAAAAATAAATTACATTTTATTCTTTATAGACTTTTATAATAATTTTAAAATATTTATAACATTTATTTTAAATTACTTAAATAACAAAACAAATATTTTTTTCCAAAAAAAAATATTTACATGTGATTCAAAAAACTATCTAAACTCCAAATATCAATTTTCTCGATGATACGACATAAATATTCCATTTCTAGCCCCTTCTTTACATATTTTGTATTCAATAAGTATTGTCCGATACCGACAGACGGCTGAATCAATAAAACTAATACAAATACACAAGTATACAAAACAGTACTTAAAGTAAATGTATGTATCTGGCACACGGTTTTTCGTGATGCACTCAGTGAACGGAGATTATTCACTGTAAAATGCAGTCCATACATCTCAATAAAATTTCTTGTGCAGTGTTTGTATTTAAATATGTCTATTATTTACTTTATGCGTTTTTTTATTTAATGCAAATAAATAAATATTTCAATATCTGAATATCTATACAGAAACGTATTTTAAATTTGTAACTATTTGATGTTTATTTATACATATACATATATATATATATATATATATATATATATATATATATATATATATATATATATAATTTAAAATACATAAGTAGTTTTGATTTAAAATATATAATTTAAAACAAATCGTAATAACCATAAATTATAACAAATAATGATGAAAATATTTTTATTTGAAATGGTTAAGAACATGCAACCTATTAGTATTATATGTTAATATAGTTTTTTGACTGTTTAAATAAATCTAAAGAGTTTATCTAATATTGAAATGAAGTAACCGATAAATTGAGCTTGAACAATTCGTTTGCATGTTTGAATAGTTTCCAACTAAAAAGTAGATATTTGTTCAGCTGAGAAAACATAACGTTTATCAACTTTTAAAGCTTTAAAGTATATAGTATTTTTTTAAAAAAAATAAATTTCAATATTTTTTTAAATGAGATTAATTAAATTTATTTTTTTTAGTACTGATTGGCTTTAAAATTTTATAAATCACGCGTATACCCCTTTCTCTTTTTTCATCTCGGATATATATAAAATAATAACCGCTGAACTGACCGACCTTTTTGTGGTTATTATATGCTGATCGGTAACCTCACACAATTTACGACTCAATAAATATTGCTAATGTAATGAGCTATGCGTCGAACGATGTTCACCCGCAAATTTTTTTTACGAGTCTTGATCGAGCCGTTATAAACAGAACATGCTCGTTGTGTTATTCGAAATAAAATCAAATAAAAAACGTTTAAAATCGAACGACGCCCCAATCGTCAAAATCGTGATTTTTATGTTCATTTTTATGGTAACGAATCTATATTTCATGTGTTAAATGGCGATGAAAATATCAATATTTTTTCATTGTCATCTGTGTTAAAAAATCAAACACTATATCAATAAATAATTTAGGGATATATATACATACTTACATACATACATACATTTATATATATATATATATATATATATATATATATATATATGGTATTTCAATTTTTCAATTATTAATTAAAAATGGTCATTAAATTTTTTCGATTATAAAAATTGTATTTTTCAATAACGAATGATATTTTTATTACGAATTTATTATTTTCTACTTGAATTGATTTTCAATGCAAAATATTGCCTCATATTGCATTTTAAAAATTTCAATTTTTGATCCTCAAAAAACAACCACCTTAGTATGAAAAATTTTATGAAAAACTGCCTTTTTTTAAAAGTGTTTTTTTTTATTATCTAAAATGACAGATCAACTATTAAATACGATAAATCAGTGATTTAAATTCAATTTTTAATGTTCATAAGTTTTTTTCCATTTTCAAATTTCGATTGATAATTGAAAATCATCAAAAATCAATTTTCGGCTATAAAAATTATATTTTCCAATAATGAATGATATTTTTATTACAAATTGATTATTTTTTACTTGAATTGTTGGTTTGCAATAAAAAAAATGGTCTCATGTTGACTTTTAAAATTTTTAATTTTTGACCCTCAAAAAACGACGACCTATAGTATGGAAAATTCATGAAAAATAATTTTTTTCCAAAATTAATTTTCATCATTTAAAATGATAGTTCTACTATAAAGTATGATAAATCAATGATTAAAATTGGATTTTTAATCCTGATAAGTTTTTTTTTTTTGAAGTTTTAAATTTTGATTAATAACTGAAAATCATCAAAAATCAGTTTTCGGCTATAAAAATTCTATTTTCTAATAACGAATATTATTTTTATTACAAATTGATGATTTTTTACTTGAATAATCGATTTTCAATGAAAAATGTTGCCATGTATCGAATTTTAAAATTTTCAATTTTTGACCCTCAAAAAACGACGACCTATAGTATGGAAAAATTCATGAAAAATCAACTTTTTCTAAAATCAATTTTTATCATCTAATATAACAAATCGGTGATAAAAGAAAACATATCCATGGTTAAAATTCAAATTTTAATATTAATACGTTTTTTTTTTAATTTTTAACTTTCGATTAATAACTGAAAATCATCAAAAATCAGTTTTCGGCTATAAAAATTCTATTTTCTAATAACGAATATTATTTTTATTACAAATTGATTTTTTTCTATTTAAATAATCGATTTTCAATGAAAAATTATGCCACGTATCAAATTTTAAAATTTCCAATTTTTGATCCTCAAAAAACGACGACCTATAGTATGGAAAATTTCATGAAAAATCAATTTTTTTCAAAATCGATTTTCATCATCTAAAATGATAGTTCTACTATAAAGTATGACAAATCAATGATTAAAATTTGATTTTTAATCCTAAGATTTTTTTTTGAAGTTTTAAAATTTGATTAATGATTGAAAATCATCAAAAATCAACTTTTGGCTATAAAAATTATATTTTCCAAAAACGAATGTTATTTTTATTGAAAATTAATTATTTTTTATTTAAATAGTCAATTTTCAATGAAAAATATCGTCTTATATAAAATTTTCAATTTTTGTCCTTAAAAAACAACAACTTATAAAATTTCATGAAAATTCGACATTTTCAAAAATCGGTTTTTATCATTTAATATAATAGATCGATTGCAATATATATATATATATATATATATATATATATATATATATATATTATATATATATTTAATTAAAAAAGTTTATATTACAATATTAATCAAAAATAATAATAATACACAAAATGTTATTTAAATAAATTAAAAATCATTAAATATTTATTTTGTACATATTGTAGATAGTTTAAATCCAATATATTATTTTTTAAGTTGAATTCGAACTCGTATTTTAAAAATAATGAAAAACATTACAACATTTTATAAACACTCTTCAGTTTTTAATAATCGTAAAAATGTACGATACCTGATACTCATTATATGCAAGTCATTAGATAAAGTATAACAAACCTAATCAAATATGGCTTCGAATCGACAAAAGGGTATCAAGATATTGTTACTTAATTATTTCAGGGTCGATTCGTCGTTTAAATGATGAATCATTTCGATATTTAGTTCCACGAAAACCTGTTCGTTAATTTTAAACAAAATTAGAATGAAGCGAATTCTCAATTTGAGAATAAAATCTGTTTTAATCAAAATATTATCGAAAATATTTATTAACGAATTTGAATCTAAGAAGAATTAGGGAATGTTATTAAATGTGATAGAAATAAATTGTTTATTTATAATAAGGACATCATTCAGAATGAAAAGTAAACGGAGTGACGAAAGTCACTTTATAAAAATAAATGAGAATTCCAGACATAGTTATAAAGTGATGTTTGTTGGAATTCTCGTTTATTTTTATAAATTGTATCTGGAGTCGTCCTTTATCAAATTGAATCTATTAAATTATCAAATTGTTGAATGATAATAGAGAATATTTTAATGAAAATAATATAAATTAATAAATAAAATATTTTATGTTAGTTGTTATTTTTTTTTCGAATATTTAATTTTTATGTATACTATTGATAAATCATAAAATAATTTCGTCAGAAAGGCTCTGACGATGATGGCATCGCCATCGAAATGCATCAGCCGATATAATTATAAATTATATAATTATAAAAAACAAGTGAACAATAAGTGATTATTGAACACTTTAAATTATTGTGGTGTTGGGGTAAAAATTCATTTGTGTAAAGTGAATCAGCCACAGTTCCAAAACAACTAATAAATTCCATATATTTTTTTCCTAAAAAACAAATATTACTGTTACATTTTTTACAAATGATATTTTGTTTTTCCTGAAATATTTCGTTATTTATTTTCTTTTATTTGACATTCATTACATAGAATTTTTTAACATAACCGAAAAAAGAGAGAAATATTTTACACCAAAAATTCAGAAAAAATAGTTTTCACTATTTTTGTGCTGATTAATGGTTATAAACTATTATTTTTATTTTATATTTTTTCAACAAATTCATAACATTTTTTAATAAACATCAGTCTTTGATCCTTTGATTATGAAAAATGATAATAATTCTACTGGAATTTTTGGTATTTCAGACAATAATTGTGTCATTTTAATTTACAGTCAGTTTTGATTTTCAAACTTTTATGGTTTAATCTCTCTTTCTCTCTCTCTCTCTCTCTCTCTCTATATATATATATATATATATATATATATATATATATATACGTACACTAAATCTTTTCTAAAAATAATGTCAAGTGTATGTAAGAAGAGTAATAAAATTCATTGATAAATCCACACCACCATTTATTAAATCTTAAGCGATTTTCTCTTTCATTGCATTAAAAATTCAATCGATGAAATAAATTAGGGGAAAATTTGTGCGTCGGTTACGTAAATTGAGTTTTCGTTGGCTGTTCGAAGGTCTGTCAATCGATATATTTTTTTTCGTACATATGACAGGGGTCAGAGGACTCCACGAATATTTTAGTAGTTTATAAGTGGGTCACTGTGATGTGCTCAGGTGTCAACTTTAACCAATATATTGAATCATTAATGACAGAACTATTTTCAAATCGATTATAATACATCAAATCACTTTACATGTATCTAAAACCATTAAAAAATAATCACTCTTATAAAGTAAAACTTATCGAAAAGTAAAATGAAAAATGTCATACGCATTTTCGATCATAAAACAAAAAAGCGAATAAATGTAGTTTGATATCATGGAATATTATGTAACGAGGAAGAAAAGTGTAGGTCATCAGGAGCGATTGCAATATGAACGAAACCGCCACTTTATAGATAGGTACTACACTCGACAGCGCTAATTGAGGATCTCATTTCCTGGGATGCTTCTCTTATAATTTCCTGTCATATGCCCACTTCACTCTTTTATAGATCTCTCTATATAGACATAACATACACGCACGCGTTACACCAGTTTGTATCGATCTTTTCTGTTCTCTTTAGACCTTCAACGTTGTTCATTTTTAAATATATCTATCGTTCTAAAATTAAAAAGTTGAAATTTATATTATTTTTTTAAAGTAAAATTAGAAGTTATGATTAGATATTAATTTATTTTACATTTTTCTTATAAATTATTCTTTTTTTTTGTTCAGAACTTGCTATCACAAGAATTAATTAGTTTTGAAAAATTTTATTTTATTTTCATCGAAAAACTTCTTGCAATAGCAATATACACTTTTTAACTTTGATATTTAATTTAGTAATAGTTTTAAACATAGAATAATTTAATTATATATAAAGAAATTAAAAAGATATATCATATAAAAAATTTTTTTTATAATTATTCTAACAATTTACTTGCATATTTTTATTATTACAGTAAATATTTCGAATTCTACTGTAGAGGAGAAAATTTCGAATCCTATTATAATACTAAATTTAATAATAGTAAATATATATATATATATATATATATATATATATATATAATATATGTATATAATTTTAATTAAAATGGAAAAATAAAATAACTTTTTACACTGTTTTATGAAAAATTACTGTCATTATTTTTTGAAGAATTAGAAGAATTTTTTTAGTAAAGCAATTAGTAACTATAATTATATATCAGTACATATGTGTGTGGATGTATATATGTATATCATAATAATTTTATTTTACACAAAAAATAAAGAAAATTCTGTTAAAAAATTAAAACATTTTAAAATAAACGTTTAATTTATTTACCGAGTATAAATATAAGCATTATTTTTAAAAGTTTTAAAACAGAAACTTATAATTATTTTTCGATCTTTCAGCAGATTTTGTAAATTTATTACACTTCAAATAATTCTTATTAAAAAAAAACCTAGTATGAAATATAATATTTGTTTTACGTACGTTGAATAAATTATTAAGACTAATTATAATTTTATGCACTAATTTATGATATTTTTATTGAATAGCCTATTATTATAATTATCGATTATTATACTTTGTTGTGACAAACACATGCATGGACACATGTTTATAGGTATATGTATGTATATTTCGTGCATAAATGTTGAGTTTATTATAACACGTAGTCGACCTCCTGCTCTCGTTGATTTGTTCATAAACGTTCTGTAAATATCGATAATTACTAGTGTTGTACGTTTTATATGCTTTCATCGAGGTCTTTGACATCCGGTGTACGTTCACTCGTTTATTATTAACACGTCCATAAATCACATTCATTTACCGACGCTGCCACCATCATATTAGACGTTGATTTTTCAGATACGATCTTACATGGGCTTGAATTCAAAACAATCTTGTGTTAAATATGGAATAAACTAATTCTTAATGTGTATATATATATATATATATATATGCTTAATACAGTTTATATTTTAATAAATGTACGTTTTTCATTTTTCATGTATTTTTTTATCAAATACCACTATTTGTTCATTTAAACCTGTTAAAAATTAAAATGAAAATCATTAACTTACTTTAAATTTTTACAATATATATATATATATATATATATATATATATATATATATATATATATATATATATATATTACCTGTTTTTCAATCATTGATTAACATAAACAGTAAAAAGTTTCCATAACTTATTTTACACTGTTTTATGAAAAATTATTGTCATTATTTTTTGAAGAATTTTTTTAGTAAAGCAATTAGTAACAATAATTATATATCAAAATATATGTGTATATATATATATATATATATATATATATATATATATATATATTACCTGTTTTTCATTCAGTAACATAAACACTAAAAAGTTTCCATAACTTATTTGTCTCCGAATTAAACTGCAAAATATTTACATCATTTTTGTCTTATTTGCAATTTTTTATGATTGACAACTATCTCAGTTTTGTTCTACAACACACGTATTTATTTTTACTGCTGTGGTATGGGTTTGTTTTTATGATGTATATGCATGTTCACCATACTGAGTTTAAAATATGAAATATGTATTTACCCTGAACGTTCACACAACAAAACCAAATACCTTCAATGAAAGATGTAATCAGCTATGGAGTGTTGACGGTTTGTTTACCTGTATGCATGGCTTTGACAACTTTTATCTATGTGGGTGGCGTTACACCGCTCGATTGTTTCATATGTGTACATAATATAAATGTTTTTGTGGAACGTACGTCGATAAGATAAGAAACATAGATCGTGGGTGTTTGTGGTTACATCGCAATCATTGCAAGCGTTTCACATGTATGGAAAATAATTTACAGTACGTTGTAGTTAGTTGTTCGTAACTTCAAAAACAATCCGACCGAGAAGTAAATTAGATTGAATATAATACACCATTTGTACAGAGATATGACTTAAGAAATTAATTTTAATTACCTTAGTAACATTCTGCAAGTTTTAATGAAGATGCTTGTATTTATTGGATTTCTAGCATCGTATATTATTAATTCATAGAAAGACATGCTGAGGGAAATGATAAGGAAGATATTTTTTACAATTAAAAGTATTTTACTTTCTTATGACAAAACAATACACTGACTGGATTAATAATGTCAAATAAAAATAACATGCATTTAAATGAAATATTAAAATACAAAATTTATACAATATTTTATTTATTCCATAAAAATTATAATTCTTCACACTATGATGATTCATTGATAAATCAAAATAAGATTTATTCCCAAAATGATTGTGATCCTTCATGTTTATATTTTTTTCCATACATTCAGTTTTCTTTCGAAAGATTTGTATCTGTTACAATTTTAAACTATTGACCGTGAAATTGAATCAAAAGGATACAGTATGCTTTTTCAATAAATTAAGCACATTTATCAGTAGTAATTTCCACACTTTGTTTTAAACACATATTTTTAACAGCACTATTTTTGTAATTTAATAGGAAAATAAGTACGTAGTAAGAAGTTAATAAAAAGAATACATACAAATCTACAGTATTTTATATTTTATAATTTTTGAAAAAAATAGTACTTAGATATAACAGTTAATTAAAACATCAAATGTTTTAATTAACAGTATTATCTTAATTAGAATATAAAAGTATATCTATTTCTTTTTAATACATATAAATAAATGTAGTCGTTCTTTTTTACACAATTATAAGTATTTGATTTTATATGTAAGGTGTTTTTAAACGATTTGGGATTTTTTAAGTTTTAAAGTTAGTATTAAATTTGATTTTTTAAGTACGTCGATTATATGTGGAAAAGAACAATAGATAACTTTTTCATATGAAAATAATGACTTTTATAATTAAAAAAAATTATAACAGTTTTAACGACATTAATGTCAATCAAATGGTCAAGACTGTCTACGTTACTATGATTAATGTAAGCCATATATGACCTCCATGGTCATTAAAATCTGTTGTTCATCATTCATGATTATCACTCGCAAAAAAAAAAACAGTATATACATTGTTAATGAAATCGTAATTATTTGATTACAGTACAAGAAATAATATTTATGTTGAGTGAAAAGGGTTACATTTGGAGAAAATAAAAAAAATGTGCATACATTTTGAACAGTAATTATATATGTACATTAACATTTTAGTGTATTTAAGAATTTTTAAAATGTTTATAATTGTAACCTCATTTTAAACACTTTTTCCGATTCATTTTACTATCTTCCTTGTTATAAACAATCTGTATATGTGAATATATTGTGTTTAAAAAAATAAATACTTTGCAATAAACTTTTTTAAAAAGAAAAAAAAGGTAAAATATTTTTATCCGTTCCGAATTTCGCGTCGATACATCCAATAAATAATTCGATAGCGCAAACTTACGAGCGAAATGTGTATCGAATATCCGGGGGATAATCTTTTTAACTTGAAAATTGCGCGTGTGGAATTCGCACAGAGACACGTGAACCACGGATCGCTTTTTCCGAGTGTTGCTCCTCTTAAATTTAATTATCATGTAATAGCGTAGTTATACTCGTAATACGGCTCAGCGTGCGTTTTAATATAAAACTTTAATTTCTGCCTCCGAAAAACAGCGGATGAATACTAGATAAACTTTTTTACACATGGTAAGTTTGTACTAGTATCGTTAGGAAAAGTTTTTTCCAGTTTGTTTGAGAATGAATATGTTTATTTTATTATTTCCATGTTTATAGTCATGTGCCGAGCATAAAATTATACTCTTCGATGTTGTTTCTGAGAGATAGTGTATATTTAATATTTCATTTACTTTTCTTCATAAACAACACTTTTTCAGCTTTAAAAATTATTAAAGATAATCATAACTTTATTCATTATAATAGTTATTCGTTCGATAACTTTAAAACGTAATGTTTTCTACGCCAAACCAGATTAAATTATAAAGTCTTATGATATCAAGAGAATAATTTTATAGATTATTATCTGAAAAATGAGTTTTTTTATTAAAAAAGATGTTTTATTAAAAAGTTTTTTATTTCAATTTCCTTTAAATGATTGATTGTTTCACTTATTCATTTTTAGACATTCACTTGTTGGGCTTACTTCTATTATATAGTATTATATTTCTACAATTTTAAAATACGGACTTTTGAAAAAATTATTTGAATTTAAAAACGCTGTTTTCACCGAGATAGATTTATTCCACTGAAACAAACTGATGTTTAAAACTGTTTCATTTATCATACACTTGTCAGTGTATCATCCAGCTTATTTACAAAAATAAAAAAATATATTCTTTCACAATAACAACAAATAGGCACTATGATTGATGATTGTTTAAAAAATACGCTTACAATAGTAAGCCTTCTGTTGCTTCGAATACGATATTTGAATAGTTCAACATGCGGTGTTGAATAAATAGAACGTGCGCAGGTTTTTTGGTTTTCTATTCAACTGTATCAACGCCACGTCGAATGTATTGTATTAAATACAAGCCCAACTGCAAATTAACAGTCTAAAGTAATAGCAACGAACTATTTTCTTTCGCTCCGCATTCGGTTTCCATTACGGCAGACATTTTATTGTACCAGCTGAAAATCAGCCTTTTGTTCTAATACTGCATTTACTGCAAATGGTGGCGAACACGGCGATGCATCTCTATTTATTTCAGTGTTGTGGATAAAAAGCAATACAGTGTTGTGGAAATTTATATTTTGACTTGAAAATTATTTGATGTATATCTAGTAAGTTGAGTACTACAATCCAATAAATGATTTATTAATATAAAAATTTATTATTTAATAAACAGTTAATTACTTCATTGTAAGATTTTATTAAGAAATTGTAAAATAATTACAATTTCTTGCTTATTTAAATTTATTTCATCGTTCTAAAGTAATTATTTCCTTGAAAAAACACTATCCACATTAAAATTTATGAAAAAATGTTCTTTGTAATAATTTACCTGTAAATTGAGAAAATTATTAAAAGAAAAAATGTCTTTTCGTTATTAAATTAAATATTTTTTAAATATTTCACTTATTAATTAAAAATGAATTTGAACTCTGTTAATACTTTTTTTGTAGAAAAGTTTTTTTAGTTTATGATTTTTATGTTACTATATAAAAAATATAACAACCATAAAATAAAAAAATCTCTAGGTAAAATATTTCAAATTAATAAATTAAAATTTATTTACGTATGGAAATTTTAACTGTGCCATTAATTTTTTCGGTCTGCATTTTTCACGTCGAAATTTCTTATTTTTGTCAGTAATTGACATGTCTAGTCATTAAGCGTAACTATGAATTCATGAAAAAGTATGCAAATTAAACTAATTTTAAACTTAAATTTGAGCTATTCAAGCTATTCAAATACAACCTTAAAAAATACATACGTTTTCTATTTTAAGAATTTTGTCATTTGTAAATGTCTATAACTAGGTGTTAGAAATCGTACTTGATTTTTACAGTCATCTAATAACTATTTTATTTAATCTAGTATCAATTATATTATTGTGTAAAAAAATATTTTATACATACATACATATATATGGATGTATGTATGTGTGTGTGTGTGTGTAATATTAGCACTGACTTCACTGACATCATTGATATTAAACTGTCTAGTACAAATACAAGTTCGAAAATAAGATTAATTGCTTCCCGTATAATTATGAACAAGATTTACGGTGATTAATTAACGAAATCACTGTGTTTAAAACAGATGTAAAATTGTGAGAGGGAAAAAATTCCGACATCGGTACTGGTTTGTGGGCGATCGTTCAATTGGAATTAAAAAGAAAATTGCACGTGATATGGATTGATGGCGTTAAGCTCAGCAACGTACCATTTAAAGCAGGTTATGTAATTGAATATTTTGGCGTCGACTGATGTACCGTTATTAGTTTTGATGGCTATATATATATATATATATATATATATATATATATATATATATATATATATATATATATATATATATATATATTTAAATTTGGTATGTGGAATTGCAAAGCTCTTACTCATTTGGGTAAATAATGTATTCGAACCCTTAATGATTTTCATTATATATAAAACAACTCTTTATCCATTTTTTTCATTTTGGAATAAATAATAATGTAATTTATTTTCAAATAAATTTTCTTATTTACATAATTTAGATTTGATGAACTGTTTTTTCTTTTAAATGCATATACATAAATTGGTCCATTTTTTTATTTTTGTTCGTTCATATCTAAAACTGAATAGAGTAATTTAATATAGATTAAATAGTAATTCATTTTTAGATAACGTTTTATAAATGTAACCAATTAAAAACTATTGAATTAATTAGTCTTATATCAAACTTTAAGTTATTAAAAAAAATAATGTGTCCTCATTTTACTATCATATTGTTTAAATTGGCACTGAAAAAGTACATATCAAATTCTTCAGAACCGAATGGAAAAAATCGAAACCCATAACCGTAACATAAATAATAAAACAGTTTCTTATAAAATATTTCAATAAACTTGTTGATACTACTAGTATTTCGGTATCGTCGACCATTTCGCATGACTGTTATTTTCTCTACAAAGGTACGAGATGAGAGATTCCTTCCACCGTTTGATACCGTTTCCCTTCTCGACTCCGAAGTGCAAGACGTCACAATTTCTGTTCAAATACTTCTCGTTTGGCCCTATCACGTTTCTTCGATTCTGACACGTTCGTCATTTACACTCATCTTAATGTCTTTTCCCGGAAAACCATTTTAACCGACCATTTCATTTCTTCTTATGAATATATTCGTCCTTCTGTTGCAGATATGACATGTATGCGTACGTTTTAATTTTGTTTATACATCCGTATATTTTTTTGGAGCTAAATTGATAGTTACTTATTTTAAAATAATTTCAAAAAATTTAATTAAGTTCTCACATGTAGCATTATCCTATAAATTTAATTTTCATCTCCATATAAATATTTTTATAACGAAATTTTTAAACGGATCAAATTGTTTTACATTAAATTGATACTATCTTTCATTATAAATCTTTGTTAGGAACTGAAAGTTTATCAGTGAATGTAAACATAATTTTTTCCATAATATATTAAGAATGTTTCCGGTGTTTGTTTAAAAAAATCCCGAACGTACTGCGAAACACCTGTCAGAATTGTCGACTGGAAACTAAAAAAAGGTACGACGCATAAATACTTCAACCTCGTACAGGATTTCTGCCATAGTACTTTTCGTGCTGGGTCTATGTATATGTAAATAAAACACGCACTGAATAAGCTTTCGATTTATGGCAAAAATCGTATAACGTAGTTTACATACACACAAAGGCATTGTTTGTTAAACTTGTAGTAAGAAATTAATGTAGGTAAATGCGAAATAAAAAATGTAATAAATTATAAATGTAATTTAAAAAAAAGATTATATATATTTTTTTCTTGTCATATTATTTTCTAACTCCAGTTCATTCCAAATTATAAAAATAATTAAATATTTTTTTTCTATTAAAACAACGTACTATTATTCTTCAATAGTGTAGTGCTTTATAATGATTCTCTTTGTGGGAACAAAGCAGGATTAAATCCATTTTGTAATAGGATACGATAAGTATTCATTTCTTAACACGTAAACGATACTGTAACTTTTTTAATCCTACTTCCAATTCAGTTTTCAGTAAAAAATCATTATATAAAACATTCCCTACGCATATCTACAAACCACATAAAACTTTCTAGTTTCGTGCAATTGGAACATAAATTTTTATTAAAAATACCTAGAATTCAAGACTTTACATATATATTTAGCTTTATAAATACAAAAATTATTAGCAATGTTCGTGCTCATATCGACAATAATTTCCAGCAAAGAAATTGATTCGTTTCGTATCATCAGTAATCATATTTTAATTTCAGACTTATTTTTCAACAACACGACACTTGTTCACTAGTCACGAACTTCATCAACTCGCATAAAAACTAATTATTTTATATAGTTACGGTATTTTTTATATTATTTATTTTCTGTACAAAGGCTTAACAAAAAAGTTTCCAAGTTGACAATTTAGTTAATTAAAAATATGAATAAATCGACTTTATTATATGATATAAAAAAAACTTACTATTAAAATTTTTATCCATATAATTACTAAATGTATACATTACACTATTCGTCAATGTTATTATTATTTATTTTTATTTGTCGTATAAATCTATTTTCCTGTAATGAAAATATTTTATTATTTGTTATTTTCTCCGAGATTTCTAATTATATTCAGAGGTGTTAAAAAGCTAGATCGAATAATATATCCAGGTATGTTATAAATGCTAGAAACATAAAAAAATAAATAAATACGTAAGCAGATTTTGTAAATGGGAATGAGCATAAAAATTAAATTTCGTTAGTTTTAAATTTTCATATATTTTTATTATATCAGTGTGTAATAATTATATATTGTATTTATTTTAAAATATATTAAGTCCTGATTGTTATATGTACACAAAACTATTTTTTTTTATTTGTAACAAATAAACATATTTTAACAGTTAATATCTTAATCACTAAATATTTTCTTAAACAATAATACATCTTAGAATGGTCTTCTTTGTATATTAAATTTATTTCATTAAATACAAAATAACATTTATTTATTTGTAAATATAACTAAAATCACATTAAATTAAATACAAGAAAATAATCTCTTGTTAATTTCTTTTAAGAGAATTAATATAACAAAAAATAATCTTACCAGATTTATTAATAATAAAATATTACTATGTATATTTTACGTTCGTAACATAATTAACTTTTAATTCATTTCTCTATCCTATTATAAGCATTATATCAGTGAACACTTTATGTATTTAATTATATATCAATTATTAAAATCACAACAATTAAACTCAATTATTTATTTTTCAATTAATAATTGTAACTGATGTGCTCTTATCTGTTAGCCAACTGTAAAAATATAAATTATTAAATAAATGAATGCAGATGCCATCTATTGATCAATTCGAGTATCATCATTACTTTTTTCAACAATTATTTTTCAACACCAAAATTATAAATATAAAATTATATATATTCTTATTAATTACAATTAATTATTAATTGTAACATTAATTGAATTTATAAAAGAAAGTGTTTTTATTAATAGATAGTCCATTATAAATATTATCTTGAATTTATTATAAGCATTTTTTTATTTAATTAATTCTACTCTTTTATAATCGACTTCTATTATTTTCTACATAGTCACTTATAGTAAATTATTATTTTTAAAGTATATGTAAACCTTTTTATATATATAAAACAAACAATATATATATATAATATATATATATATATATATATATATATATATATATATATATATGCGTGTGTAAATATGCACACACACATTTACGTACATACATACATATAAGCTCTACTGATTTTCTTAATTCATTTTACTGCAACGTATTATTGATGCGTATGTTGTGAAGAGCTTTGGGCGTGTACTTGAAGGGGAAATGAGGGTGTAAACGGAAGGATATGATCGGATTTCACTTATTTTGTGGCTTCCTATTAGGGGAATCATACCATCATTAACGTCTAACATTTTTTTTTTTATAAAAACACAAATTCGCATTCATTATTTTCTATTTTAACATATGTCTCTTTAATTCTCCGTATTCGACATTAATATAACTTATTAATATTTTTTTAAAGAAACTTTTGAAAGAAATTTGAATAAATATCACCGGATGTTATTTTCATTCTATAAAATTATTATTAAAACGTCAATATATGTGAATGTTAACGGTTGACAATAATTTTCTGATTTATAATAATTCTGATAGTTAATTTTAGATGCGTTTTAATACTTTCAACTGTGTTTCCACGCAAATAACAAATAACAATATATATGTACGTTTAAGTATCAAACCTGGTTGGATATTTAATATGCATATGAGAGAGAATACAAATAATTGCTGTTGGTTATGAATAATCAAATCCGAACGGGTCATTCTGTACGACACATTAATTAGTACTGTCCGTTGACTGTCCGGGTGAAAGCGGGAGGTAAACATGATGTTAATTGAATCATGCATGAGTTTATCTAATTAATCTTTGCTAGGGCACGTTTGTCTACTCTGCCATATGTACGATTGTTTGTGACATTAAATATGGTTATGTTTTCAGAAATAGTGGTGGCGATGTTAAAATTAATTCGCTATTAAATTCGATTTCTAATAAACAGTAAAATAGATTTTATCAAAAAAATAGTTGTTTATGAAACGAATTCAAGTAACATACAATAATTTCTCTATAAGTGAAGTACGTTTCAAACAAAATACATAAATAACTTTCCAGCAAGCATTTTTATCTCACGAACACAAATTTTTGGCATTTGTATTTTAAAATTAATACTCAGACTTTTCTTTATTATCACAAGCAGACTTTTATAAATTTTCACATTGTGCAGATATCGGTCGACACCTCTTCAAGAAATATGTGCCGATTTGGCAATGCCTTCGTCCGTATTTCTCGTGTTTTTGATGACTTAGCGAACTAACAACCGTTTCAGACATTCAAATAATCCAGATATGCATATTGTTTTAAAAACTATTGTTTTATTATCTTTTGAATACACAGTCGAACTAATAACTTAATATAACTAGTATTTTCGAAAATTGGTTGTATCCATTTTATTAAATTCATTTTTTTAACTTAAATCAATGACTGACTGAAATAATTTTATTTTTAAACATTTCTGTATCAATATACACATTTTACATTTATATATATATATATATATATATATATATATATATATATATATATATATATATATATATATATATATATTTATTCAAAAAGTACTAAGAAAGGAAAAGCATTTTTAACCCATCAGAGTAGAATATTTCTTTAATTAATACTTTTTGTCTGATTGAAATTTCTACCAAATAAGTGTATTCATAGTTTTTATCATTTGCAATTAATTGCCCTATTTTACATAAAATCTTGTAATATTTATAATACGTTTTTATAAAACTTCTCTTTCAGAAAATTTATATGATTGTTAAGTTGACATTCTCGTTAATAAAATATCAAAAATATGAATTAATACCGCAACCACAATTTAAATTTAAATATTATTTAGCATTTTCATTTTTAATAACTAACATTCAGACAGTTTTACATTCCCATAAACAAATCAACTACATAAAATATATTCATTATATCTTATATATTTATGAACACGATTTTCGTGAAAATATAGATTCCTAATAAATAATACTAAATTATCCGTGTAGTACATAAATGTGACCATGAGAAATTTCCCACAAACATCACAAATTCCGTTGATTTAAATTTAGTAATTTGAATGTATTATTATTCCATGTCGTGCAAAATTACTCTAATATGATCTCGAAATGTTTAAAACAGTCCGAAATGACTAGAGAATTAAATAAATGAGACACTTCCGAGGTAGAAATAAGCATTCGAGATTAATGTGTTCGCTATTGTATTTAATTTTAATAACGCGATATAATATTAAAAGTAAGTTGTGATCTTATCAAAGACAAGCTATGACATCATATATATATATATATATATATATATATATATATATATATATATATATATATATATAATAGCAAGTTATTTAATGTTACAAAACTTTACTTAGTTCAAATTACAAGTAAACACGTAAAATCGACGTGCTTTTAGCTTTTTAGAATATACTTTAATGTATACATATAATAATAAAGGATCTTCTTTTAACTTTAATGATTATATTTTAAATAGTATGTCTTTGTTGATCGTTTAGTTTATTTGTAATTAACTTTGAAAAGTAATAACTTCAGTAAATTGTTATATGAAATGTTATTATGATATTAAAATTTTAAATGAATTTTATATATTATTTAATAAACATTTAATTTAATTTACACAAATGAATTTTCACCCCAACACCACAATAATTTAAAGTGTTCAATAATCACTTATTGTGGTGTTGGAGTGAAAATTCATTTGTGTAAAGTGAATCAGCCACAGTTCCAAAACAACCAATAAATATTTAATTTAATATTTATTAAATTCAGTATTTTACTTTATTAATTACAAAAAAAATTACATGTTCTTCGTGTTTTAAATAATTAAATAAAAATAATTCTTAATTGGTAAGAATTGCAATAACTAACTCAATTAATATAAATGAGTAAAACGTGGATAAATTTTCAACAATATAATTCTGTTACAGGATATCCCCAACCTAGATACCAATGGTTGAAAAACGGCCAACCATTAAATGACATCTCCAGTGAACCATTCTACCGAATATTGAATACAAGACGGGAAGATGCAGGTCGTTACCAGTGTGTTGCTATTAACGATGTTGGTGCAATATTTAGTGAACAAATAAATGTTTCAGTAGCGTGTAAGTAAAATGGAAATTAATTAAAGTTTAAATTGAAACTTGAACCATATGTTTCTTTTTATTAGTTGAGCGAATATCGTAGAAAATTGCTTTTTTTCGTACACGATATATGTTTTAAATTTTTATTTTTAGTTTAAATATTTTTTATGGAATTTTTTAACTGTGAATTATAATGAAATTAATTTCATTAAGTATTTCATTTCATTATATCTTCATAAAAATTTAGTTATTTCGATTTTTTTAGATATATAGTAATTTATATTTTTTCTTGAATTTACAAGTCAATAAAATCAGTAGTTATATTCCCAACAGTGAACTGTTTAAAAAACACTATCATAATTTGTAAAAAAAACATACATTTTTGTCATAACTTGCATTTTGTACAAACCATTAAGATGTTCGTATCTAATTTTAAATTGTTATAAATAAAACTTTTTGAAAATCGTTATTTATTATGTGACTTGAGAATTTATATGATTTTTTATAAAAAAAATAATTATGTTTCTCTTCTATTTGTTTGATTTATTGTATCAATTTTTAACTACTTATTTACTGATCACGCACAGTTTTAATATATATATATATATATATATATATATATAAATATATATATATATATATATATATATATATTGTGTTTTTAATATTTGAATTGTTTGATTGTTAGAAATTTTTATTAATATTCGCAAGTATACATTTTGATTTATGATCGAATATAATTTATAAAAATAATAAAAACAAAATTAAAAAAATAATTATGTATATATATATATATATATATATATATATATATATATATATATATATATATATATATATAATTTGTAAGTTCTGATTGTTTCTATTTTTGTAATGTGGAAAAATATAAAATATTTCTTATCACCGAATATATTATGTTTATGTGTATGTATGTATGTTGTGTTTATATTTTTATAGATATGGGTTCTTTTGAGGATTTGACTGAAAAAACCGTAACAGTAAGATCAGGTGAAGCGGCTATTTTAGATTTACCACAGATTCAGTCTCATCCTTCACCGTTAGTGTCTTGGCAAGCTGATGAAGGACAACTTCCATATGATCACAAATTTGCAGTAACTGCTAATCATCAATTGGTTATCCTATCGGCAGATAAATCAGACGAAAAAGCATACAGGTAGGGAAATAATTTGTTACATGCACAATTTTATTTACAATAGTTATTGTATTGCTTATTAATTTATTTATATTGTTTTTCAATTATTTCATTATGATTTTAAATTATTCCATTAAGGTATATCCACATTCCGGATTTTACAGCGTAATGCTTTGATAATTAACGCTTTGATGATGGTATTACCATCGAAATGCATGCGCATCAGGTTATGAATAAAGAAAGTGAACAATAAATAATTATTGAATATATTTAATATACTAAAATATCCAGTTCTACAATTTGGTGTGTTTTTTTTATTGAAATACATTAGAATAACATTTATATTTTTTCGGTTGACAATTCAACATTTTTTACCAGAATAATTGAACTATATATTAATTTTTAAAATTTTATTTAATTTAATACAAGTATAACGAATGTGTTTATTACATACTACAAATATTTTTTATAAAAATATCCATTATGTATATTTTTACCGATTTATTTTATTTGTTTATTTATCAATTTTTCATATTTGTAATAGATTAAACTATGGTACGGACTGCCTTTTTTATTAATATAAGTTTATGCGTTTAAAAGTTACAATATTATTTTAATTTAGTCTACATTTTTTATTTCATATAAAAGATAACTATTCCTTCTTCATAATTTTTTATTATTTCATCTGAATGATATCTTTCAAAAAATATAATTGAATACAAATAAAATATTCTTTATATTTTTATATTAATTGATTTTTTTATTAAAATAATAATTAGACGTAAATAAATGAATTAGTGCATTTTCGTTATGAAAATTTGATTAATATTTATTAAAAAGAAACAGAACTATATAAAGATCTAAATAGAGCAAAATATGTCTTATATTTTTTATTTGATTGATTAAATATAATAATAATAATATAGAAATTACATTTTCATAGTTATGACTGCAATATGGCTATTACAGACAAGTATATGAATTCTTAAATTTAATCAAAACTGTATTTAGATGTTTCACCGTCCCTCTAACAAAATTACATTCTACATAACGTATTTACTTTGGAACACATTTCTCAAATTAAGATTTATGTTAGCTTGCAACTAATCAAATATTATTATTTATACGTTATATATCTTACGTTTTATTAAATTATTTGAAAACCAGAATATAGTCTAATTCTTTTAATGTTAATAATTGTAGGAATGAAGAATATACTGCTTTATATATATATATATATATATATATATATATATATATATATATATATATATATATATTGGAAATATGTATTAAATTGTAATGTTGTTAAAATTTACATAAGAAATTAAATATTTGCAGAGCGCAAGCCGTAAATACGCAATTAGGAAAGAAAGAAAATAGTGCCTATATTAGACTTCATGTCATCGGTGATTCTTTGAAAGAGGTTGCTCCTGAAATTATAGTCAAACCACAGGATATGAATCTTGTTAAAGGGCAACAATTAGCTGAACTTCAATGTATAGCTAATGCTAGGTAAAAAATAATATATATAAATAATGTATTTAGAACTATATAGCTAGAAAAATCCTTAATTTATTGCCATAAAAATAATAGTTACGTATTTTTTAATTATTGTTTATGTAATTATCATAATTTATTCGTTTAAAAGGAATATTTTATATCCTCAGTTTTGTAAAATGTTCAAATATATGAGTTCTCTTTTAAAGTAATTAATTTTCTTTAAATATTTTTTAAAAAAATAATTTTGCGTTCAACGTTAAAAATATGTAATTTTTTTATATATTTTTTCGGGGATATTTTTTGAACGTATATATCTTTTGTTATATTTATTACTGATAAAATTTAACATTTCATATTTCTGAATAATTTAATTAGTAAAAGAATAATCAAAATCAAGTTTTTTTCACCAGTTTAAATCAAATGTAGTGAAAATTAGTATATATTAGAGAAAAATTATTTATATCAATTTCATAAAAATGAGTATGAAAGTATTTAGAACTATATTTCTTATCAAATATTTTTTAATAACAAGTCTATTTATAATTGTATAAAATTATTTATTCTGGAAATCATAATATTATTAATTTTTTTAGACCACTACACGAACTTGAAACATTATGGTTTAAAGATGGAATAATTATCGAAAATTCGGGAATTGTATATAACTTCAATGATCCATGGAATCAAACTCTAGGTCTTTTATCTGCAAACCTAACACATACTGGACAATATACTTGTCAGGTTCGACTTCGAACTGGTGGTTTTCCAACAATAGTAGCATCTGCAAACATTACAGTCCATGAAAAACCATCGTTCATCACAAATACAAAATTAGAAAGTCTTGGTGATTATGGGTCATCTGTTACTTTGTCTTGTGATGTGGTGGGTGTTCCAAAACCGAATGTTGCTTGGTTTCGAAATGCACAAAAAATAGAAGAAGGAAGTCGGTATGTTAATACAATATGTCCGTTAGAAAATATTGTAATATTTTAAACAAATTTTATTTTTGAAACGATTTTCTACAAGTCTTTTTCTTTATTTAATATTAGGTATTCAGTTGAAGAAGATAAATCCTTAGTCATCAAAAAATTACTAGTTAATGATTCTGGAATGTTTCAATGTTTGGCATACAATGATGCAGGTCAAGTTTCTGCCTACACCTGGCTAAAAGTGAAAAGTAAGTAATTTTGTTTAATCTTTCCTTTAATATTATTTCTCGATCAGAACATTCATATTAAAATATACAATGTCGTTCAATTCAGAAAATTCACGAGTCAGACGAAATTCACGACAAAACATAGTACGAGTTCGTACTTCATCTGAACGACATATAAGAACATTCGAATTTGATACTAGCCGTAAGACATTCTCCTTTTTTGGAAATGCTATGTATTGTAGTAATTACTACTTGTGTGCACAATTGTATAGCTTAGATATTACACTTATTTTAGTTTTCCCCAGTGCTCTTTTTATACTGTTTTAAAAACATTTATAATTTTTATGTAGGATTTCTGATATCATCTTTTTGTTATTCTTTTTTTTCAGTGAGAATTAAATACGAATATGTAATTATTATTTTTTTAATAGTACAGTGATTTTTCCAATTTTCTATATGTTATTTATTTATGTTATAATATACATATAAATATGTTTTTATATTAAATTCATATGTACACACAGACACACCATACACACACACACAACACACATCACCCTCCACACAACACACACACCACATACAACACACAACACATACGAGGGTCGTTTGATAAGTATGGTAAAAAAAATTACCATAAAATTTAATACATTTTTCGTCAATTTTAAAATTTACCATACTTATCAAACGACCCTCGTACACTAACACACAACACATTCCCTACAAACAAATACCCCACACACACATACTCCCCCACGCACACCATCACCACACAGCCCCCGACATACCCCCCACACACCGCATACGCATCTCACATACAATTTTGACAAAACAAAGGTGTTTTTTTTAAAAAAAAATTAAGGTGATTTTTTGAAAAATAGGGGTTGTTTTTGAAAATGGGGATGCTTTTTGAAATATAGGGGTGGTTTTTGAAAATTAGAGTAGTTTTTTTGAAAAATAAGGGTGGCTTTTTGGAAAATAGGTTTTTTAAAAAAACGGGTGGTTTTTGAAAAAGAGGTTATTTTTGAAAAATAGTGGCGGTTTTTTGAAAAATAGGTGTGGTTTTTGAAAAGTAGGGATGGTTTTTGAAAATTAGGGATGATTTTTTGAAAAATAGGGGTGAGACAATTTCAATACAGTTTTATTAATTTTTATTTCATCAGGAATGATTTGTATAGTTTCAAGTTGTTTTTATTTTTATATGTAGTTACTGGCACATATTTAATGCACGTTACACCAACTTTTCATGTTTATATATTTTTGTATGTTTTAATGTTGTAATCATTTTTATAGCTTCAATACCAATTATGGAAACACCACCTCAAAATGTAACAGTACTTGATGGAAAAGATGCAACCATTAGCTGCCGAGCTGCTGGTGCTCCAACACCTAACATAACATGGATTTATGATGGTATATTTCAATTTACTATTTAATTTAAACCTAATCTGTTTTTATGGATAGCACGTACTACTAACAAGTAATATATTCAGTGTGAATTTATAATTTTATTTGCATATTAAAGTTGATTATTAACCATTTAAGTGATATCTGTATTATAAAAGGCTTTTAACAATAGTTTGCAATTATATGCAAGACAGCAAAATTTACTGAAAGCATCTGCTATAAAAATCAATAAATTGTTTAATCATTGCAAACAACTACATTATAATTAAATGTAAATAACCAGTTTGTATTAAAATTAAGAACCATAAGGGTTCTATAATGTAATGTAGCATTATTAGATAGAAATGAATTATTTGTATTTACTTTGAGATAGAGTAAGAAGCTTTGTATAAATTGTTTAGTTATTTGCATTTGGTGGCACTTTGCCTACCGCACTACTTTACAGACCAAAACACTGTAGAAGTATCTCATCGAGTTCAGATTCTCGATTCGGGTGACTTATTGATAGCCGCTGTTCAAAAAAGTGATGCTGGAAAATATATGTGCACACGCTCTAATGAAGCTGGAACAGTGCACGGGGAAGCATATTTAGGTGTTCTAGGTAGGTATTTTGTTTGATTTTGTTTTTGATTTTGAAGTGAGCTTATTAACAATTTTTGATAAAATAACAATGTTAATGACTGTTTGCAAGTTTATTCAACATTAAAATTGACTGTTGCTAGTTATTATACATTTTTAAATATAATTTATTAATTGTATACATATGCATAATCATACATGTGTGTATGTTAAATATATATATATATATATATATATATATATATATATATATATATATATATATATATATATATATATATACAAATATACAAATATACACATATTATTTTCTCTTGATATATTGAAAATAAATACATTTTTATTAAATTTTTATTATATTTAGATAAAATTGAATTCTTTTTTAATTTAAAAATCATATTTTTATTGTTCATTTTATTTTTTAGTTCGGACACAAATTATACAACCCCCTGTAGACACAAAAGTGTTATTGGGACATACAGCCACTCTTCAATGTAAAGTTTCAAATGATCCATCTGTTCCATCTACAATTGAATGGTCTCATAATCGACAGTAAGTACATTTTACTTAATAGTTATGAAAAAAAATATATTAATTATCTCTATTTTTTCTGTTTCTAATCAAAAATTGTCTGTAAAATTGAATGTTATTATTTAGACTTATGCATCTTGGAAATAGCCAACGAATAACATTACAAAAAGATGGTACATTGCAAATAGAAGCAGTACGTGCAGCTGATGTTGGTGAATATACTTGTTCAGTAATATCTCATGGAGGAAATGACACGCGTACAGCAATACTCAGTGTCATTGAATTACCATTTGCACCAACAAATGTCAAAGCATTCCGGTTAGATACAGCATCTCAAAGAGCTGTGAATGTTACATGGACTCCAGGATTTGATGGAAATAGCCCAATTAAACAATTTATTATTCAGAAACGAGAAGTACCTGAGCTTGGTATGCGATTATTAAATTAATTAAGATTGTTTTATATTTTCAAGAAGATTAATTAGATAAACGAATTATTATCTAAAAGTTTCTTTTAAAAAAATGAGATATTTGTAATGTTTTTATTAGGTTAACTTAAAATTTGTTATAAAATGAGTTTCACTCATAAAATTTTTATAGTTTATTAATCAGTTAGTATAATATAAATATTTATTTAAAGTGTGGATGTATAATTTTTAATGTAGGTATAAAATCTCTGTTGGTATAAAATACCCTTTTTTAAATATCACAGTCATAATGTTTTCGTTAAAAAAATTCAAGTAATTTACTTAGTAAGTAACAGAGATGCTTTTAATTGCTTGTTTAATAGATTTGTATATTAATTTGCACATTTTTTTACACTTATTCACATTATTAAATCCACTTTAAATCCATAATCATATTTGTGCACTATAATTTATATAATTTTTGTATATAAAAATATTTCAAACAGTTTATTTAACAATGTATTTAAAAATTATGGTTTATTTTACTTATGATTAAACATGTTTTTATTCATGAATATAATATATTATTCACTAATAACTATGTAATTTTCAGGACCAATACCTGATCCACTACTGAATTGGGTCACTGAATTAAGTAATGTATCAGCTAAGCAGCGCTGGGTACTTTTAACAAATTTAAAAGCCGCTGCTGCTTATCAGTTTAGAGTAAGTGCTGTAAATAGCGTTGGTGAAGGAAGCCCTTCGGATCCAAGCAATGTTATAATGTTACCACAAGAAGGTATTGTTTTTCTTACTTGTTATATTCATTTTTATTTACATTATGAAATTATTTGAGATTTGTTTGTTTAAACTCACACAGCCGGCCAATTGAAAGAACCGCACCAAGGTGGGAAAATCATTCACCGCAAATGCTTTTTTTGTTTCACACCTTTACTTTTTTTATAATTTTTTGCATGAAAAAATATATGAAATGTGAACAATTGAATTTTATCTCGGTTTGTTTTTTTATAGCTCCATCTGGACCTCCACTGGGATTTGTAGGATCAGCTCGTTCTTCATCAGAAATTATAGTACAGTGGCAGCCACCTTTAGAAGAACACAGAAACGGTCAAATTTTAGGATATATTATCCGATACAGATTGTACGGTTACAATAAAAGTCCATGGACAATTCGTAATATAACTAATGAAGCACAGAGAAATTATCTAATACAAGACTTGATTACTTGGAAAGATTATATCATTCAGATAGCAGCTTATAACAACAAAGGAGTCGGTGTATATACAGAAGGAGCAAAAATAAAAACAAAAGAAGGAGTACCTGAAGCACCACCCACTATAACAAAGATTGAAGCATTAAATTCAACAGCCATATCTGTATCATGGAAACCACCAGATCCACAAAAAATCAATGGAATCAATCAAGGGTATAAATTGCAAGCATGGAGAGTTGATACAACTGATGGGGAAATTGAAGAAAAAGCAATGACAGTACATCCAAATTTGTTTGATCCTCTAGCTGAACAAACTGCTGTCATGACAGGATTACAAAAATTTACAGAATATAACATTACTGTAGTATGTTTTACAGATCCTGGTGATGGAGAACGAAGTGAATACAGTCATGTTAGAACTAGTGAAGATGGTAAGAATTTAATTGATTTTAATTACTTGAATATTAAACCATTATAATTTCATTGATAAAATACTTTTTTTAGTCCCCGATGAAGTGGCTAATTTACAATTTGATGAAGTAAGTGACCGTGCTGTAAAAGTAATTTGGTCCCCACCAAAACAAACAAATGGTATCCTTATAGGATATCAACTTGTGTATCAAATTAAAGATGAGCCAGATACTATGAAAGCAGAAAATTTCTCTGCCAATACACTTAGTGTTAAAGTAACAGATTTACAAGCAACCACTCATTATAAATTTGAAGTAACTGCTTGGACTGCTAAAGGACACAGCCCTCCCTGCATTGCTGTCATACAATCAGGAGTTGAACCTGTTTTACCACACCCGCCTACAAAATTAGCTTTATCCAATATTGAAGCATTTTCTGTTGTACTGCAATTTACTCCAGGATTTGATGGAAATTCTTCTATTAGTAAATGGACAGTAGAGGTAAAAAATATTTTATTTATATCTTGGTAAATATCTGTCTTAAATTTTGTCTTAAATTTTATAGGCACAAACAACACGGAATTCAACTTGGTTCATAATTTATGAAATCTCTGATCCTGAAGCAAAATCAATCAGAGTTTCAGGATTAATACCATTTATGTTATATAGGCTTAGATTGATAGCCAATAATGTTGTTGGTTCATCAAAACCATCTGAACCAAGTAAAGAGTTTCAAACAATTCAAGCACCTCCTTCTCATTCTCCTAAAAATGTTACAGTCAGAGCTATGAGTGCTACAAAATTGAGAGTGCGGTGGATTGTAAGTTAATAACTGTTTTGAATTGTAAACTGTTTTATTATAAAGTTAAAATTAAAAAAATATATTTATTTTCAGCCTCTTCAACAAGTAGAATGGTTTGGAAATCCAAGAGGATATAATATAACATACATTGAAATTTATACTGGAAAATCAAATTATGTTACTATTGATGATCATACAGCAAATTCATACATATTAGATAATTTAGAAGAATTTGCTCTTTATGCTGTTACAATGCAAGCATACAATGATGTAGGTAGTTCATCTCCAAGTCCAAAAGCTATTGAGCGTACTAGAGAGTCAGGTATGTATATCTATATAGTATACTACTACTCTTTAAAAAAATATTTATTTTCATAGATATCTTTAATTAATTTCTTTTAGTCCCTTCATTTGGACCAATGAATGTTGAAGCTAATGCTACATCTTCAACTACTATTGTTGTTAAATGGGGCGATGTTCCAAAAGAGCACCAGAATGGTCTTATTGAAGGATATAAAGTATACTATGTAGCCAATCCTCGAACACCTTTCCAGTATAAATTGATACCAAATAATAACACATTTACAACAACATTAACAAAATTGAAAAAGTTTGTTATGTATCACATTCAGGTTCTTGCTTTTACAAGATTAGGTGATGGAGTTTTAAGTACACCATCTGTAACTGTACAAACTTTTGAAGATGGTAATAATCCTTGCTTTGATGCTCATATTATTATTCTATTGAAATAAAATGTAATGATTTTTTATATCTTACACTTCAATTTTATATAATAGCACCTGGAGAACCTTCCAATGTTTCTTTTCCTGATGTATCATTTTCAACTGCTCGAGTGATTTGGGATGAACCAGAAGACCCAAATGGGAATATTTTAGCATACCGGGTTACATATCATCTTGATAATTCAAATAATTATAATTTTTCTAGAGAATTTCCACCTTCTGATAGAACATATCGGTAAATTTAATATTTTCTGTTAAGTTTATTGATTTTTATACAAATATTTCATTTTTCAGTGCCACTGAATTGGAACCTGAAAAATATTATCTTTTCTCTGTAACTGCACAAACTAAATTAGGTTGGGGTAAAACAGCATACGCTCTTGTTTACACTACAAATAATCGAGAAATACCGCAAGCACCCTCAGCACCACAAATTAGCCGAAGCCAAATTCAAAGCCATCAGATTACATTCAGTTGGACTCCTGGAAGGGATGGATTTGCACCCTTAAGGTATCAATATAAATTATTTTTGTTAGCAATGTATGGTTTGTTTCTAATTTTGTATTTAAACTATATTTGTATTCGTTTTCAAAAATTCTTAAATTAACTTTTTTCTACTAGATATTACACTGTACAACAATCTGAAAATTCTGGTGCATGGCAGATAGTACCTGAAAGAGTTGATCCACAAGTGACTGAGTATACAGTAAAAAATTTGAAACCATTTACAACGTATCAGTTCAGAATACAAGCTACAAATGATATTGGTCCAAGTAGTTTTAGTAAGGAATCAAATGAAGTTCGTACATTACCAGCAGCCCCAAGCCATGCAGTTTCTGAGTTACGAGTAGTACCTATAACAACAACTAGTGTACAAGTACACTGGGATCCTATAGAGGAAATATACTGGAGTGGTGACACTGAAACCGGTGGTTATAGAATTATTTTTCAACCTGTATCTGATTTTCCTACTGCTCTACAAGCAACACCTAAAGAAGAAGTGTTTGGTATAGAAGTTAGTTTTTCAATTTACTGTTTTCAGGATTTTATATTTTACATTATATAATAATTGAGCATTTTAATTAACTATATTTTTTATAGATGAATACCGTGGAATTGGGCGATCTATTGCAAGATCGTAATTATGAGATTATAGTAGTTCCATTTAATTCACAAGGGGACGGTCCACCTTGCCCTCCAGCAACAGTTTATGTCGGAGAAGCAGTTCCTACAGGAGAACCAAGGGCCTTTGAAGGTGAACCAGTTTCTTCTACAGAAGTAAGACTAAGATGGAAACCTCCACAATTACAAATGCAGAATGGTGATTTACTTGGATATAAAGTAAGTTATTGAATTATAAAATTAAATAAAGAATTGTATTTAGAAGAATTTCTTTATATTAATATTTTATTATAGATATTTTATTTAATGACAAATTCACCGCAAGAAATTGAAAAAGATAGAAAAATTGAAGAAGAGATTGAAGTCGTACCTGCTTCATATACTTCTTACAGTCTTGTTTTTCTTGATAAATTCACAGAATACAGAATTCAAATACTTGCATTTAATCCAGCAGGAGATGGACCACGGTCAAAATCAATAATAGTGAAAACTTTGCAAGGTTTACCTAGTGCTCCTCTTAATTTAAAATTCAGTGAAATTACAATGAATAGTTTAAAAGTCACTTGGGATCCTCCAAAAATGCGAAATGGAGATATAATAGGATATATTGTTACATATGAAACAACAGAACAGAATGAACGTACGTGAAATAATTATAATTTTTAATATATTTTATTATTTATATTTCTAAAACGACTTTGATACAGAAGATTGTAAAAAGAAATTTTTACAGGATTTAGTAAACAAGTTAAGCAGAAAGTATCCGACACCAATTTATTAATTCAAAATCTTGAAGAACAAGTAACTTATACATTTACTGTTAGAGCACAGACAATCGATTATGGACCTGCTGTATCAAACAATGTAACAACAGGACCTCAAGAAGGATCTCCTATTCCACCTAAAGAACTTATATTAGATAAAACAGCATCGAGTGTAGAAATGCATTGGATAAATGGACCTTCTGGTAAAGGACCCATTCTGGGATATTATATTGAAACAAAGAAGAAAGGTATGCCTGCTTGATAATCAAACTATCTTTTAATTTTTTTTTTATTTTCCTTTCTTCTTGTCTATTTATTGCGTCAGTAACGGAAGAATGGCAGCTTTGTAAGTGGTCGTGTGATTTTTTTTTAAAGCGCTGTTTATAAGCTTTTATCAAAACATGTTTTTTCATCACTTGTGCAACAATTATGCTAGCACTCTGACACTATCATTTTTCATAATCATATAGAATAGCTTCAATTGGTTGAAATATATATCTAATATTATTTTATTTTTCAGATGATAATAGATGGCAAACTGTAACAAAAACTAATAATGGTCCTTTACAAGAATTCACTGTTTCTTACCAAAGTTTATTGCCATCAACGTCTTATACATTTAGACTGATTGCATATAATCAGTTTGGTATAAGCTATCCAGCTTATTCTAAAACACCTATTTTGACACCTTCAAAACTATATTTAGAATATGGATATTTACAATCTAAACCATTTTATAGGCAAACTTGGTTTATGGTCGCTCTTGCAGCTGCATCAATTATTATCATTATCATGGTTATTGCTGTGCTTTGTGTTAAAAGCAAAAGTTATAAATATAAACGTAAATACAATGCTACTTAAAGTAGATTGAAATATTATAAAATAGTAATATTGAAATAATTCGATTTTTTAGAAGAAGCACGCAAAACACTGGAAGAATCAATGACTATGGATGTTGATGATCGTCAAGATTTATCAATGGAACTTTATAGGTCTAGACATAACGGTGGAGGGTTAAATGGTCCTATCGGTTGTGGAACTATGGGAAAACGTAGTACAGGAGGACGTAAGCCTCCTGCACATGCTCTACCTCCATCCACAGTTTTAGGAAAATCACCTCCAAGACCTTCTCCAGCTTCTGTTGCTTATCATAGTGATGAAGAAAGTTTAAAAGGTTATGATGAAAATCCTGATGACAGCAGTGTTACAGAAAAACCATCAGAAATCAGTTCAACAGATTCACAAGTAATTTTCTTAAAAAAATACTATTTATAAAAATATTTTCTAATTAAATTTTTATTAAAGGGATCTGAAAGTGAAAATGAAAGTGTCCGTTCTGATCCTCATTCATTTGTAAATCATTACGCTAATGTTAATGATTCACTTCGCCAATCGTGGAAACGACAGAAACCCGTGAGAAATTATTCTAGTTACACAGATTCTGAACCAGAGGGTAGCGCAGTAGTCAGTCTCAACGGAGGCCAAATAATTATGAATAATATGGCGAGATCAAGAGCTCCGCTACCAGGGTTTTCTTCATTTGTTTAGGTAGGCGAAATCATCATGAATAGGTAGATCAATAAAGACTTATATTATCAAGTGAATCGCGATTGTAAATATTTCATTTTTTTCTAATGCAAATACTTCATTAGTACATTTTTGATCATCTCGACTGGTATTTTTTGTATACCTATTAGATAATTATTAGTTTTGATAAAGAAAACTGTGTTTTTAATTTTACTCGTGTATATTTTATATATAAAAAAAAAAATCAAAACATGTATGTAAACTACCTTCACCTGTTTACTCTTGAATTAAATAGAGTGCTTGTTGACATAAGGTTTTATAATGTTAAGTAGGAAAAAAGTTTTATTTATTATGTACTTATCTGAACCTTGTTTTGACAATCATTCAAACTATAACTGATCTTAAATGTAAGTAATTTCACAGTTGAACAAGGTATCCATGTACAATAGAATATTTTTAGTTTTTTTTTATATTTTTTTTAAATATATATATATATATATATATATATATATATATATATATATATATATATATATATATATACATACATATATATATATATATATAAACATTATTAAGAACTTTTTTTAAATCTGTGATGTTTACATTAAACAGTAATTACTTCTATTTAAGGTCAGCCTTTTATGTATGATAAAATAAATATTTTATAAATATTAACATTTTAAATACATGTATTAAATGAGAAATATATATAATTTCAAGGTAAATGAAATAATTGTTAGATTCAACAGTAAACAGGAAAAACTGTTTTAAATCACAAAGTTCATTATATTTATGTGTTCCTATTTGTGACCAATTTAATTAGGGCGCTGAAGTATGCTTTTGTGGTTTGATTCAGTGCATTTATTTCAAGTCATATAACACAATGAAAAATATTAACATAAGTAATAGTTATAAATAAATCATTTAAAATTTATGTGTAGATATTGATGATTGTAAAATAGTAACACTTAAACTTTAGGACTGATTTTTTCTATGCTTAGCATTGTTATAAAAATGTTAACTATAAAAATGTATCCCCCAAATATTATGTATTTTAATTATTTACAGACTTTTAAACAAAATATTAATTTTCATAAAATTCAAGTTAATTATTATCGATTAAAACAATTGTTAAACACAATGGTTTTTCTTATAAATTTAGTTTTCTTAATAAAAAGTAACAAGCTGAATTTTTATAAGAAAACTGATTAATTTGTCAATTTTTTTCAGTGGTCAGTTATAGATTTTCCTATATTTTTTTGCAAAACAGTTGTATATAAAAATAATATGCATAAAATATGAAAAAATATGCATATATTACATTTAAAGAAACTTCAACAATATATTTGTCAATATATAAAAATTATTATAAATATTGTGACTCACATGTTTTCTGAAATATTCATTGAGTACTAGTATTTGCAGGCATAGTTTTACAATTGTTTGTTAACAATACTTGGTTTTAAATATTTTGATGTCTCTCTAAAAAAGATAATGAACTGACTAAATTATTATAAATCAAAATATATAATAAAATTAATTAGACACAATTTAATGAACTGACCACTTTTATAACAGATTGTGATACAATTTAACAACTATGTTTTGTAAAAGAAATTGATGAAAAATGCTCATTTTATACATAAGTTTTCATTTTTATCCTGACCTACTATTTTCATTGTATTTATAAAATGGAACTGATTAGGCATTTTCACTGCCACTTTGTTTTAACTTATGTTCATAAAATGCCTAAGTTATCATTTATATTTATTTTGTTAATTGCTATTAAGAAAATAAGTTAGAATAAATCTGTGATTATATTTTAAGAATTTAAACAATCCAGTTATTTATAAACCTGAAAATAAATTACCTGAAAACAGCATAGTAGGGATTAGAATTTTAATTTAAAAATTTTTGTCTAAATAAACCTTAACAGTTTATTACAATATAATTTCTTCTACACGTTTCATCCATTTTGTCATATTAACTGTGACATCATTTGATGCATTGATTTTTTTAACTGTTGAATACGCTGCCACATCAGCTATACCAATCTGTTCTTTTTCTATAAGCCACATTGATTTTCCAAGTTTGGCATTCAAATTTCTAATGTATGTTTGTTTTTCACCTTTTAAATTTGTTCTTGACAGACAGTAACACAAATCAAGTAAACTATCTATTGCAGTAGGATTACTTTCATTTTCATAATTAAAATCACTTGGTCCAATCCTGGACATATATCGCAGAACATTTGATTCTCCATTTATTGGTATATTTAATGAAGAAGTCATAAGCTCCATATCAGCACTCACTGAAAATTAAATAAATCTATTAAAACATTTGTTTACTTTCTATTGTTTTTTTTAAAAAAAATGTGTACATACACTTTTTCCATATGACTGTTATATTAAGCTGTGGTAGTGAATTATCTTGTTTTTGTGACTTCAGTTGTGAACAAAATGAATGAATGTTTTCAGGAAGATTTATAATTGAAGAATGTATATGGATTTCAAAAGATAGGTGTAAAGACTTTTTCCAAAGTTTTTGCAATACTAATAATGAGTACGGTACAAAATCTGGATTAATTTTGATAACAATGTCGTTGAGGTTATTCATCTAAAATTGAAAAAGTCATAAGAATATATATATCTTTTTAAAATCATAAACCAAATTACATCTACGGACGATACTGATTCTACAACAGATTTTGGCACTACATCCGGACCAGGTTTATTGCAAAGTTTTAACTCTAGTCGTAGATTCTGCATTTGATTTTTTAGTTGTTCTAACTGCGCCAATATTATTTCTTGACGCTTTTCCAAAGCTTCCATTTCGGGCAACGTCTCCATACTCTACCAAAAAAAAATAAGATTCTAATACACCTAATCAATATAGTACTACTAGCAAATATTTTGTTCTATACATATAAATCAAATGAATTTAAATTTATCTTTGTATATATTTATATATAATTTAGAATTTTGCTTTGAAATTAAAAAAAATATCATTTTTAAAAAGATGCATGTGCTAGAAATAAATTTATCAATCATGCACTATAGAGGGCAAGAGTAAAATTTTGAAGGCATCCATTAGAAAACATATGAAGTTCTTGATTAGTGGTGGTGTGAGCAGAGAACATTGTGGATCATCCTGCACAAGGACTTTTAAAAACCAAATAATAACGTAAGTACAAATTATATCATTGCGAATTTTAGGTTAATTGTAAGTTCAAAAAAAGCAGAAAAATTTGAAATGAATGAAACCTTTAAAAACTTGTTAACCTTTTCGGAAATATCCAAACTAACCGAGGTGTTCGAAACGTGGTTAATGGTCTGGTTGTTGACGTCGTGAATATTTTTCATTTTATACATGCACTTTGAAACGGATATAGACTCACAGTGACTCACTATGGGCTTAAGCCTATACATTTTTAACGAAGAGCTCATTATTTTAATATTATATTATCATAAGAATATGTACTGACTTTCACAATAGATAATTATTGTTTTTTTTCAACTCCAGTTCAATATAATTTTACTTTCGGACATTGATAATCGACAAAAGATTAAAGTGCGCAATAGATGGCAGCATATAATGTACATACTATCTGTGTGAAAATAAAAATATCTCAAGAAATGTCATCACTGACATTAATTTTAAATGAAAACATATTTGTTTGTTTTGATTTTTTAAGAAATTGCCTTCAACAAATTTTAATTCATATATCAGAGTTGTAATTTTTTAACATATGGTTTGGCGCCGTCGATTTAAATAATGGTGATATTTGCACTTCCATATTAAAACGGAAATGCAAATCTTAATGGGTGGAAACTGCGATATTAGATTGTTTTTAACTAAAAGTAAAAATACTCAGAATTTATTAATTCCTGTTATGTTTTAAAAATGAACTATCAACAAGTTTGAATTGTATTTGTATCACCAACAAGCGAAAAAAGTATTGTAGTTAATGCTGCCCTCTTATGTTGATGTGTCAATTATGGTTTATAACAAGCTTTAGGATTGGTGTATCTTCAAGCTTAGTAATTTATAAAATATAGACAGAAAATATATTATTACGTGTTGTTGTAGTTATAAAGTGTTTATAAAGACATTGAATTTAATAAAAAGTGATGTGCTAAGATCTAAAAGTTGTTTGAGTTCTGAATAAATGTTTTATGTACTAAACACATATGCAAGTTGTCATGGCGTCGATATGATCGACCAATCAGAGACTGCGTTGCAACAATATTTAGCTATTCCAATTTCTCCATATATTTCGCGTCAGTAAGATATTTTGTGCGTCTTTAGGCCTTAATGAGTGATTTGGTGGTAAAATAAGAATCGTGTGTGACCTAACAGTGGTACAAACTGTCAGTGAATAATTTTTGTTTACAAATATTCATTTAAAATGAATTTTTATTCGTTTATCACGTGACCAAAGCCGAAGAATGGCGCAAAGATCGGACTGCAAACTTAATATCATTTTTAATGCACTTGTGTCATCTATATTTGTATACAATAGTTTACATCTTTAGTTCCCCCACGTGTTGCTAGTAGTGATTGACATATTACAATCGATGATGTCTGCAAGGGGTGTTAAAAAACGAGGAAGACCGCCGAAAGTGTCTATAGGGGATAGACCAAAAAAATTTCAGTATCATCTTTTAAAAAAACCAAAATATTTATTAAATCAAGGAAAAGGTTCCGATTCCCAAACTAGCACACCGACCGCTTCCAGAGCATCCTCTCCGCAGGGAAGCGAAGGAAGTCGTCGTAGTAGCACTCGAATAAGAGGAGGACATAAAGCCGGACGCAGAGGTGGAATATCAGGAACGCAATATCAAAGACGGGGTTATAATCCTAATGCGGTAGAGACTCACGATTCGGAATATCATTACGGTTCGGATTTTGGAGATGAATCGAGCGATAATAAATCCGATATAGAAGATGAACTTCCTCTTAGTAGGAGCGATTCGGAAGATAGTATTGCAGTCGACGACCCGTCCAGCGATAGCGATTTTTCTTTGAGTAGTTACGGTACTTCGAACGGTACTCCTAGGAGACCGGGTGTGAGTTATATTAATCGAGCGCCGACTCCTGAACCGTTATGGTTGCAGAATATAGAATTGCCTCTGTTAGAACTCCCACGTTCCTCTGAAGATCTTCTTGTTTCCAAAGAATTAATTATGAAAACGCTCAGTATATATGAAGTTTTTAGACATTTCAGAAACTTAGTAAGGTTGTCACCGTTTAGACTTGAAGATTTTTGTGCAGCGATCACGTGTGAAGATCAAAGTAGTTTATTAGCAGAAATACACATAATGTTATTAAAAGCAATTCTGCGAGAAGAAGATTCACAGCAGACACATTTTGGTCCATTAGATCAAAAAGATAGTGTAAATGTTTCAGTATATTTAGTTGATTATATTACATGGCCAGAAGTATTACGTATGTATGTGGAAAGTGACAAATCTTTTGACAGTGACGTGCTTAATATTTTAAACAGTTCTGAATATCCTTTCTCTTCTGTTGAAGATAGATTGAAAGTGTTACAATTTTTGACAGATCAGTTTTTAATAACAAATCCTGTTCGTGAAGACCTTTTAAATGAAGGTAAAATTCACAAAAAAGTATTTTATTGCCAAAAGTTACATTCTCAATTATTTATCAAAATTAATGTAATATATTATTATATTAATGTGTTATTAAGTGTTGTTTCTAAATTTGTTAGTGTTTTATATATATATATATATATATATATATATATATATATATATATATATATATATATATACGATGGTCGTTTGATAAGTATGGTAAATTTTTAAATTTTATGGTAATTTTTTTTACTATATTTATCAAACTACCCTCCTATATACTTTTAAAATTATTGAGATTAGTTATATACTTTTTAACATACTCACTTGATTTGAAAAATTATAGGAATGTATATTCTTCAATAGTAATTTATAATTTTCTGAAAATATTCAATGTTTGTTAGATTTTACAGAGAATTTTTGTAAACTATAAATTTATGTTTAAATAATTGATAAAGAAGAGTGTACTTTTAATACAAGTTTTTTATGTATATTAATATATATTATTTTTAGATTCGTGTTTATTCATTGGTATTATTTAATAGTTTGTTGTAATGACTATATTTAAAAAAAAAATTAAAATCATTTATTTAAGTGAAAAAATGTAGATTATATATACAGTTTTTTAATATATTAAAATACTTGTAGTTAACTAAAAAACATTTTCATATGTTTAATTGCAGTTAATTCCAACTGATTTTCATATAAAAAGATTATAATTTTCATAAAACATATGTTAAAATATGTGACTGTCTAGAAAATATTTTTAATTAATAAGAACTTATGAAATTATATATTTCTTTTCATTTTATTTTTATAAAGTACAATAATTATTCTTAATTATTGAATATTATTTAATTCTTTTCAATTACATTTTTATATGTTGACATTTTTTAAAAAATATAGTTTTTAATATTTGCAAATAACCAATTTTTATATGTTTATTGAAATAACAATGATTGAAGTTTTAATTCAACACTTATCATTTTTAATTGAAGTATTTATTTTCAGTATTATGAATGAAATTTTCTAAATAGTGTTTAACATTTAATAACATTTTTTAATTCATATATTATTTTTATAGTGCCGATACATTATGATGATCATTGTCGAGTTTGTCATAAATTGGGTGATCTACTGTGTTGTGAAACATGTCCAGCTGTATTTCACTTAGAATGTGTTGAACCTCCATTAGTTGATGTACCTGAAGAAGACTGGCAATGTACTATTTGCCGAGCCCACCGTGTTTCTGGCGTTGTTGATTGTATTCTTGATTCGGAAAAACAAGGTGTATTGTGTCGGCAAGAACATCTCGGTTTTGATCGTTATGGCCGAAAATATTGGTTTTTGGCACGACGACTTTTTGTGTAAGTTTCAGTAAAGTTGAAGTTATCTGAATTTTATATGTTGCTGATTAAAAAATATATTTGTATAATAGTAAATAATTATAAATAATTAATTAAAAATATATATAGCTTTATTAATGATTTTATTTAATATAGTGAAAACGAAGATGGTGAGATATGGTATTATTCAACTCCAACACAGCTTCAAGAGGTGTTGGATATCCTTGATCATACTGGGATGGAAGCATCTCTATGCCGTGAGCTTGCTGATTTCAAAGATGAAATGGTACGACAAATGGAGTTGACTGAAAAAATAACAACCCAAGCAAAAGGAAATAAGAAATCATTTCTAGATGCTGAAAATAGTAAGTCGTTGATATTTAATAATGTAAAATAATGATTTAATTCAAATTTAATCACAGCACAAATTCAAAAAGATCGTAAAGAACGAGCTGAAAAAAAAGCAAAAGAAGAAGAAGAGGAACGTAAAGAACGTGAAAGACAAGCAGCTGAAGATATGGTTGCAAAAATGCATGAAGAACCTGGTGAAAATAATAATGTTAGTAATGAAAGTAGTGGAACTATTCATACTACTGAGGTAGTGAGCATGACAACTACAACTGTGGAAAAGACATCAGTTACAAATCCATCAACATCCCAAGAAAATTCTTTAGAAATATCTTCTACAACCACGACTACAACTACAACTAGTAAGTGATAATAGTTTATCTATACATAAATAATTTAATTTATATTATAATATGAATAGAAATAAATTGAAAGATTTTTTTTATTGTTAAATTTAAATATAAAATATATATTGCTATATGATTAATAAGAAAGTTTTTTTCAAAATCAAACTTTAATATACCTATTGAATATTTTTTTTAAAAAAAGGTTCTACATCACGAATTTTAAATTCAAAAACTACAGTTAATCAGAATAAAGAAGATACTGATAAATCTTCAGAAGGTCCAGATGGTTCAAGAATGACACGTTTAAAAACCAGTCAAATTGCTAGTGGCACCTATTTATTTAAACTGGGAATGGAAAATCAATTCAAAAGTTATGTAAACCAATTCACTACAAATGTAATTGCATTAAATAAACCTCAAAGAAATGAAGAAAGAGACAAAAAGCGGCATCTGTCTCACAAATTTAGCTTAACTCCAGCATCTGAATTCAAATGGGCAGGATCATTAAATGGTCCTAGAGCATTGCTTGTGAATACTTTACGGCAAACTATGTTACAAATGGAAACATCAATACCAGTTGCATTCATGCACCCAAATTGGCCTTTGTTGCGAAAACCTTGGGTGTCTGCAGTTGGTGCTTGTATAAATGCAAGAGATTTTGCTCGTGCTTTAATTGTATTACAAGCATGCATTAAGCCTGTTGTTTTTGCTAGTGTTTGGCATGAACAATTAGGACATGTTAAATTAGTAAGAGTTACTGCTACTGAGAGAGAGGAGCGTAAAAAAATTGAGAAACGCGAAAAAAAGGAAAAAGAAGAGGAAGAGGAAAGAAACAGAATAACTTGCAATTTTGTTAAGTATACATTAGGTTTAAAACATCAAGTTTGGAAACAAAAAGGTGAAGAATATAGAGTGCACGGTCAATGGGGTTGGATTTGGATGTCCACATGTAGAAAATTAAAATCTATTAATTCAACGGTTCTCGGATTATCTGCTGGTCCACAAAAAATGATGGTACAAATTAGAGATGGTGCAAATTTAAAAATTTTAGCCGTTGATCCTAATACATATAAGTATTTAACAACCAAATTTGCTAAAGATGGTGAAGATTCAAAAAATGATATTAAAAAAGAAAATCCTACAAATGATACAATAAAGACTGAAAAGAAAGAAGATGAAGGTAATTTTATACATACAGTGCATTTTTGGGTAGATATACAAGCTATTAATATATTTTTTACAATTTTTTTAGTTCCTGCTGGTTTAAAGAATTTACGGGTAGTTTCACAGATAACAGAATTTGAAGAACTTGATGTTACAAAAGCATTGACAACTCCGGGTCGATTATTATATCCAAAAATAGCTAAACGGTCACGTTTAGATGATTTTCTTAGTCGGAGAACACATTTAAAAGTTTTAGAAGAACGAAAGGCAGCTTTACAGGTAATAGTTATTTAATTTTTTTTTCCATCTATATTAAGTATTTTACACATATTAAATGCTTCAAGGTTTCACAAACAACTAACACTACAACAGTAAATGATGCAAAACAAGCAGATGAAGATCAAAATATTGATGTTGAAAATGAAGATAATGATTTAGATCTCAACATATCTAATTTAGATAAACAATTTCCTAGTATTACAGTTGGAAATAATACATTATCAAAAGAAATGGTAAATTCTATAGCTAAAAAAATTCATACATTTAGGCTTCAGTATCAGGCCATTGCAAAATTGGGAAAAGATTTTGTATGTTATTCTAAAAGCTGTAATTCTAATAGTAATTCATTAGGTTCAACTGAAAGTTCAAATTGTTATTCTCCAATATGTCTTCAAAGGGCCAGAGTACGACATGAATTATTAACTTTATTAAAAAAAGTAAACAATCAGTCTCTTGGCAGTAATGCAATTAAAGCAAAAATACCTGCTCTCTTACAACCGATTAAGAAACCATCAATTTTAGAACAAAAACTTACTAGTCCAAATCCAGAGGTATTAAGTCCTGAGAAAATAAATGAAGCTATTAGAAAAGATCTTGAATCAGCTGTTGCATCAGCTACAAATTATGCTGATGATATGAAATCAAATAATATATTTGTACCAAAAAAGGAATCTGTTCCTGAAGTTAAACAAGAAGTCAAGGCAGAAATTAAACCAGAAGTTAAAGATGAAATTGAAATTAAAGAAGAAACACCCGCCAAAAATATGGATGTTGATCTAGAAACAACTCCAAAAAAAGAATGTTCTGAAGAAGATTTAAATGAGAAATCTCCTCCCTTAAAAAAAATTAAATTAGATGAAAAACAAAACTCTGGAATTGACAATCAAGAAATCAATACAGAACAAATGTCTGTAGAAGACATAAAAGAAATGATTGTTGGTTCAACAGGAAAAAAAACTGAATCTTTAATTACAACAACAACAACTACTACTACTACTACAACCACTCAACAAACTGTTAAAACTGTAGATGGAGTTATAAAAAACATCAATTCATCTCATTCTGTATCGGACAGTGTTACAGTTTCTTCTACTAATACAAGTGGGACAACTACTGTTCATTCTGTGAATACAGGATCAGCAACCTATTGTGCATTGGAAAATAGACGTTTTCAAAAAAAGAAAACTGTTCGTCGGGAAGAAAAAGTAGTGAAGATGGAGAGAGCAGCTGATGGTACTGAAAAAATATACTCAGCAACTTCAACAGAAGGAAAAGTTTATTTGAAAAAAATTACAAACACACTTGTAGAACGTCGTAAAAAACGAACACCTGTAAAATATCCTCTTTGTTCTACTTTCCAAACAAAACGAGGTCAGAGAACATTGTTAGTTCTTCCACAACATGAATATAAAAAGTTAGCAAGGAAAGCAGGCCGTACACATGTTGTGGGATTTCATCATTTAGCAAAACCAAATCCTAGTGTATGGCCATATCCTTGTCCAAGACCATTATTTAAAACTTGTTGGTTGTTTAGAACTGTTGGGTTAAAGTCTTTAGCAGCTGCTGCATTACAATTACGTATTTTATGGTGTTGTTTGCGATGGGATGACATGCAAACCAAACCGACTGCAACAGATGGGAAACATCAGATTACTACAGAAACTGAAATTATGTCATTAGAGCTATTAAAGCACAGAAATATTGGACAGTTTTTAGAAAGAACACAGTATTTGCGTAGAAAAATTGTTATACCTTTAGAACTACCAAAAACTGTTCGAGGTAAAATTTATTTACATATACGTTTTTATAAAAATAAAATAGTTTTAAAATACTTAAAAACTCTTTTTTTATATACCATATTCACTGTTGATTTTATACACAGAAGTAACATCTATTAGAAGTGGTCTGAGAAAACGAAAAAGACCTGAATCGCCACAAAGTACAGAACCTCAAGTGACTGAAGAATGGGTGGATGAAGATAAACTAGAACTTTGGGAAATAAAATTATATGGTGAAAGGTATGTGTCAAATTAAATTATTATTATTTTTTTTTTATTATAGTTTGCTTTATTTTTATACATTTAGTTCATTTATTTTTTGCTTATTAACATTTTTTAAATCAGCATTGTTTCATAAATATCCAATATTAAATTTATTTTTTGCTATTAAAAAATGTGAATAATATATCTACTTACAAAATAAGAAAATTTCATAAAATTATTAAAAATCAAATTTTATTTATGTATTTTTTATTTGCTTTTAATTTATATTAATTTTACTAATATTTTTTAAATTAGATTTATAACATCTTTTAAACAATTTACAAATGTGATATTTTTCCTGAAATGGTTATAAAATAAAATAAAAAAATAGAGCTATCAATTTTTTATTTTATCATAATTGAATGGTAATAATGCACAAACTATTTAATAATTTCTATATATTTTAAAACCATATCAATATATATATATATATATATATATATATATATATATATATATATATATATATATATATATATATACGTGTGTGTGTATATATAATTTTCTATATAACACATTTCTACTTTATAACTTATTGATATGCATGAGTGATGCACAGCTGTATGAAGTCTCACTAACACTAGCTGCTTGTGTGTTGTGTTTTATCGTATGCAGGCTTGAGAAGACTAACGCTCAGGTTATCACTAGGAGTAGAACTGGAAATCTTCCTCCAAGTCGAGCCATAGGTGATGGAAGTTTGAATGCTGTAGGGTCAAAAGCAGATGTAACTGTTAGTAATAAAGCATCTTCGGAAGAAATTAAAGAAAAAATGGAGCAGCAGTTAAGAATGCAGAGGTTAGCACATCAACAGAAAAGAGCTTTAGAAATGAAGCAGGGTGGACAAGGAACTCTTGTTAAAATGGTTGCAAATACTGCTCAAAGTAAGTTATTTTATATGTATATATTTTATTTTTATTTTTTTGTTTGCAATTATTTAAATGTATATGTAACTTTTATTAAGTAAAATATGTCATCATTATTTAATTAAAATTAAAAAAAAAATTATAATTGAATTCTTATTGCATCTGTTCAATTTTTCATGCTAGCCAAATCTAATACTCCAATAAAACCAAAAGGTATGTTATTAGTTATTATAGTTGATTATTATTATTATTATTATTAATTATTATTATTATTAATTATTATCACTTTATTGCAGTTGGCCCAGATGGAACATTAAAAATAGTAAGTAAGGTTCCGGCATCTCAGAATGCTAATGCTTCAAAGTCATCATTAACTTCATTATTGACTGCAAACACAAATGCCATTACTGGAAACAAGACTTTAATTGGAACTCGTCGTATATTTATGACAAAAGGTGCCGATGGTACTGCACGTGTTGTTCCAGCACCTACAAGTATTCTTCCTAAATCTGGAACTTCACAATCTCCATCTATTATTAAGGTGGCACAAGGAACTGGGGCAGCAAATCAATCAGGCACGCCAGGTATTATTGTTTTTATTAAAAAAAATGGATTGTGTTATTTTTTTTACTTCATAATTGTAATTTTGATAGGAGTAAATTCTACTAACAAAACTAGTGATACTCCACAACGTGTACAAATTATTCGTAACCCAGATGGAAAAATTCATGTACGTGGTCTTATGCCTGGACAACAACTTGTTCAAATGTCTGATGGTAAATTGCATGTCCTCAACTCAAGTCAGTTGCAAAATATTATGTCTCCAAACAACAAAGTAATAACAAAAACACCAGGAACAACAGGAGTTATTTTAAATAGTGCACAAAAAACTGTTACAACTTCTGCATCTAGTCCAACAAAGATGCCAATTCCACAAACTCCTAAATCAAGTGTTAACAATCCTGTAATGATTCGTCCTCAAAATGTTGTAAATAATGCTACACCTGTTCTTCAAAAAGTATTAAATCAAGGCCAGCAGGTGCAACAATCACCTATACAGCAACAGGCTGTTAATAATATACCTACAGCGCAGGTGTGTTTATTATATATAATTTTTTTAAATTGTACTTCCTATTGCTTTGCCTTTAATATAAATAAATTTGTTCATTCATAACTTTCTGTTATAGATTGTAACTGGACCATCTGGTAATGTTAGTCAAATAGTTGTAAGTAACCCAGAATTAGCTCAAGAAATTGCAACTGGAAAAGTTCAAGTTGCTACAGTTAATGGGCAGCAAGTTTTAATCCGCCCCACCGGTAATAACCAAGCTCAAATTGTTGCTCATCTGAACCCCAGTCCAATTTTACCTCAGGCTATTCAACAGAAAGTAATTAATCACCAAGTTATTAGTCAGCAACAAATTATAGGGCAACCCCAACAATTAGCTGCTCAGCCTCAAACCACATTAATACAACAAGTTGTTCAGCAACAGCAAGTAGTTCAGCAATCTCCAACAATAAATCAAAAACCTATTCTGCAGCAGCAACTTCAACAACCAACATTACAGCAACAATCACAGCAAAATGTTATTGGTCAACATATTGCAGCAAATACTCCTGTTCAGCAACCAACAGCCATTACAGTAAGTAATTGCTTCAAATTCAAATTAATAATTCTAATTTTTTTTTCATTGAAAAAATATCATTAATATTCATATATACATATATATTTTTAGTCAAACCAAACCACTTCAGCTACATCTCCAGCTCAAGCAAATACAGCTGAAAACCATCAGGTAACACAATCACAAACTCAGCAAAGTATTGAAGAATCTTTATTAGCTGGTCAACCACCTGGAACTGTTATAAAATGTGTTACTGCTCAAGTGATTCAAACAAATCAAGGGCCACGTATTGTTCTTCAGGGTCTTACAGGAACTGATTTTACACCTGAGCAGCTTGCATTAGTTCAACAACAAGTTAAACAACAATTATTACAAGGTTAGTATTTGTAATAAAAAATTAATTTTTGAAACAAATACTAATTATTTTTATAGTTGAGTTTTATGTATTTTTTTTATTGTGTTAAGGAATATATGATTTTTTTGTATTTTATATCTGTTTTAGCTCAAGCATCGACAGGTAAACAAGGTGTCCTCGGACCAACAAAAATTTATCTCGCGGTACAACCTGTACAAACGCAAGTAAATAAGCAACAAATTGACAATACAGTTAAAAGTGAGTCATCAGTTACACAACAAACTGTTCAATCTCCACCTGTAACTAATCTTCAACCACCGCCTTTAGCACCTGTACAAAATCAAACACAAAGATTGGTGTTACCAGCTGTGAATAAAGCCAAAGTTGTGCAGAACCCTGCCCAGGTATTTCAGTAATTTATTAATGGTTTAATAATTTTGTATAAATAATATATAAATCGTAATTTATTTTGTATACTGTGTAGCTTAAAGGATGCAATATATTTTTAACTCAACGGACAGTATTTTCTTGGTTATAAAATTTTTAGTATCTCATTTAAGGTCTACTATTTGTGTACTTAAATTATGTTGATATTTAATGATATTATTTTGTGAAGGTGATTTCTTTAGGTTTTTTTTTTTTTTAATTAAAATTTTTATGTACTTCATAGAACTGTGTTTTATATATGATTAGGATTATTAGGATTTTCCGATATTATCAGCTCAAAATAATATAAAACAATTAATAAATTAAAAAGCATTAAAAATACTTCTATGTAAATGAAATTACTAAAACAAAGTTTTAGTTTTTAATTAGTGTTCCTATTGTCCAAATATTATTTTAATGTGATTTTATATAAGATAAAGTTGTGAGTGTAATTTTTTTATTGCATATTTTCTTTTTATTAATTTAAATATACTAAAACACACAGTATTTAATGTTTTTGTTATTAATTTTATTTAGGCATCGATTTGTTTTCTGCTTTTATTTAAAATGATTATCATCTGTACTAATAGGGTTGTAATGCATTTTTCTTTTTTATTTTAAAAATTTGTTTTTATCATTTTTCTGCATGATATTTTATTATAATAAAGTTGTATATATAAAACTGATTGTATCATTCATCAATTTGTCACCTTCACGCTTTCCCATTGGTCCCATATCATATAATGCTTTCTTAATTTATATTGATACTTCCTGATCAGTATGAAATGTACTTCAGAAAAGTTTTTCCTATATTTATGATGTAATAATTTAGATGGTAAGTGTAATGGGAACCAATATCTTTTTTGTGTTATATTAAAGAAGGTCAAAGTTTTACATGGTTTTATAAAAGTATCTTAAAAAAAGTTTTGAGAGGAAATTGTAAAAGTTCATAAAAAAAATTCCAAATATGTTTATAGGCGGGATCGACACAAGGAGCTGTACAAACTCGTGTTGTTGTAAATGGTCAAAAGGCTGTTGTTTCGATGCCGTCTAAAACTGAATCAGTGTCTTCTACTTCAACGCCCACATCAAGCAGTACAGGATCTGGAGAACAGTCTGCAAAACAATCACCTAATAAATTTGTTATCACACGAGAATATATCCAACATAGTAAGTGTTTTCTAAAATTATTAGTATGCCATTAATGTTTTATGTACTAACATATATTTATTTTTGTTTTAATGTGATTGTTAGAATGTTTTCAATCAAAATAAATATTATTTCTGATTTATTCACTTTCCACTAACATTCTTGACATTTCATTTTTGCCTTAGCAATAAAAAATGCTTTGAAACAAGAAAATCTTAATCCAGAAATTGAAGAAAAACTTCTACAACTGCAACGTTATCAAGAACAACAAATGAAACATGAGCCAGAGGTGCCTGTAACACCTGCAAGAGTTGTAAATACAAATTTACAGCCTGTGAATCGTACACCTGTTCGAAAACGTCCACCCAGTGGGTCGAGATCTAATGACGATGATGAATGGAATGAAACTCCAAAACGTAAACCTGTCGGCAGAAGTGATCTGAAAGTGAAGGAGGAAATAAAGTGAGTGAAGGAAAAGCCTTACGTTTATATTGAAATAGCAAGTTTGTGCATAGTTTTATGAAAATAATTATTTTCATATCATTTCCAAATGTGCAATGTTTCCATACTAAAAACTTATAGTGTTTTAATTTACAAACACATTTGTTAACAAATAATTTTGATGTTTAATACTTTTGTTTATTGTTTAAATTATAAAAATGAAATTAATGTGTATAACTAATGTAAGTTTTCAAAAATATGATGAATCTTGTTTAATTGTAAAACATTGAATTAATAAAAGTTGTTGAATAACTTGTATAAAATTTACATTTTTAAATACAGTTAAGTTTTTGTTTAATAATCATTTAAGTGACTAAAAATGAAGTTATTCAGTCATTTATGTAATTGTTTATACTTTTTTGTTTGTTTTATGTTATTAATATTTGGCAATTGGATTATTTTTATACTCTATGTATGTTCAAATTCATACAATTTGTTTTGTAGACAAGATTCACCTGAAGAAACATCGCCTAATTCAACTCGATCACGTTCTAATAAATTACAAGAGGAGAAGCGAAAAGCTGCTGCTCGCTCCAAAAATCAAGTTGTGTTGTTTCGCCAGAAAGAACAACTAAAGAAAGAAATATTGAAAAAGCGAGCTCTTCTTGAAAAAGAATTACAAATTGATATTCAGGTAACAATTCATAAGTAAATGATTTAACCCCTTCCACCAAATTTAATATATTACCTTATCAGTTATTTAATTAGGTAAATATACTGATTGTATTTATTGATCATTTCATTATTATTTTAATAACAATAAAACTTTGGATAAAAAAAATTTCTGGAAATGTACTCTTTATATATTTTCATTTTTATCATTTCAATTATTTTATTTTATTTATTTTTTATATGTACATAATCAACACTTAGGTTACTGAAAATTAGAATTATTTTCTTGCATGAAATGTATGTTATCTTTACATATAAGTTCTTACGTATATAACACTTTTAAATAACATAATTAAAGTTTTACGTTTGATTTTCAGAAGTAGGTTGTATATTTTGGTAGTTTTCAGTTCTTATTTTTATATGATGAAAAAAGGTATTAAACATATTAACAGGATTAACCTTATTCCGCCACTAGTTTGATTTTAAAATTTACAACTTTAACAATTTTATACAAGTACATTTGCGTACAATCACTTATCATTATATTTTTTTGAATATATTCATAATTAAAATAATATCACTTATTTGTGCTCTAATAAATAAATATAATTATTCACTGTATTTTTTATTTTATGTTAAATAAATTTCTCTTTATAGGTTTATAAGGCGGAAGGGGTTAAAATATGATAATTTTGGTACTTTTTCTTTGCTCGTTTGCTTAATTTTCTTTACTTATTTCGTTACAATAGACTGTTGTCCCGCAGAAAGAGTTATCAGCCGAACTGGCGAGCCGTACAAAAGCTGAAAGAAGTAAACAAGATGAAGTAAGAACAGGAAGTGGAAAGCGAAAATCAACGCCTACGGCTACAACTACGCTTGCAGCTCAAGCGAGCAGGCAGTCAGGTCGACCTAAAAAACAAACAAAGTCCACGCCACAAGGTATGGCATCACCTCCCGGTGCTCCCAAATCCGGTAGTAAAAAAGAAAAGTTATATTGCTTATGTAGAACGCCATATGATGAAACCAAATTTTATGTTGGTTGTGATTTATGTAACAATTGGTTCCATGGAGACTGTGTTGGTATCACAGAAGAAATGAGTAAATCTTTATCAGAATTTGTATGTACTGAATGTCGTCATGCAAGAGATACTCAGGAATTATATTGTTTATGTAAACAGCCATACGATGAATCACAGTAAGTATTTTTTTTAATACGAAAATTATATGTCTGTTAATTATGTGTATTTGTTTGTAAACAAATAAAATTTCAGATTTTATATATGTTGTGACCGGTGTCAAGATTGGTTTCATGGTAGATGTGTTGGTATATTACAATCAGAAGCTGATAATATTGATGAGTATGTCTGCCCTAATTGTCAACGAAATTCATCTGTAAATTTTGCTAACATGAAAGATTTAAGCCAAAGAGATTTTGATGGACTCCGGAAATTAATTAAACAAATACAGGTATACCTACAAAAACAATTTAAAATATTTGTCTTTGAATGATTGTAATATTAATGTTGATTGTAGAGTCATAAAAGTGCTTGGCCATTTTTGGAACCAGTGGATCCAAATGAAGCACCTGATTATTATAAAGTCATAAAAGAGCCTATGGGTATGTACATTGTGTATTTTTATTTATTACTAATTTACTAAACTTTTAAAATCCAATTGTCTTTTTGCAGACTTACAGACCATTGAAAATAAAATAAATGATCGGCAGTACACCAAATTAAGTGATTTTATTGGTGATATGACAAAAATTTTCGATAATTGTCGGTATTACAACCCAAAAGAATCTCAATTTTTTAAATGTGCAGAGTCATTAGAGGGTTATTTTGTAAATAAAATAAAATTTTTACGGGAGAAATTATTTGAAACGCATGCGTAGTTATTTTAAGTTATAGTTCTTTGTATAATATTTGTATAAGTTTGTATTAGAAAAACAGGATAATTATAATTGTTTGGTGCATGTTAAGATCAAAGAAAGTATTCGATCATATTTTGTTTCAATAATATTTGTAATGAATTTTTTGTTACTTCATATTATTTCAGGCACGATACAGTTTTGTATTTATTTTTTTAAACTATGGTAAAACGTACTGAAATTAATTGTTTTATAAATATTAACTATGTAAAAATTACAATTATCTTTATAAGAAATGTTTCTACCGTCATAAATATATACATATAATATTTATATATGTATATGTGTATTCACATCTCATATTGCAGATTTAGAGGACAAAAAGAATGACATGAATTGAATGTTACTATTTATATCAAAGTAATTCACTCGAAATCATTATAATTAAGCAATTATTTATAAAAAAAATGCAAAGTTCATATAAATGCTGTTGATTTATGTTTTGTTTAAAAAACATAATATTTAAAATATTTTATATAGAATAAAACATTCAGATTTGTACATAAAATAGGTAGAATAAAAATAAATGTTTCATAATTTAATATGAAATGTTATGTAATCTTATATATTACATTTTTCATATGTAAAAAGTTTTATTACTTTATTGTTGCATTATATATATTTTTTTAGCATTAGTTGCTTTGTTTTCAGTGACATCGTTTTAAAATTTATAAGAAAATTTATGTTACTTAATTTATTAACATTTCTTATTCTATATAATTTGAATTCATTTTACAGATGTTTTTTCTATCAAAACATTAATTGTATTCAACTCAGCTGAAAACTTACAATCGGTTAATTTTTTTTTTTTATTTAGTAATTTTGCATTCACATTTATTTAAGCAATATTAGCAGATTATTTTGTTAATAAGTTGTGCCATTATGATTTTACATAAGTGTGCTTTATAGAAAAAATTGTAATATAAATTATTCAACTACGAATATATGATGTAAATGTATTTTATAAGTGAAAAATACTCGAGAAATTAATGGTGTTATATTTATATTACCTTCCCAAAATGAATAGAAAATATTTTTTTGATACTATAGGAAGTGATATTTTTATACATTTCAATTATATTTTTTGTGCAGCAATTGTCAAAACACACTATGTACGGCTATACAGGAAAAGGTAAGTGTTTTTTTTTTTATTATTATATACTAATATATATTTCATATATAGACTAATTCATTGATTTTTTTATTTTCTATGTAGACTAATTTAGTTCTTTTTCTCCAGTTAGTGTAATGATTGTATCATTAAAAGTTTTCAATTAATGCAGTTTTTATCAATTAAATATTCAATGAAACTTTATTATACTATCTAGAAAATATTTTTTAAAAATAGATAAGGTGTAAATCTTTACAGTTTAAAATGCAATTACAGTTCGTATATTTCATTTTTTATTAATTTACGAATGTAAAAACAATTTTTACTATACACAAGTGTGTATATATTAAAAGCAGTATTTAAATTTTTAAAAAGTATGACAAAATTCCTATTGTAGTTTAAGTATGTTTTAATGTAGTAATAATTTTTAAAAAACTAATAGCTTAAAAGAAATAAATAGTACGTAAAAATGCATGTACTATTTATTCAAGTATCCTTATTTATATTTATTTCGGTTATTGTTTTATACAAAAATGTTTTATTATATTATCACAGTTGAAAGTAAATAATTCATTTAAAAAATATATTAAATTATCCCTTATACATTTTACCTGCTGTCAATGCGCAATCGCACGTAAAGTCAATAATGTAAGTTGAGTGCTACTACATATAAACTAGCATCTTAGTTTGACAACGAATAGCGTATTGGCTGGAGGGTGCTGTTTTACTGTACCGACTGTAGTTAGTTGTAATAGAGAATTATTCACATTATACAAAATGTTCCGTAAAAGTATTATACGGTGTAGACCAGTGTTATCCAACAATAGAATCAACACACAAAATAAAAATGCCGGTATGTACTGTATTATATAAACTTTTTGATTTTTTTGCTCTGTGAAACAATAAGTATATATTATATATATATATATATAAAATTAAAAAATATAAAAATTATAACAAAAAATATTACCTGTAAAAGTACTAAGTATTTTAAACCTTGAAGATGTTTTTTAGTCGATGCTAATTAGGCATTGAATTTTATACATTTTATATATATATATATATATATATATATATATATATATATATATATAATGTGTGTGTGTATAATATAAATAAATCAATATATTATATGAAAGTTTGTATTCACAAAAAAGTATTAATTTAGAAACACATTTATGTGCGTATTTCAAAAATAACTTGTATACACATCATATTATATATGCCGAAAATAGATTTGCATCATAAAAAACTGTCTCGTCTTGTTTTAATAGTTATTAAAATATTTATTACATATATATATATATATATATATATATATATATATATATATATATATATATATATGTAATATTTTAATAACTATTAAAACAACTCCAGTAATTTTTATTTAAATTTGTTGAACTTATAATCAGTTCAATATTTTTTTATTAATAGAGTTCTACAACGATAAATAAAAACAATTTACTTTAAGAAATAAATTTAGTAAAAATTAACTCCATAGATTTACTTAAATTATAAAATATTTAGAAATACCCTTACTAGCAGAAAAGTATACTGAAGAAGGTTTTGAATTCTCTTTCGAAAGAAAATTGTGTTATTGCTTAAGACTTTTGTCAGTCATTGATAATTTTAAATTATTTAAGTTATTATTTGGATTATGCTACTATTATTCTTACTGGATCCTTTGATTTTGTGAATCAATTATAAATTATAAAAGAGAATATAATAAAAATATACAACTTAGGAAGTGCAAAATCAATGGACCATCGAATAATAATAATAATAATGAGATTTTGAGTCTAATGACAGGTATTCTAATTTTAAAATGATTTTTACCAAATTAAATGTTACTCCTTTTTATTTTGATTTTAAAAGCCTTCACTAAGTGTTTTTAATTAATTCTCCCAAACTCGATTCCCTATAAAATCATTAAAAAGGTCAATTGAAGTAAAATGAAATAACAGGTAGTTGTAAATTATTATATAAAATATTTTTAGATAATTACAATTTATTTTTAATATATCTATCGTTTATTAAACTATATTTAAAAAAAAGAATTGGAAAATTATATAGAAGTAATCTGCGTTTTTTGATCCTTGAAAATTTTTATTAAAAACATATTCAGTATTTTTTTTTAAAAAAAAAACGGCACTTTGTTGGTAATTATAAACGAAACATATCTCTAAAATAAATTTGTATAAAAAGTTATTTATTCAAAATAATACTAATTATCAAAATTTTCCTGTTGCTGATACCGAAATAAGAAATATTACATTTTATTAACTATAATATAAATAACATACATTTTATTAACTATACTGTTTAAAGATTTAAAATTTTAATTATAGCATTAAAATTATTATTTCTGTTCTATGTTGTTAATTTTGATATCAGTACTTTTTTCTATATAACTATTTTCAAATAGCCATTTAAATAATAAGAATTTGGTACTTCTCAATGTAGGAAACTAATTGTATTAAATAGAGAAAATCGTTATGATTTCAATTTAAATAACTATTATTAATCATTTTAAACAAATACAAAATAATATTTATTTAAAAATAATTAAACTATGGTAATTTTCATAACGATACCATAGTTATCAAGTGCGATATATCAAATATTTAATTGGTAATGTAAACAAAATATACATACAATATTTGGAAACAAATGTATGTTTATTAATTTAATGATTCATATTATGAATATAGTATTGAAATACATGATTTAATTGTAAATAATTCATAATTTGTTTAATACAGCGTATAAGACTTTGCATGCAAAGGCAATATAAACAAATAGCTATTATTGTATCAAAAAAATAAACATGTTTAGAAATAACAGTTAGGATTAAATAGCTAATAACTTTACTCTTATTGTACAGTTATAAGGATTATTGTATATTTACCTGCATTTGAACATATATTTATTGTATTAAATTATTTTAAATGCATACGAATTATTCTTCCATTGGCTTTCAAATATTTGAATTTATTTTTCATATTTTCTGTGTCATTAACATATTTCTTATTATATAAGTTTTTCAGCATTTGTTCGAAAATGTCTTCTTGCCAAATACTGTATGCTATTTACTTCCAGATACAAAATATAAAGAAAACTGTTACAATATTTAATGTGCTTCATAAATTTTATTTTCAAATGTTTTCATCCGAAACTGAAATATAAGTGAATTCTAAACTAATATGATAATTAAAAATGTTAAAAGTAAATGATATATCATTTCAAATATTGTTTAAAGATAAAAATATTTTTCATGTATTTTCTTACTTTAGGTACCAGTAAAGACATTTTGTAAGTGTATTAGTTTAACTAGTTTAATTAATTTATTGATCTTTATTCAATTATATTTTTTTGATACAAACATTGTTGCTTTCGAAAGAAATGTATGATGAAAAATATGGCATTAAAGAAAAATATTCATTACTAAAATTTATGAAAATTTACTGAAAATAATCAGATAATAAAATATAAAACATTAGTATTAAAAATTTGATCAATTTTTATTTCATTATTAAAGTATAATTTAAAAATATCTCAAATTCTATTTATTGTTAAAATAAAGAAAATTATTTAATAACAAAATATTAAAAATTAATTATAATTGTTATTATGAAGAAAACGACACAAGTAGACTGTTGTTTATATTATTTAATTATAGCAATTGTAATTACTTTAATAGCAATGAAATGAATTCAATATGATTTTTAATATAATTCCTAGTCTATTTATGACCATATATATTATTTAAATAATGTAGGACTATAATATGGATAAACTTTTATCTAATACATACATATGGTTCAATATATAATAACCATAGATACGTTTCAGATAACTACTTTTTTTGATAATAATCTCTTACCTGTGTTTATATAGAAAGATTTACCTTAAGTACATACTTTTGTATGTACATACATACATTACACACACACACACACACACACACATATATATATATATATATATATATATATATATATATATAATAAATTTGTAATGATTTTGCCTTCTTATGTGAAATGTAATCTATTTTTTTATTTTATTACCACATGAATTTGAAAAATACATAAAATTTACTGTAGAATACAGACATTTAAAATAATTTAATTATTAATAAGAGAAGAATATTTACTATGGGTTGTATTTATTATGGGTTTGTTAAGAACTAAAAATTAATATGTATCAGACAGTAAATAAATCGATCATAAAGTAATACAAAAATATAAAATGCATAAAAAATTCTATAAATACATATTTTCTGTAGGAAATGTTTTTATCGATTAACCGGTCTACCTTTGGTTTTTGTGATTACAGAAAAAAATATGACGACTGTCTGTGGTCTTTTTAACTGTCTATTTGCTATAATTAGGTAGTTTTTAATGTAGACGCATATTTTTAAATATTTTAACATTATAAATTATGATCAATTAATTTTTTTCTAATGTAACATTACGTGCAAATTAAAATAATATTATCACAGTATATAAGTAATTGCAATTATAGAGTATTAAACTATATAATTTATATATTTTTTAAAAAGTAAGGTCGATTTTATATATATATATATATATATATATATATATATATATAAATCGACCTTACTTTTTAAAAAATATATAAATTATTAGTTTAATATATATATATATATATATATATATATATATATATATATATATATATATATATAAATATATATATAATAATTATTAATTCAATTCAGAAATAATTCAATTTATTACTAATTATTTTTTTATTTTTAACTTTAATATAATTAATAAGAACATATGATAATTTAAAATTGATAGAAATATATATAAAATGTATTAGGATGACAGAACTCATATGCATTATTTATCCAATTTTCTTAAATGTTCAATATTTGGAAATATTATTATAATATAAATTATCTGTTTTATGTCTGATATAAAATGAAAACTTGATTACAGAAAAAACATGTCGAACGATGTCGACTCAAATTTCTGGCGAACCACCTGCGCCAAAAGTGAGAACAGAAATCCCTGGTCCTCGCTCAAAAGCACTTTTGACTGAATTGAACTCTTTGCAAGTATGTATGTTACAAATAATGTGTCAGTAGCAGTGAATTAGGATAGATACAATCATTTTTAAATTGGTTTTGATTAACCCTTATTTACCACTCACGGTCTCTATTCCCTATCTATATAAGACAGAAAAAACAGTCTTATTATTCTGATTATCGTCAATTGAATACATGGATGCATGTATGTCAAATATTTTTTTAACATTATCTTCTTATGCATGTATATATATATATATATATATATATATATACCTGGAATTGGTCAAATATATTATTAATATAATAAAAAAAATATTATTTAAAAATATAAATTTTATGAAAATATCTCAAATTTTTACAATACTAAAATTAATTATTATATATTTATATATAAATATATATATATATATATATATATATATATATATATATATATATATATATATGTCATTTATTCTACTAGTTTTTTTATCAAGGTTATATTTTTTTATCGAAAATAATTAATTTGAATCAATCAACTAAAACTACTTGAAATTTATTTTAAAAAAACTGATTGTAAACAGAAGTTTAATAATATATTATATATTTATGTAAAAATAAAAATATTTCAAGAACTTTGACGTTCATTAATATTCTCAGAAACATACCTTTTATCAGTAATTTAAATAGCTAACATTATAAACATAGATTTTTGATACAGATTACGATGAAATTCCACTTTAATACAGATGATAAACCGTACAGTAAAATTCCGTATTTTCTTATTTTTTGAGTGCTTTATCTTGAAATGTAAATAAAAAATACTGTTTTATGGAATTTTTAACAATGTTTTTTTGTTGCTATTCAATATGAGTTAAGAAACAATTGATGTTTTATTTATTTCGAAATTTTACTACAGTCATCAGCCAATTTTTATCCACTGCTGGATGAAGGTCTCTCCCGAAACTTTCCATTTTAACTTATCCAATGATTTTTCACTTCCATTCGTTCCGACAAATTTTCTTATGTATCTATTTTTCTACAATATTTATATATTCATATATATATATATATATATATATATATATATATATATATATATATATATATATACTTTATTATAAAACAGGAATTTTTGCAGGTGCAAAAATAAGTAAATAAATAAAGAATAGTTCTGTTCATATAATGAATTTAAAAAATCTTACCCATATTAGAATCATTCGTGATGTTAACAATGTAAAAATACATTTAAATTATTTATTTTAAATTGTACGTCATTGACTTTATATACTTTAATAAGGTTACGAAAAAATTATAGCGCATTAATAATCTTTTAATTAAATTAGTATGTTATTTGATTACTCTGTCTATTTAATCTCATGTTTGTCTTTTAAACGAAGCACTTACGAACTTTACATTTTTATACAGAAATTATATAATAAATTATTTTTAAAACATTCTCTTTAGTCACTGATAAAATAACAAAAAAATATTTTTTTCATATTTGAATTTAGAGACCTCTATTTGTATTTCATTAAAGCTTTAATTGTTACTTTAGAAATATTTTCCAAAATGATTGTTAGAAATTAATAATTTTTATTAAGATTGGATAAAATTGTAATATAAAAATTAAAAAAAATATTCCAGCAATATTTTATTTATTTTTAATAATTTGTATTAAAAAAAAAATAAAATTACGTATTCGTTACAATAATTAAAACAAAGACTTATTTTCTATATCCATCACTTTATTATTATCAAAGTAGTAGTATATTATGTTTTGTAATTAAATCGATTATTTGCTGAAACAATATCAATAAAGTGCATGTTACTCAAAATTTTAATAGAAATATGTAGTAGTTTACAATGAATTGAAAAAGCATTTATTTATATATTTATAAAATCAGTACTGATAATAAATATCAATTCATAAGAGTTTTATAAATAAAGTTTCAAAAGATTGGTGCATAAACATTTACGTTATTATATCTATAAACATTGATAGATAAAATTATAAATTTTTTAGAATTCATTAATGTTGACCTTCATAAACACTGTTGCCATTGGCATAGAACTTGTAACTTTTGAATGTTTTTAAGATTAATTGCTAATCGATATAGTTTTTCCAAAAATATTGAGTGCATCGAACGATTAAATGATAAATTGTAATAATATTATTAAGTATGTACATTTATTTGAAGAACAGATAATGATTAAGTACATCTCTAAATGTCATTTTTAGTTTTTGATAACAGTTATATAATACTTTCTTTTAGCAAACTGGATCTGTACAGATATTTGTCGATTATGACAAATCAATAGGAAATTATTTAGTCGACGTAGATGGAAATTATATTTTGGACGTATTTACACAAATTTCTACAATGCCTGTTGGATATAATCATCCAGACCTACTCAAAGTTTTTAATGATTCCCATAATTTGGTAAGAATTGAATATCGTCCTCATAATTTCAAAATACTAATTTTGAATGTTCCTTTCTTTAGAAAACACTTATCAATCGTCCTTCGTTAGCTGTATTCCCAGGTGCTGACTGGCCCAAAAAACTAAAAGATGTTTTTTTAGATGTAAGATATTATTCTTATTTAAATTTGATGTTATTTTAACGTTAGATCTCTTTTTAAATGTTCTTGCCTTTAAATTTAATTTTTTACCACTTAGATCGCGCCTAAAAATTTAAATAATATAACGACGATGATGTGTGGTTCTTGTTCGAACGAAAACGCGTTTAAAAACATGTTCTTCGCGTACGCTCGTAAAAAACGTGGCGAAAATGTTGATTTTTCTCAAGAAGAAATGACATCTTGTATGATCAATCAATCGCCTGGATCGCCACGATTTAGTATAATGTCTTTTCACGGTGCCTTCCACGGCCGAACACTCGGTGTTTTATCTACAACACATTCCAAACCAATCCATAAAGTGGACGTTCCGGCTTTCGATTGGCCAATTGCCCCATTTCCTAAATATAAATATCCATTAGCGGACAATAAACAGGAAAATGATGCAGAAGATAAACGATGTTTGGCAGAAGTAGAAGATCTGATTGAAAAATATGATAAGAAAGGAATTCCAGTAGCTGGAATTATAATAGAACCAATTCAGTCTGAAGGAGGTGATAACGAAGCGTCGCCGGAATTTTTCCAACAACTTCAGAAAATTGCGAAGAAACATGGAGCTGGATTTTTAATAGACGAAGTTCAAACTGGCTGTGGGCCTACAGGGAAAATGTGGTGCCATGAACATTTTAATTTAGATACACCTCCCGATATTGTTACATTTAGTAAGAAGATGCAACTTGGTGGATATTATCATACGGATGAAATGAGGTAAGTGATTCTCAATTTTCTAAGTTATAAAATGTAGATTTTTTTCTATTATTTAATTTGGCACTGCAAAAAATTCACACGAACGTAAACGAAACACACATCACAGAATTTCGTAAAAGTGTAAATAAGTTTTAATTTTAATTCGAGATTTATTTTTTATTCATAACTTTAAAAGAAAATACTTTTTCATAATTCGCAAGCGTCTTTAAATTCATTTTTATAAATCAATCATGATGTCAAATAATGGCCAATTTTTATGTTGTTAAGGAATGTGATTTATTTGTAAAATAATATTCTCTAATTAATATCGTATTTTGTCTATATGTAATAATATTCTTGAATAATAAACATACTCTAATAAATATTAGTGATAAATATGTTCGTAGAAATTATTTTTAAAAATTAAAACATATTGTAAATATTGCAAAATCGAATATCGTTTAAAGTTATTTTGCAATATGTTAATAGATTAGAGAGATTTTATATAAATTATCATTTGTAATGTTCAAGGAAGTAAATTTAATGAAAGTATTTTTCTATAATGATTGTTCAAAACAATATTACATTTTATTTCTCTATTTGTTTTCAAATCTATCAATAATTCAATGTATTTTTATTATATTTAATATATGTTCGGTACATTAACAAAAATATTATTTAAAAAGAATTGTATATAAGCATCTATTTTTTACATATTTAATTTTTTATAAATTTTTCGTTTAAATTGAAAATATAGACCGCAACAAGCATACAGAGTATTCAATACGTGGATGGGCGATCCAGGAAAAATTATAATGCTAGAACAAATTTTAAAAATCATTAAAAATGAGAATCTATTAGCTAATGTTCAGAAAGTAGGATCGAAATTGTATTCAGGAATGTTGCAACTTGAAAAAGAATTTCCACATTTATTGAACTCGACGCGAGGTAGAGGGACATTCCTTGCAGTAAATGCAGCCAATACTGCTCTTCGAGACGATATTGTCAAAAGGTTCAAGCAAAAAGGTAAATTTATGTAAAAATATTTTTTTATACATAAAAATACGTAAAATAATTACACACGTATTCTATTTACCTTAAAATATTGTTTATTTCTTTATTATTTTTTTTTTATAATTAAAAATAAGTAATTATTTAAACATTATAGGTGTTCAAACTGGCGGATGTGGAGATTTAGCAATAAGATTGCGGCCGACACTTATTTTCCAAAAACATCATGCTGATATTTTCTTAGATATCTTTAGACAAATTCTAAAGGATATATAAGAAATAAAAATTCAATTTTTGAAATTTTCCATTTTAATTTTATTGGATATAGATAGTTTATTATTTTCTATCCAATAGAAAATATATATTGACAATAACGACGAGTCTTTTAGCATTTCTTCTAATGCATTTTTTATTTAATTTATATTCATATAAAAATAAGTAATAATAGATATTTTTTTAACTAAATTTACTTTTCAAGATTATTGATTATTTTCATTATTATAAATATTCCAGGTGTATATATATGTCTTCCAAATATTTAAAGTAAAAATATTACAAAATAATGTCTTCCAATTATGTCGTATATTTCTGTTGTGAAAATAAATGTTGAGATTGTTTCGAAATATATACATATTTTAATTGTTAAAATGGGTTTTTTTATGCATTCCAACATACAGGTTTACATTTCTTATCTTTTTTAAGGTGATATTAATACTTTATTTTCTCATTTATTAAAATTATTTTTTTCGTATATTTGTAGATTATTGTAATGCTCTATTGAATTGCTATGATAAATCATTAGTTTTGTATTTCTTTATAAATAGATTCGGCTTTAAAATTAATTTCATGTAAATGATACTATTTACTTATATTATTTTTTAAAATATTTTTCATTTCTATGAATTTTATAAAAATTAACATAGGAAAAGTTTATTTTAAAATTAATTTATAAAATATTTTTTAAAAAATGTACCATTATTTTATGTTTTTTTGGCGGTGAGAGGAGGCAGATAATACTTAAATTGCAAGATATACTTACATTTTTATATTCGTTTCTATATTCAAAAATAATAAAATTAAGAAAACAAAGCAGAAAAATGTAATTGCTGATTATTAGAATTAGCATTGCTGGAAATAGACTAAAAAAAGTAGACAATAAAAAATTGAAACGTAAAAGTGAATATTTTATTTTACAATTCAAGTAAAATTGTTATTTTTTGAGAAAATGTCTTTAAAAATAGATTAAATGGGGGTTAGTAAAAAGTGAATCCTTATTCTTTATTACAACCTCTATCTATGTATTTATAAACTTAAAGAAACATATTTTAAGTTATTATGTAAAAAATAAAAATGATAAAATAATGGAATGTGTGTGGTAGATAGTAAATAATTGCAATTTAAATATATTTATTTTTCATCCCTTAAATATTGCATTGAAGTAAAATTCTTTCTGAGTCGGGAGAAATGCTTGAGAAATATAGTATTTCACATTATTTTAATTAAAATTCTTACGATATTTTTATATTATGTTTGAATGGACTGCTTTGAAATTAAAATGACGTCACTAGATTTGCGCAAGCGTAATAATATTTTTAGAAAAATTGTGGTTATTTGGATTTGAAAAACGTAGTTGTGATATCGAATGCGATTAGTGAGGTTATAATTATTCTGGATTTGCGTTTAATGTACAATTATACAATTTAAAACGTAATTACCGTTATTTAATTAATAATAACTATTGCAATTTATATTATAATTGGTTAAGTTAGTTAATCATGTCGTTAGCTGATGAACTTTTAGCTGATTTAGAAGAAAATGATAACGATGAATTGGAACCGCTTGCTGAAATATCTGGACCTAATATCCCAGAAAAGAAAGAAGAAATTCCCGAACCAATACCTATGGAAGTCACTACGACTATTAATTCAATAAGAGATTTAGCCAAATTACGTGATTCAAATAAATTAAAAAGTATAATGAAACAAATCGACACGTATGTACAAAAGTCCAGAAGAGCTGGTGAATTGATAGGTCCTGTCGAAGCGGATCCTGAATATCAGCTAATTGTAGAAGCTAATAATATAGCAGTTGAAATTGATGCTGAAATCATTACAATCCATCGTTTCACAAAAGATAAATATCAGAAGCGTTTTCCAGAACTTGAATCATTGGTCATGGCACCTATGGATTATTTAATGACTGTTAAAGAATTAGGAAATGATTTAGATCAAGCGAAAAATAATGAAACTTTACAAAAGTTTTTGACACAAGCTACTATTATGGTTGTTTCAGTTACAGCATCAACTACACAAGGGTAAATATATTTAGTTATAATGTACTTACATTTGTTATTATCTATGTTTTCATTTTAGAATTTTACTTTCTGACATTGAAAAACAACAAATTGATGAAGCATGTGATATGGCAATGGAATTAAACAACTTCAAACAAAGGATATACGAGTATGTAGAAAGTAGAATGGCATTTATTGCTCCAAATTTATCTATAATTATTGGTGCTTCCACAGCAGCAAAAATCATGGGTGTAGCAGGTGGTTTGACAAAGTTGTCAAAAATGCCGGCTTGTAATGTTTTAGTATTAGGGCAACAGAAGACCGTCTTGTCTGGATTCTCACAAGTGACAATGCTACCGCACACTGGTTTTATTTTTTATTCACAGATAGTACAAGATACACCTCCTGTAAGTTTAACCTTTTTGTTATCCTATTGGTTCTTTTATAATATAATGAATGTATTAGAATTTATTTTTGTATGTCTTCTTTTAAAGGATTTAAGAAGAAAAGCAGCTAGACTTGTTGCTACAAAAAGTATATTAGCTGCTCGTGTAGATGCTAGTCATGAAAGTACTGATGGTCATATTGGCCAAATGTTTAGAGATGATATTGAAAAAAAATTAGATAAACTTCAAGAACCACCACCTGTTAAATTTGTCAAACCATTACCAAAACCTATTGAAGCAAGTAGAAAAAAAAGAGGAGGTAAACGTGTAAGGAAGATGAAAGAAAGATATGCGATGACTGAATTTAGGAAAAATGCAAATAGACTTAATTTTGCAGATGTATGTTATATATATACATATGTACAAACATATATATTTAAATGATGATTAAATAAATTATAATTTTTATAGATTGAAGACGACGCTTATCAAGAAGATTTAGGTTACACAAGAGGTACGATTGGCAAAAGTGGAACTGGTAGAATACGATTACCTCAAATAGATGAAAAAACTAAAGTGAGAATATCAAAAACCCTTCAGAAAAATATGCAGAAAGCAAACCAATGGGGTGGCAGCACGACTGTTAAAAAGCAAGTGTCTGGTACAGCTTCAAGTGTTGCATTTACACCATTGCAAGGTCTTGAAATAGTCAATCCGCAGGCAGCAGAGAAGAAGATGAATGAAGCAAATGCAAAATACTTTTCTAATACATCAGGATTTCGTCAGATTGAGAAACTATGAAATGAATAAAATAAAACATGTTAATAAAAACATGCTTTATATATTTAACATGCTTTATTTAATTTATTATTAAGTATAATAAATATTTTGTATTAATAATTCGTTTGAATAACATTGTGTATAAAAGTAAATAAATATTAAAAAGTAATTAAAATCCACGAATTAATTTTTTTCTGCTACATTATAGAATTTAGGTGAATTTAGTAGTGCAGGAAAAAGATGTAGGATATCAAATACGTAAGAAATGATTACTTAATTTCATATTGCCATCTTACAGAATTTTGTTCAACTAATTAGTTCACAGAAATTCCACTAATTTTATATATTTTTGACGTTTTTTTTTGAAATTAGATTTAATTAATTTTACTACAGAATTATTTTTCATTAGAAATAGTTTTATTGATAGGTTATATATGTATATATTTATTTATTTATTATATAGCCTCAACGGAATGTAATCATTCATTGGTATTTGATTATATTCATCATGCTGACTAGGCTGGATGGTGGAGATTTTTACTCACTAAAAAAAACTAAAAAGATTTGCCTGCTCTATATCTTCAAATGGGGGTTGAACGTACTTTTTCCGTAAGACAATTGATGATATAACCACTACACCACTGGTCGATTATAATTTATTCTCTTTTTATCCACTATTGGACGAAAACCTAAAATTTTTCGTTTTGACCAATCTAATGCCTTTTTCTTCTATTCCACATCGACAACTTTTTTCATGTCTACATCTCATTTATCCATGGACTTTTATTTTTGAAGTGAAACTTCTTTAGCGGCGTTGGGGTAACATTTTTTAAGTCTTTTATATTTTTTTTATTTCCATTCAATAATTTCTGTTATCCTTGTTATTGTTATACTGTTAATCTTCTTTGTATGTTGTATAATTGACCCAGATCCATTTTAAATTTTCCAGTTTTTTTTATGTCTAATTTTTATTTGTTTTCGAAATACATATACCCACATACACGCACACACATTATATTAGGTTGGCAAATATCTCCCTTCCGCCTTCTGGTCTTTTGAATTTCGCAGCTATGTACAAAAAAAAAAAAAAAAAAAAAAGCGGAAGGGAGATACTTGCCAACCTAATATATAATATTGTGTTTTTATAACATTGTACTTTAATATTTTTAATGATTACCATATTTAAAAATTAAGTAAAGTTTAATATACTAAAATGTTATATTGTTAAGTTCAATATTCTAAAGTTTACCATCTGTAAATAATTGTTTTACTTACTTTTGCCTGACAGAAAATTATGTGTATATTTCCCGCTTGAAAAGTTTTCGTTAGGGTACATTATATAAATAATTTATAAAGAAAAAAAAACACATGACCTGTTTCCGCTTTATACATAATTTTTTTGCATACATATATCCACATACGTTCTGGAAATTAAATAGTACATTTTATTCTTATTTGTGTACATAGTTTATATAATTCGATCTTTCTTATTTTCAGAAATAGTTCCGTACATTTATGTTTTGATGTAAGTAAAGATTGCATTTTAAATTAAGCAATATGTTTTTAACTGGAACGAAGTTTTGTAGTGCGCTTGAAACGGACGTCTGGTCTATTTCAGCCGGTACTTGACTTTTAAATCGAATTCATTTTATACTGCCCAATGTAGTTTGTATGTACTATAATAAAAAAGCATTGGCATTTATTTTTATTACACGAAAAAAAATATAAATATGATATGAATGTGTCAGTGTTGTTCGATGTTTAAGTGATAGTTATTTTATTAAAAAGTATTGATTAAATAAAAAATACAAGGAATATGTTTAAAAACAAGGTAATGTATTTCACTTTATTCATAATACTATTAAATGTTTATTTATAAATATGTTTCTTCTATTATTATTATTTGTATGTTGCGTATTTATATACTTTAAATTATGTTATTTTTTCTCTTGAGTGTTTGTTAATATTTTTTTAGTAAATACTCCTATGTTATAATAACATTTTATAAGAATATTCACAAATCATTTAAGGGAGTATTCTAGTCTAGACGCACGAATTTTAGGTGTTTTTTCGGGTGCTATAAAAAAAAACAAATATTTTTACTATCCATTTTTTATCAGTTATTTATTGACATTTTAAGAGTATAAAAAAGTATTATTAAAACAAAAAATTCAAAATTGAAAAAGGTACAGGCTGGCAAAGTGAGGGCTTGAAAAAAAAGGTGTCTTCGGTTGACGTGTTCCAACCCTTCCGGTCATCTGAAACAAATTTTTTTTTGAAATTATTGAAAAAGAAGGTTGTAGTGGTATTCCCGCCTAGGGAAATTTTAAAAAAAAAAATTTTTTCACAAAATGGCGGCAGTGTGAAAAAACAGTCATTTTTTTACTCTATTTTTTTCAACTTTCGAAATTTTTTAAAAATAGTAAAAAACAAAATTTTCAAAAAATCCTAAGTGGGGACAATCACTGTTATATTGAGAAGCTCTGTACCAAATTTCAAGTAAATCGGTCCATTAGAATTTGAGATATCACGTCAACCGTATCGAAAAAAGTAGTTTCGAGAAAACGCGTTTAAAGTTGATTCGTTCCGGCCAGACCGAATTGATTGGCGCGTCACAAAAATAGCAATAACTCCGAAAATAATTCGAATTTCGAAAAATCCTCTTAAAGACATATTCTTAAACGTCTAAACCTTGAAAATATGCAAAAAAAAAACGATTTTTTCGAAATTCTAGACTAGAATACCTCCTTAATATTCACTCCTTCGTTTAATAACATTCTGATTATAAACTTTTTCAGAGAAAGAAAATCGTCGAGAGATTTTTTATTACTTCTATTTAAAAATGACATTGCTATCGAAATTCGTACTATCGAAGATATGAACAATGGGTGATTTTTGAATTATATAAAATTTTAGATGTTAGGAATTGATTTCATTGTTAAAAATTGATTAACTACAGTGCGAAACCAGATGTTTTATAATTATCTGTAAACACACCATTTATATTTTTAATAAATTTAATTTAGCATTGTATTTCAATTTTGTTATATAATAATTAATGTTATACACAATACAAGACTTTATGTATTTATGTTTTGAATATATATATATATATATATATATATATATATATATATATATATATATATATATATATTTATATTTATATATGTTTATTTACTTTGTTTAGTTCACACAAAGATAAAATTACATAAACGCAGAAATAACTATTTCGATAAACATTTGATTTTCTCATGCATCTCGATATTGAATTCGAACCGTGAGTAATCACTAATTAAATTTCATTCATTACATAAATGTGTTTAATGAAAACAGTACGAACCCTAACTATTTATTTTTACCCTTTTATATTATTACCCCCACTGAGTTATGAATAATCAGTCGGTAAATGATTACATAGACGTATGTTTTGGTTTGTAATCAACTACTAAGTCTGTATTATTTATAGTTCATATGTATGTACAATAGATAGGTAAATAATTCTTTATATAATTTTATATGAACTCAAAAGCTGACAAAAGACATTGTTATCGTTTACAATAGTATTTATACGTGTAATTTATATCTGTTGTTTCGGATTTCATTTAGATTTAGGATTTAATAATGTTTCCAAATATTTAATTTTTAAAATTATAATTTGAAAAATAATCCCTTTATTTGTATTTTGTTTAAAATTGAAATTAGTCATGAAGAGATACCAAATCAATGATGTAAAAAATAATACTAAAGCACCATTAGAAGAGTTGAGTACAGAATAAAACAATTTTATTTTGAAACAGTTTGTTTATTTTTAGGAAAATAATAGTTTATTTTTTTAATATTTTTTATTTTTTATCAAATTTTCACTTCAAATTTAGAAATTTTAAATCATTGATCTATAATTTTTAATCAAAAATATGAAATACTTAAAAATTCGTTTAACCAAATGTCTGGTTAAGTTCTTTATTCATCTTGGTGTTATATAGTAGTATAGTAATCCATAATGGCAATACCCTTGACCAACCGTGACGTTGAAGGCGTGTGTTCGAAGCGTGGCCAGTTCATTACACGTGACACGACAGGAAATAAACTAAAACATATCCGGTTACTATATTTGTTATATTGTACATATTAATATAAAAAAAACTCTGTCTGTGTGTAACATGACCGATACTTAATAAAAAGTTATATATTTTTTGAAGTCATAAATTAAATTTTAAAAAATACATCCAGTTTCAATTACATAAATATTACTTTTTGAATTTTTTTAAAAAAATATTAGTTAAATATTTACGTGTTTTCTACTGAAAAAAAATATTGATATCTATCAATATTGTTATCAGAATGTCAATTTCTGAATTGTTGTATACAATCATATCTAATTGAACGACAGCTGACAAAACAAATCGTCGAATGATTCAATCTTTCAAATGCACTACGTGATTTCAGAATTGAGTAAAACGCATCATCGATTCGTTCACCGCACTTTTTTCGAGCAGATAAATCATATTTGCAGCTCTTATAAATGCGGGATATCGAATTTCCACATAGGGTGCACTTATGGATGAGGGTGCTTTCAAATCAAAAAAAATCAAATCAAATATACATTTATTATAGGAGTTGATAAGGATGTGATCAAAAAGCTTTCTAGTTTATACACGTGTTGAGATAATGTTAATGTGGGTGGAGAAGTTTTACTAGTTGAGTTTTTTATTTTTACTAAAACTAACTTAAAACTAGGAACTTATCTATATATATACTATATATATATATATATATATATATATATAGGTTATTATATATATATGCAAATAACTAGGGATGATTTAGAGAGTAATGTTTAGGATTTTAAGACTGGCACTATTGCTTTCAAAACTGTTTATATTTACAAGGATGTTCAAGCCCACGTGTTGAGATAACAGGGGAGAATTACTAGTTGCCAATTTAAATATATATATATATATATATATATATATATATATATATATATATATATATAAGTAACTAGGGTTTGAAATTTAAGACCACATTCGATTGTGTTCAAATTGCCATAAATAATAAAAAAATATTTATATATTTTTATTTTATATCAAATATTTTATTAAGTACAAATATCAGTTTTATTAAAAAAGACTTAAAAATGAACTTGAAAAAATACATACCTAATTGAAATAATTATTTTTGATGTTTCTTCATTTTTCTGATTCGTTTTATTTTCATTTCAAGCTGATGAATTTTCTTTTTGGACCTTTTTTACATTTTTATGTTTTCAGTCAATAATTTTTCATCTTCATTGATGGTTCTCTTTTCCTGTTATAGAACTAGTCAATTTTTTTATACTTTTCACTTTTATGTTTACTTTAATAACTTTTATTTTCTTTCAAGTCTACTCATTTCTCATTTTATTTTAAATATTATTTTTAACATGCATTTTTTGTGTTATCTAGAGCCACTAAATTATTCTAGCATTTAAAACTTATATTTAAATGAGAATAGCTAAAATACGTTGATCAAATAATTTTTTTCTTTAAACATATTCGAGTTCATAATATGAGAATTTTTTTTTAATTAAGAAAAATCCATGGATCGATAAGATAGAGACGTTCAAAATTTTGTAAATGTAAATTGGAAGAGAAAAATATTGGATTGTTGGAAGTGAAATTAATTAGTAATTATTTACTATTTTTTTCAAAATAAATGTTTAATACTTTTGATATATGAATAATTTTTTAAAATTTTTTTTAATCTTTGATTAAGGGAGGATTCTTTTGTTATAATATTTTTTAATTTAGTATTATTTAATAATTGTTAATTTTTATTCTTATTTTTTAAAATAAAATTGTTCAACATTTTGAAAAAAGTTCGTTTGCTTATTCTCAAAAATCTTATTTTTAAGATTAGACAAGTAATAAAATACGATTAAAAATTATTAAAACCGTCCTAAATAGTTGCTATAATTTAAAATAACATTTTTTTTTATTTTCCACTCTCTATAAGTAATATCAATAAATAAATATTTATTGTAAATATGTTATCGATTTTAGTACAGTTCTCATTTTAACTAAGCCTCGACTACAAAAACGGCACATGTGTGAGACCAATATGTCAACCGTTTAAAGTTTTCATTGAGAATTTCCGATTACATGTCTAGTTCATAGGGAACAGGGGGCGGTTTTTATTGTTAATAATATTCGTCGCATGGTCTCTTATACTTTTGCTAATCTCGACAGTTCGAATTTACGTTTCATAGATCGTAGATGGGTTTTCGTTGTGTTGATTAGTGCATGAACGATATTATTAAAATATCAATTTAGTTCAAATATTTAGTGGATAATTGTGGATTTCGGTACGTAAGACGTATATTATTTTAACACAAATATATTGAAAATAAGTCTTAATTACTTTTTAAATAGTAAATACTTAAAAGGTAATTAAATTTACACTTTTTTGTTAAAATAAACATGTAGTTTCAATTTTAAATAAATTCTTTAACAAATTATGTTTGTATTTCACATTGTGTCTCTAAGAGAAAATTCACACAGGTGTAATTTATTGAAGTAATTATTTAAAAAATATAAAAAAGCTTTTTGAATATATTTAAAAATTGATATTTCAATACTAGTTTAATATACTTGACTTATTCTCTTATCTCAGACCCATAACTTTTATAAAAGTGTTTACCAATCATTTGTTAGGATTTATTTTTGTACTGTGCCAACTTCATTTTAACACCAACGAATCGCTTATCTCAAACAGTACAAGATTTTAAATACTCTTCAAAAATCATTTATTGTTGATGATGACCATTCATCGTCACCGGATTTTTTAATATATTGATCTGACGTTGACATAATTATCGAAATGTACATCAGCGAATAAAGTCAACAAAAAATAATTATTGTCCATTTTTATAAAATCTTGTGGTGTTAAAATCATTTGTCGTTTAGTTAATTCGCTAATATACATTTGAAATAAAATAAAAATTATTTATTATTGCTTTGAATCATTTTTTTTTTTTGAGATTTTTACAAAATCTTGTAGTATTTAGGGACGTGTGATACATTTTAATTAAATGAAAGAAAGTTAAATTTTGTTAAAATGTTTCAACTGGGAATGAATTGAATTTTTGAAACTGATTAAAAATGAAGCTTTATTTTTATTAGAACTTTTAGAATGTTATTTGTTTTTTTGAGTGTAATCATTTAGAACTTATATATAAATATATATATATATATATAATGTGTACTATATGTTTGCACTTATGGGTCAAAAACTAAAATGTAAAAATGAAGCAATTATTTTGGCAACCCAGTGAAGTATGAAAAGAATAATGTTAGGAATTTCTAAACGTGATCAGAAAACCTTTTAAATCGATACAAGAACAGACAAGGACAACTCATATAATAGAACAGATAAAATCGATGAAAAGGGTATGGGCAGGATATATAGCAAGAGGAGAAAACAATAGATTGATAAAAATCATTATGAAGTGGCGACTAAAAGACAAAAATAGACTGAGGGAAAAAATCTCATCAAAGATAGAGGAATGATATTTTAAAGTACTGTGGGGGTGAGTGTTGGATGAGATTAACTGTGGACAGGCAACAATGGAAGAACCTTAGAAAAATATTTAAGAAGATCTAGTGATTTTCTATGAGGTTTTCGTCCAACAATGGATTGATATAGATTTAGGAATATATATATATATATATATATATATATATATATATATATATATTTTCAAAGTATGAATGTATATTAATTAAAAAAACAGTATTCAATGAACCATGTTTAAAAAAGTACTCAAAGTCACCGCTTACAAAAAGAAAATGAAACGCTTCTAATACGTCAACGTAAGGATTATGTATTTATCTAAATAGCGTTCATTTAAATCTATTTATTAAAAAAATCCGACGTTAAATAGAAACGACATTAATACAACATACAGTACACTTAACCCATGGGCAATGTGAGGTCAGCGATTGAACCGCACTGTGGCCACCATGACACAAGAATGAATTAAATACATGCACGGGTGACTGATTCATATAACGATGAGAAGGTATATTACATTTAAACGATGTTAAAATATTTATTCATGTATTTAGAACTGCATTACGTTTGTCTGTGTCATACAGAAATCCGATTTCAATAGATCGTCCGTTGGAAAATTTACAGATACTTATATGTTTAGTAAGTGGGTCGAATAGAATGTTTGTATGATGGATGCATGAGAATGTGTGACTAAAGATGCATAATTATATTCGGTGCATGCTGTTGTTGGAAATCGATGCAACTGGACGATAATTTATTTCGATTGTGTTTAGTTATTTTTTAGTTGAAATACATGTTTTGTACACATTTTTCAGGAAGATATTTAAAGTTGTTATATTTTTGTACATGTAAGGAAAATTAATAAAAAGATTATGTGAACCAAAATTTGATTTTTTTATAAGAATCCCTAACCTCGTATTGTTTATTTTTAACAGTAAGATGATACGTACTTAGATGGCAATACCATCAACATAGTGCCATGTTATAAATTAAATTTTTATATTAGACTGGTATGTTTTCTATTTTAAAATACATGATGCTAAGTTAGGGTTTCTTTAAAAAAATCAAATTTTTGTTCAGGTTTTATAAAATTACTCTGTGATGATGTTGTTATCAAAATGCGTATTAGTTTATAAAGAAAGAAAGTGAATAATAAATAATTATTAAACATTTTTTAATATAATATCATGTGGTGTTGGAATGAAAATTTATTTATGTATAAGTGAATTCGTCACAGTTCCAAACAAATAGTAATATTAATAATTATATTTTGTATGTATCTACCATTATTTTCTTCAATTTTATGTTGTACTATTTATTTATATTCAATGTATGTAGGGGCTAGTAAGACAAAAAAAAAATAAAATTTTGTCTTGTTTTCAAATATTGATCGAATTTTATTTATCGTTCTTAGCCTAAACTAAATTGGTATAAGAAGGTTAAGGGGGTATTCTAGTCTAGAATTTCGAAAAAAACGATTTATTTTTTTTGTATATTTTCAAAGTTTAGTCCTTTAAGAATATGTCTTTAAGAGGATTTTTCGAAATTCGAATTATTTTCGGAGTTATAGCTATTTTTGTGACGCGCCAACCAATCCGGTCTGGCCGAACTTTAAACGCGTTTTTCTCGAAACTACTTTTTTCGACAGTTGACGTGATATCTCAAGTTCTAATGGACCGATTTACTTGAAATTTGGTACAGAGCTTCTCAATATAACAGTAGTTGCCTCCGCTTAGGATTTTTTGAAAATTTTGTTTTTTACTATTTTTAAAAAATTGTGAAAGTTGAAAAAATAGGGCAAAAATGACTGTTTTTTCACACTGCCGCCATTTTGCGAAAAATATATATTTTTTTTAATTTCCATAGGCAGGGATACTACTACAACCTTCTTTTTCAATAATTTCAAAAAAAATTTTGTTTCACATGACCGGAAGGGTTGGAATACGTCAACCAGGAGACACCTTTTTTTCGAGCCCACACTTTGCCAGCCTGTACCTTTTTCAATTTTGATTTTTTTGTTTTTAATAATACTTTTTTATACTCTTAAAATGTCAATAAATAACTGATAAAAAATAGATAGTAAAAATATTTGTTGATTTTTTTTATAGCGCCCGAAAAAACACCTAAAATTCGTACGTTTAAACTAGAATACCCCCTTAAATGAAACGAAAAATTAAAAGATGGAGGAAAAGTTCTGGATTGATTTTATAAATTAATTTTTATGACAAAAAAAAGTTATAATATCCATAGAAAAAAATTATTATACGAATAATTTTAATAGATTTTATAGTTCCTTTAAAATATAAAAAGTGTTTATGATTTAGCTATTTTTTATATTGAATAAAATATAATGTTGTCGACATATGAGCTTTATAATATATATATATATATATATATATATATATATATATATATATATTTCTTTGTGTTGTTAAAATATTTTTTATTCATTTCGAGCATCCTTTACATGAGCGATACATAATAAATAAGTTTCGACGAGAGATGGAACAAAACGACGCGTACTGTATTTATTTTGAACTGAAAGCCAGTGTTTAGTGCACGCTATATATGAAGAAGTATTCAATAACTGTCATTGTTGTATTCAGTAAACTGTCGTAAGATCCAGATACGAGATTATATTCATCGAGGGTCTTCTCCTTTGACATGTTGCGTGAGAGATTTTCAATCGAAATATCATTAGCATCACAATAGACATGTGAGTTTCGTATTAATATAAAAGAAGAAATAATACATGGACACGAATATACAGACGAGTGAGGCGATTCGTGTATCTCGTGTAATTATTTAATCTGAATACTGGTTGAAATTTGTTTAACAATGGACATAATGATAAGTTTAATTTATACGAGATGTTGTATTGAAAAATTGACGATATTGTTTCGTTCTGTATACAAAGACAAGTTGACGAATTTGTTTTACACAAATGGATTAACTGACATTGACACTACAGGATTTTATAAAATGGTCAATATTTCATATATTGTTTATTTTTTTCATTGATATGCATTCGATGCTGTTTTATGAAATCATTCCTAAATTCTGATAATGACGATACAAATCAATGAGTAGAGTAGATAATTAATGATTATTGAACATTTTTATAATTTTTTTCTTATTGTGACGAGTAATTTATTTATATAAAAACGATTAAACTAAGGTGCTAAATGAATAAAAAGTATGATTTTTAAAAAATAATAAACCTCTCCAAAAACGATTTTAGACATGAGAATGAAAGGTTATTTTTTTTAAAAAAATCTAGATATTAATTTAAATAAATCACTAGCCTCAACATTATAAGATTCTTAATAGTGTGTGTTCAATAATCACTTATTATTTATTTTATTCGCTGATAGAATTTTGAAAGCCATACAAATACAAAAATGTGTATTTTAAATTTTTTTAATCAATAATGAAATATTTAATTAAATGAATAAAAAATATAATAAATAAAACATTGCACAAGTGCTGATATTTATTATTAATTTAGAATATTTAATAATTCAATAATTTTTTAATGTAATTTTATTTATTTGTGTTTATAAAAAAATATAGGGTCATCCAAATGTGACGCCTAGATTTGTGTTTTATTGAAAAGAAACTATACACATGTTTCTCTATACACATGTTTTTTTTTAATAAAACACAAATCTAGATGTCACATTTGGATGACCCTATATATATTTTAATAAATACTCATTTCTTAATATATATTTGAAAAAAAATTAAGTTCTTGTATTTTTCTAATTTTGATTTTTTCCGAAAAAAAAGTGAGAATTATTTTATTTACATTTTTTTAATGTAAAATGTAAATAAATACCAACCAGAATTCTAAATTCAGTTTAAAGTTTTTTCTCCAATCATATACTTTCTTAAATCCCCCACGACATCCAGTTATACTCTTTTATGTCAAGAATGATTGACAGCAAAGACTGTAGAATACATTATTTTATTTTTAGGGACATTTTTTGACCTTCATTATTTTCGGTCAGATGGTTATTTGATTCGGATATTTAGAATAATACGAGAATATTTATTCAATCTTTTATACTATTCTTAGAATCTATTTGAATGCATATCACTCACATCTGTGTTTTGGTTTTACTTTTAACGATCCTATTATTTCTTCATCATTGTTCTGTTTATGTGAACGATAAATCAATTTGAATGTATATGTGTGGATGTTTTTAATTATTATCGATAAAAGTATTTAAAACATTAGTTAACATTTGAATGCTTTTTTCGATTTTGTATTTTAAATAAATGGTTTAAAATAGATATTTTATTAATATAGGGTGTTTTTTTTAAGCGTGATAGAACTTTAAATTGAAATTTGTGTAAATGAATATTGAAAAATTGTGGAAGTATTGTATATATATATATATATATATATATATATATATATATATATACATGTATGTGTATGTATGTATGTATTTAATGAGTGCATTAATGTACATAGACCTATATTGGTACATATAATTGTTATATAAACTCAGTAAGAAGATAAGTTGTTTTGAATGTAGTGTTCTGTTTAATGATGCACAGTCCCTTGTTTCGTCAGTTATCCCATATGTCTAAAATTTGACTGCCAGTGTTCAAATAAAACGAAAATGTTGTTTTTACGTCGAGAATGAACATTCGTATCGTATGAACGAAGACGAATGAATCATTTAATGGTGTCGGGGTTGTTATGTTTGGATGTGAGTTGTGGGATGTAACATGTGTTCTCTTGATTTTGGTGTCGAATCTCGACGTGAACACTGTTCAAACGAGTGAGTACGATTTTATATTATCTATAATTAATTTGATAATTATATATATATATATATATATATATGAACAATTTGTAAAATTATAGGTATTCATATTTTGAAAATTAAAGAATTTGGAACATATCAAACATCTCTTTTAAAAAAAATAATATATTTGCTTTTACACAAATTGACTACTGTTCGACAATACCAGATTTTATGTTCAATAATTGTTTATATTTTATTTTTTTAAAAAAAATGGTATACATTTTATAATTGTTATTTATTATATATGTTGTCCTAATATTTTTTTTCTTGATATACATACATACATATAGTCATTTATTTATAGATGTATAAAAATAAATCTACAAATAAATATTTCAAGTATGTTTTCTGTATATAAATAATTTTGAAAGATGTCATTGTGTATGTCATTTTAAGTGTCACTATTTCATTTCTAAAAATATACTTTATTTGTTGATGAAATACGACTGAATATGTCTCATTTTGAAAAATCGTTCAGCTGTTCTTGTTCTTTTATTCTAGACATGGCTACATTTTAGGCAAGGTCACATAAATATTTTTCTTTAAAATAGGGGTCTTTGCATTATATATATATATATATATATATATATATATATATATATATATATATACGTATGTATTTATGTATGTATAAAATTTTTAATTAATTCATTAATGATATATTTGAAATATTAACAATAGTTCAATTTGTGATTCTTGATAAATTATTAAAAAAATAGTTGGTGTGGCTGTAGTCATTTTAAAAAAAATATGAAAACACTTTTACTGATCAGTAAGTAAAATGTATGGAGTGAAATAAAATGAATTTTTCTAAGAAATGCTTTTAAAGTTTATATAAAACAAATAATTGATTTTAATAAGTCATTGCTTTTAATTAATCAAACTTGTATCAAGATAAAACATATATATATCAGTAGAATAAAGTAAGAAGAAAAATAAACAACAAGCTCATAACACTTTCTGTTTATTTCTGAATTTAACCAAATAATTCACGTAATTTAAAAAAACCGTAAATAAAAACAGCAACGCGTAGAATCAAATACTGGTTCTGTATCGACCTTTCAAGTCTTTTCGAATAAATCAAAATAACATGTTAATGAACCGTCTTGAAAATTGATGAATATCGTAATAAATGAATAATTATCGTGACAGGGCAATAAGTTTCATCCATCTACTAACTATTGACATTCAGTATCTGTCATTGTGAAAAATTTGCATCTCAATATTTATCAGACCGAGACAGACGAAATGAAAAATTATATTTATATACGTTTCACTGTTTTATCTAAATAATTATCACGGTTTGGACAATCATAAATTTGATCGACTTTCTCTTTTATTATCAACGCTTTACACTCTGTTGTTATCTTTAACGTAGCAATATCTGAACGGAAACTGAACAACAATGGTACAGGAACTTTAATCAGGATGTGCGGCCGTTTGCATATTACCACAATTACATAAATACTAGAAACAATCATTTCGAATGTCAGCAGAAAGTGATACTTTTTGCATAATGCGTTCAAGAATTGAAAACGGAATTTGTTGCTACGCTGCACAGTTTGATTATATTTGGATTGGTATTAAATTTACATCCTAATTTTATATCCTGAAATGTTTAATGGAATTATTGAAAGAAAAATGTTTGCACAATTCCATATTGTTTTATTTAAATATTTAACAATTTTTTATTGCTTCGTTTTTATATCTTATATGTATTTTAATATTGACCTTGTTATATATGAAATTATCATTTTTAAAATTAAAATGGCCACAATATTTTCTTTATTAAAATTCTTTTGCTCTGAATTAACTCATTCGGCTGGAATAAATGACAAGAGACTGTAATCATGTACCTACAGCTCATTTATATTCTATCAAAAGTTCTATAAAAAATAATCAATAAAAATTAATTGAATTTTCATGTTAAGTAAGTTAAGACACATATTTTCCGATATCCCAATAGTTTTATTCAGTTATTGTCACAAATTTATTACATTTTTCAAAGTGTGTACAGATACTCAAATAAGTAATTTGCATTTAATTCGTTATGATTTTATTTCAGTATTATTGATCTAAAATTCATCATCGGTGTTATAGTCCTTGTAGAGTCTTGATCACTTTGATAATTCCAAACATACAGAACAATTTTTATCAGAGTTCTATGACAATTATATTTTTTATGAGATGAGATTGATATCTCCATATCCAACCTTTAACTTGAGAGACTAATCTAGAATTAGATACTTTATTTTTATTGTTTACAATTATAATTAAATATAAGATTAACTATTTCTATCTTAAAATAAATAAAATATAAATAATAAAAGCATATTGTAGGTAATTGATGATTATTTTAATTTTTTTTTTGTTTTTCCTTTATTTAATTAAAATTGGAGGTTGTTTTGAATTTACAAAAAAAAATTAGTAATTTAATGTAATTTTTCTTTAGTACAAGGGTTAATTATTAATTTGTTATAATTGTGTGATTAATTTATATTTGTATTGTACATATGAATCATTAACACTTGTATGAAAATATAATACTTAATAAAAATGTTTAATAATTAATCAGCCTCTCATATAAATTAATCAGTGAATTTAAGTTTTATTATATATATATATATATATATATATATATATATATATATACATTTAGTAATAAAAAAAATCATAATTTGTTAATAGAAAAATCATAAATATTTTATCTTTTTATAAAATATTTCAAAAAAAAAATCAGTGTGATTTAGAGATGTTAATAATTAAGAAGTAATGTTTTTAGTACATAAGTAAAATTTAAATTAAATAACATTTACTTATTACTTCAAAATATATTCTTAAAATTAATATTTCAGATATTTTTCATTTGTGCCAGACTGAATTAAAAACATAAATTAATTATTGAAACTAATTAACATTAAGTGAACATGTACGAGTATTATAAAGAATTTAATTTTGAATTACATACATCATTCTTCACACTAACTGCTTTTTATAAAATTCTTTATATGTTTAACGAAACATAGTAATTATTTGATAAATATATTATTGTGTAATTGGTTTCCTAGAATTGTTGTAACAATAATTACTTATATATATATATATTAAAAATAATTTTAATTTCGTTTCCTTTTAATCCATCTGTTTTTATTTCCCTTCAAGTTGATAACAGTTTACTCAACGATCTTCATTATAATTTATAAATCGTTTCACGCTGCGACCTAAATATAAAATAAATTTATTTTTTAAAAAATATATAAGTGGTTCTTACATTCAGAAAACGAAAAAAAATTGGTATAAATTATATTTCAGTTTTAATTGAAACACATGTGTTGACTCCGTGTTATTTTTGTAGAAAAAAAAGGATTTAGTATAAGAAACACTCTAATCAGTCTGGTGAGTTAAATTATTTCGGTAACACTGATCAAAAGTAAAATAATATTAAATAAAATCGACTGTCTTAAAATATTTGAATTAATTAATTATTTAAGATTTCGAGATGCAGATAAAGTCATTAGTATTTGGAATTAATTGTTGGTAATTTGTCTTTAGTAATAAATCTGTGTTTAATTGTGTTGTTCTTTTATGAGAATGATTTTGATATATTTTTATACGTTTTTTAATTAATCATGAATTTATAAAAAGAAGTTTTAGTTTATTACAATAAAATGAAGAGATTTTTTTTCATTTTATAAAAAATTGATTTTAATTAAAATTCTTTTTCCAGATATCATTTTTTCAATCAACTGAATCTTCAGACAAACAACAACTGACCGATTTCTAACAATGTGATTATATTTTAACAGTGATTAGTGACAATCATGTGAAAATCTAAAAACAAAGTGTTTCATAATTGAGTGTGATTTTTGTGTCATGTCTCTAAATGATACTGTTTCTGTGCTACCGGAACTGAACTAAATATTTGTTTGTCGAGGTACAACAATACGATTTATTGAACGGATTCCACAATGACATCCCACGCATCCGAAACGATTCCACTATACTTCAATGTGTTTCGGTAAGTGATATCAACACTCGTATGTATTTAAACTGTTTTGTTCTTACGTTAATTATCAGTTTAGTAAATTATTGTTGTCGTGTGGTCGCACTAGATGTTTGGAAATATGTGATTGTGTATCATAATGCACTGTTTTGAACGTTATCAGCATACAAATGTCTATTTAAGATTTCAAAATCACCTTATTTATTGTTTTAAAATATCTGTATGTAATTTTTTTTTCTATTGTAATTGTCGAATAAGTGCTTTTAGTTGTAAGTAAACTGATAAATACCTATGTGACATATATATATATATATATATATATATATATATATATATATATATATATATATATATATATATATATTCCACACGTCTTCCATTAAATGATTATGCAAAGATTTCAATTAGAAAATTATAAAAAAAATATGTTGATGAAAGTTTGGATTTGAAATATTCTTTATTTCAATATTTTCAAAAACTAGTTTTTTTTAGTAAAACTTCATATTAGAATTCTTTCTAAGCTTATTCTTATTATAAAATATACTTAACAAGTAATGAAAATTAATAGTAGAAAAATATGACATTTTTTATAGTGTTTGGAACTTCATCTGTCACAATATATTTTTATATCCTGTATATATAAAAATTGTTATGGCTGCATATCGATGAATTCCTAGTGCTTTATACACGTGTTTCCAATGAATACGAGCTGCAAACACGTGTAAAAAGATGAATAGACTGCAGCTTGTGTTTGTAATCAAAACATCTCGACGTTATTGGAGCACGTGTTGAGATTGTTCGCGAGTTACACCATAAGTGTTTTACACTTTCCCAATTTAGAACAATACATGTATTGCCCGCACATTGTAATACATACATGAATCGTATTTTTGTTATGTTAATCATAGATCATTACATTATTACATGTTTATGTACCTGCTCTGTATTACCTATTGTGAATAACGTCAGTTTATTACATGCTGTAAAGATAGATTAAAATTTAATTACTTTATGTAAGTTTCCTACGAAAAGGGAAATTGAATGTTTAAAGTTTTTTATGAAGAATCAATTTGTACAAAGTTAATGTCTCTAAATTTAATTTTTATATATTTAAAAATAATTTTATAAATCACTCCACTTGAGTAATAAACAAATAATTTCTGTTTTATATTACTAGTTGTAAATAAACTATTTTTACTACATGTTATAAAATCCAATTGAAAATTATGAAACATTTTGTAGCAAAAAATGTTTATTTTAATTTTAAATTTGGATAAAAATAAAAAATATAGACATCTTATGAACTTTGTTAATATATTTTAATCTTGATTTTAAAAAAAATTGTAATAAAAACGAAAATTTGTATTAAACAATTGTATATAATCCTATTTTATATTATCCATTGTAAATAAATTACTTTTGTTACACGCCATAAATTTAATTTAAAATTTAATTACATCACTATTAAATTTCTAAAAAGGGAAATTCGTATTTCCTTTTTTAAAACAATATGGAATGTAGTTTTTTTTTTGGTAAATGGATACTTTTTCTAGTACTCATTTTTTTATTTATGGAAAATATTTGTAAATGAAATGAAAGTATAGCAACATACATGTTAAGTATAATAAGTAGAAACAGAAAAACGAATAGATTTGAAAAAAAGTTACGGATTTTACAACAAGAGTGAAAAATTTAAAATAGGAAGATCAGTGATAGTCAAGAGTACTTATAGATTAAAAATTTAGAAATATAAAAGATTAGAAAAGAAATTCATGGATAAACGATATAGATATATAAATAAATTTGTGGAATGAAAGAGAAAAGTATTTGATTGCTTGAAGTGGAAAGTTTTGTGAGAGATCTTCATCTTTGATGATTATATATATATATATATATATATATATATATATATATATATATATATATATATATATATATGTAGATATGGATGTGTGTGTGTAGGGTAAATCGACCTCTCATATTTTTCAAAACACATAACCGTATTTTATACTGAAACTCGTATCACATGCAGGTGTGTCTGCATTAAAGATACAATATTTTTTGTCGAGACGAAGTGAGAAGTACGGGGAAACACTCCGGCTTCCGGTTCACCGCCATCTCGCTGTACGAGACGTACAGGAACTCAGCATTGAACGGACGATATGCAGGTACGAACAATAGTGAAGCGAATAAATACTGACTTGCTCTTCTTTTGTATATCAAGAAATATAAATATAAACAGTTAATATAATTACATTCTTGTACGTTAGTTTTTATATTAATATCTACGTACTTATCTTGAATTTATTAAGAAAAAAATGTTTCATTCGTTCTAATCTTTTATACACTTTTATACAGAATCATCTAAATGTGACGCCTACATTTGTGTTTTATTAAAAAGAAACAAAAGGAACTATACACATGTTTTGCTATACATCACCCTGTGCACATGTTTCTTTTTAATAAAACACAAATCTAGGCGTCACATTTGGATGACCGTATATTTTTAACAGTGTGGTGTTTTATGTAGTTCCAATATCGCATCGACGAGTTCTCGGTCTACCGTGAAATAATGAACAATGTATTCGAAAAACTTACCAGATAAATATTATACATATGATATATATATATATATATATATATATATATATATATATATATATATATATATATATATAACGTACTAAAGATAATTACAATTTAATATTCCATAATTTTCTTTGTACCCTTTTTAGGACATTTTCTGTTGTATCAGACTTAAATATTATTGAAAAAAACTGTACTTAGATTAGAATTTAGATTCAGAATAAATTTTTAAAATAATACAATAAAAAATTCATAGTTACAAATCAAAATTGATAACATCATAAACTTAAAACACTGATTATTTAAAATAATTAACGTTTGTTTTTTTAGTATCAAATTTTGGAATTTAATCTCAATTTATTGTCTTTAGAAAAAAATTATTAATATTTTTTTTACAAGATATTCTCATTCAATTAATATAAATATAGGATTATCCAAAGGTGACGCCTAGATTTGTGTTTTATTAAAAAGAAACAAAACTATACACATGTTTCCCTATACACATGTTTCTTTTTAATAAAATGCACATCTAGGCGTTACATTTGTATGACTCTATATATTTAAATAAATAATTGAATAAGTTACATACATGTATGTAATGAATTTGTATTCAAGTTAGTTTTATATAACGATAAAACAATTACAACCGGTATGATGTATAGTGAGTTTGTTTGACTGATAAGAAACTATAAACACACCTGCTGTTTATTACCGCGTGTTATCATTCGAGAAAAAAAACAGAATTGACGTTCCAGTAACTATAAATGTACATATTTATTTATTAAATTTTGTAATATTCTACCACTCATTATATTACTAATTGCTCGTATCTAATAAGGATCTATGATTTATTTTAATTTATTAAAACATGATTATTTCTTATCTTTGTATGATTTTTTAGTAAAGGTTTTGTATTATTATTTATCCAGTTTTTTATTTTTTCTATTTGACTTAAAATTACCAGTTTATATTTTAAAAAGTGTTTTTTTTAAAAAAAAAAATATTGCTTTTATAATATTCCTATATTTTATTTTTGAAATTAGATATTTTTTAAAAATTAAAAATATATTATATCAGCATAAAAATATAAAAGAGTATATTTTTAAAATTGGATTTCATTAAATATAACATTATTATCATCAACAGCATTAGCCTCTTTCTGTCTATTGCTGAATAAAAGCTTTTTCCAAAACATTTCACTTCCAGTGATCTAATATTTTTTTGTTCCACTCCACACTTATATTTTTCTCATGTCTCCGTTCCATTTATTGATCGGTCTCTTCTTGAACCTTTTTGTATTTATAGATTCACAATTAATAATTTCTGTTGTCTCATTGCTAGTTTTCTTTTTTTATTGTACTATCGATCATTTTCTTTTGAAATTTCTCTATTCTTGATTTAATATTTGTAATTTTGGTTTTCTGTCACATCCATTTACTTTTCTTATCTATACTTAATATTCCAAACATGTATCTTTTAAATTTGTCTGTGTTATTTGGAGTTGTTAAATTAATCTAGCAATGAAAATCTACGTTTCATTATCATAACAGCAAAGAAATATAATATATACACACATACATATATACATGTGTATATATATATATATATATATATATATATATATATATATATATATATATGAGGGTCGTTTGATAAGTATGGTATAAAAGTAAGAAAAACTAAATTAAAAAATTTAATTAAATTAAACAATAAATAAATTTGCCATACTTATCAAATGACCCTCATATATATATATATATATATATATATATATATATATATATATATATATATATATATATACATATATAATGATAGAAAATAATTAAATATATATTAACGTTAGATAAATATATAAAGGTATTATTAAAAAATATCAGATAAGGATTGAGTAATTGTTCCAAAGACAAAATCAACTACAAATATTAACAACAAAGTTTTCTGTCAAAAGTGGTTGATATTGTAACATCTGCCCTTTTCTTAATGCCCCATGTGTTTGTCGCATTCCATTTCGCCAGGTGCACTGAGACGTACAGCGTTTCTCTCCTTGATCATATTAATTCCATTAAGAAACTATTTTGCTGAGTATAACGTCTTATATCTATTAAAATATCTAATATATTCTGACTTAATACAATCGTATTTTTTTTTATATATATATATATATATATATATATATATATATATATATATATATATATATATATATATATATATATATTATAAAAGTTTCTAAATTTTATTATTTATTGTAATGTAACTAATTACAAATATAATTTATATTTAAAATTGTTGTTTTTATTAATAATAAAAATATTTTATTATTAAATTTTTAAACACAAATTATGCAATAAGATATGAAATTTATGAAGTATAACTAAAATTAAGAAAAACTCATTAAAATTAAAATATAGAAAGTAATATTACTATATTCTTGTATTCAATATAATTTTAGAAAAATACGTTACTTAATCAAATAATTTTAATAAAACATTATAGTCTAATTTATTTTTATATAATCAGTTACTATCTCAAACTACATACAATTATTCTTGTACTAAACTGAAAATTAAATAATTTTATATAAAACATGATAATATTGTTAACATATTTGGAAGATAAAATATATTTTTTATTCGAATAAATTTAAGTAACGTTAAGATAGACGTCTAGAATATATTGTATACTCGTTATTTACATTTTTTGAAAAATACAGACACCATGCCGGACGTCTCCTCCTCCTGCTCTCCCGATCGGCGTACGGTCAATAAGCACATATGTGTTTAATTAAAAAAGAACATTCTACGCTCGTTATCTTACACATTTTCTGTTTATTGTTCGTTATGCTAGTAGTTTTTAAATTACTACTAATATCAGTGATATATTGTACTTTGTTTATATTAACACGTGCAGAATCTAAAGTTTTTTTTTAAAAAAAAATATATTAATTTACTCGTATATTATTTTTAACATATAAATATATATATATATATATATATATATATATATATATATATATATATACATTTAATTGTAAATTTGAGATAAAATCATATTTTTACAAAGCGGATTAATTATTCTGTAAGATATTTTGAATAATAAAAAAGAGATAAATTTCAAAAATAAAATTTTATTATTCCTTTATTAAATTATTTTATTCTTTATGATTATGGATGGAAAATAAATTCAGTATATCTTACTTTTTAATCAAAATTTGTATATATTTTAAACAAATTTAAATTAAACATGTAAATTTTAAATAATTATACTTTTTATAATATCATTTATATTTTTAAAAATCATTATTTTTAAAAAATCTTCATTTTTTACTTTTTTACATCAAAATGTTTTTATTTAAGCTGATAAATAATGCTTTGTTATGAAATTTTATTTTATTTTTTTGTTACTGAAAAAATCAATTTTCAGTCAAAAAAATATTTTTTTATTTTAACATTTTTGTTATATAAATTAAAATTTAAGATTAATAATACGTTTTTGGTACATAATTCGACGATTTCAGTGATAGAACTAAGATTCTATGCTAAAAAAATCAAATTTCAAAACTGATGATTTTTCATCAAAATTTACATACTATAGGTCGTTGTAATTTTTGAGCAAAAAATCGAAAATTAGAAATATATATTTTTTTCATTATAAATTGATTAATTATAAAGGAAATGAATAGTCTATACCAAAAATTGAGAAATAATGCTTCGCTATGAATTTTTTTTTATTACTGAAAAAAAGTCATTTTCAGTCAAAAAAATTCAACGTTTTTTTAAAACTAGATTCAAAAATCAAATTCCAAAACTGATGATTTTTCATCAAAATTTACATACTATAGGTCGTTGTAATTTTTGAGCAAAAAATCGAAAATTAGAAATATATATTTTTTCATTATAATTTGTGTTGTAAATGAAAATTTAAGATGCAATAATCGCTATGAATTTTTTTATTACTGAAAAAAGTCAACGTTTTTAGTAATAAAACTATGATTCTAAGCCAAAAAAATCAAATTCCAAAACTGATGATTTTTCATCAAAATTTACATACTATAGGTCGTTGTAATTTTTGAGCAAAAAATCGAAAATTAGAAATATATATTTTTTTCATTATAAATCGATTATTTATAAAGGAAATAAATGTTCTGTATCAAAAATTTGGTTGAAAATTGATAATTACATTTTTTTTAATCATAAATAAAATTTTAATAAATTAACGTTTTTTAAAAAAAAATAAAATTTAAAAATATATAATATTTTGTTGTAAAATTATATTTTTATGTTAAATAAATCCATATTTACATTACTAAATAATATTTTGTGTTATTATTTTATTTTTTTCCATTTAAAACCCTTTTTCAAAAAAAATATTTAAAAAATAGAAATTGATTTTGTAGAAAATAATATTTTTGATAAATTAAATATATTTGATGGCTGTATTTTTTATTTCTAATAATAGATAGAGCAATGCATGCATTATATATTTTTTTTAAATATATATTTTTAATTTCAGCATAGATATTAATTTTAAATTTGGAAATTCTTGTTATTCGACAAATCAAACTTTTTAGAAAATTAATTGTAATCATACCCAGGGATTCATTTATCAATCTACCCAAAATATTTATAATATCATTTCCAAACCCATGAAATAATTCTAAAGAATCATACACACGCGTTCAATATACAAACGGATTAAAAAAAATCTCTTTTGGTAGACAACACCTGCTCCTCGTTTTGATCGAAAATTCTTACCTACGGCCACAGACAGTGAACTGTTTCGGGTTCCCTTTTTCGAAATTCTGTACTCTTTTGTATGCTGATTATAGTGGTCTAAGGCCTGTCGATACGTGTGCCAGCTGGCGTCGGTCGCGTGGCCCTACACAGCATCCGCCCTTGTGTATGTTCAACACACGGTTCGAATTAAGGATATGTTTTCGTAGTATCTTAAACGGATTTCTTTTCGAATTCCTTTTAAAGTATTGTATTACATTTGTACTTGAAGTTCAGTTGAAATATCTTATTCATTCTCTAAATGAATTATTTTTCATTATTATTAAATCAAACAAATTTTCAAATAAGTATTTGAAGTTTATTTTAATTTACTCTACTCAATATTTCATTTCATGATTGTAGTGTAATATTATTTAATAAAATTATTATTAAAAGAATTATAAATGTAATAATACAGAATGTTGCTTTGATATTCCATAATTTAGAGATTTTAACTTTTTGAAATAAAAAATATTATTATAAATCAGTTCAGGTTAATTTTTTTAAAAAAAGCACTTTTAAAAATAAAAAATCAAAGACATATATTGTCATTTAAATATATTTTTTTCTATTTTTTAAAAAAATAAAATATTTATTCGTATTTTTATTTGTCTAGAATTGTGACCATTTTTTTTTTACAAAAATTCACTTTTATAAAAATAAATTACTTATCCTAAGACTATAACATTTTATAAAAGTGTTTAATAATCACTTAGAGTTCACTTTATTTATTGATACTATTTTATTATTATTTTAAATCCCTCAACTATGATTTAATTTTTATCAAAATTCGTTTTAACGAACAAAATGGACAATAAGTGATTATTGAACATTTATACAATTTTGTAGTATTAAGATTAATAATTTATTTGTGTAAAGACATATTTTCAAATTTCGAACATTTTTAATTTTACAAATATATTAAAATTGAAATGTCATCATTTGACTAAAATTAGATTAATATTTTTTTGCACTCATTTTATAAACCCGTCCTAAACCTTGATCGAGATTTATTAATATTTCATGGTCTTCATAGATTCAACGACCTAATTTAAGGCACGTGTACGTTCATAATGGTTCCATTTGTTTAGAAATTACTTTTTCTAATCTAAAAGTATCTAATTTTTTATCGACTTAATTTTTTCCATTTTATTAAATTGGTGCCCGGCTACATGCACAGACACATTCATATAATAATTACACATTTATAAACATTCATTTGAAATTAATCTCACATGTTTTTAATTGAATCAAAATTAATTACATTTTTAATCAGACGTAAATATATAAATGAGTTTGTAGATTCGTTTACGTGCCATATGTTGAAAAAGAGCTCATCGAAAACGATTAATTTCAATTGCGTACATCGTTTGATGTGAAATTATATTAAATTATAATACGTTAAATAGTAATGAATCGATTATTTGATCATGCGAGGTCGGTCTGGCTCGAATTAATGAAATTTATGTATACATTACTCAAACTACTCATCTTCTTGACAGTCACAATGACAAAATAATTTATTTCGTCTAATTATAAACCTACTCAAGTCGATTATAGTTAGTTTTACTCGTATCGTTGTCAAATCTTGTACGTTCGAATATAATTGTTTCTGTTTAGAAGACATGAGAAGTTCTTCTTCGTTGTTTACGATTCCGAATAATATAAATTGTTCTTGGAACGTTTTCGGACGGTTTATGGCAGTTTAATATAGATTAATGATCTTTAAACAAGGGAAATAAATTTTATGTTATTAGTGTTATTATCGTTTTGACATTTCACTTTCAAAATAGTTCTAGGTTCGAATACAGAATAGAATTTAGTTGAGTTTATTTTATCAACGTTTAAATAAATTTATTAAGTATAAGCATAAAATATCTTTTAAATTGATTATTATTTCAAACATAAAATAAGTTATATAGTACTATATGTAAATTTATTTCGTACAGTTAAATATATTTTTTGCAATGGTTATTGGTGTGTTATTTATAAAATATTACAATAGGTTTATAAACGAGTTGTGATTTTCATAATCACTATTCGTTTAAGGACTGTGATAAATTCACTTTGAAATAAGTGAATTATTTTTCTCAATACTCCAAGATGTTATAAAAGGGTTATCACAAAAAATTACATATTTTAAAATATAAATATGAAATAATTATCAAATAAATTAATGTAGTGAAATATAAGTAATCATTGGACATTTATTTTATTTGTATTTTTTGAAATATTTTTAAATACAAATTTCTCTATTTTAAAGTGTTCTATTTTATTACTAGCATACATATTTTTTTTATATTTAATCTTTTCACCCCTGAAATGTATTATTGTTATGCAGGATTTTAAAAAAAATATCTGTAGCCAAAAATAAAATTTGTAATATTTAAAAAAATATCAAGTATTTATATTTTTTAAAAAATATCCATAGATAAATATCATAAAATATTTATATTTAAATATAATAAGGTTGAAAATTCAAATAAAAGTTAGAAAATTCTAGTGAGTGGTTGATGGATTTTTCAAATATTGTTCCAATAATTCTTTTTAATCAAAAGTAAATTAACTGCTATGATAAAATTAATTACGTTAAAGTTCCTGATGCACTCAAAGTAATTTAATTCATTATATTAACTTTGTATTTGTTATACACTTCTTAATTCATTTTTACACAGATAAATTATTCAATTTAACAGTATTTTCTGAAAATAAATAATTTTATCAGCTGATATGTATTTTTATGACTATATTATCATCAGAATACTGCATTATAAAATCTAAATATCTAAATTTTATAATCAACTCTATTTTTATTATGTAAATGACTCTAAAAAAAAACAAATCATTTTTTCACATTTTTCGTTTCATTTATCAAATTGAAAAAAATATATATATAAATGTGTTCAGTAATTTTTTTGGTATGTTAATTTATAAAAAAACCCAATCGACAATAAAACCTTTGTTTACATTTTTTATGAACGTTTCACATATAAATATAATTCGTACAATTCGCAATCATTGCTAAAAGTGAAAAACAAACAATACACAATATTTTTCTAAACACAATGTCTTACAGCCTAATTGTTTATATATATAAAAATGTACATACATACAGAACCACACGTGTTTTTAATCCATACAGGCGTGTAACACGGTTTAATCTAAAATTTATTGTGAGTCGTTAATTGTTTCCACAGAAATATTCAATTTGCATACCTCGCTTTGCATGGGACAAAAAGATCATTATGAAACACTTAAAAAATTCCTGCTCCAGGTGGCACATTATTTCGATAAAAACCGCATCCTTAATTCAGAAACAAGACCATTGTTCTGTCACAGTTCAAAAGATTCCGAGTGCCTGATGTGTGCGTATCCGGTCATTCAAATAAACTGCTAACAATATAACCTAGGCACGATGGTAATGATCCATTAATTAGACAGTTATATTCATTATATATATATAAACATCATTATTTTTTTAAAAAATAAGGATTATAATATTTTACAAGAATTTCTTGCAGTAATTTTAAATAAAAACTAAACTATTTCTCAAACATACAAGAATGTTAATTCTATTTACAAAATATTCTTCGCGTTAATGGTTTACTAATTTTGTAGTAAATGTATCAGTAAATGTCAAATACGTGCACGTAACGCCTCGTAAAGCATTCATTGAAAACAAGAAAATAAATACGACTGAGCAATAAACTAAGTGTATGTCAACAGCTTAAAAAATATGTATGTAAAATGTATTTTATTTTTAGAATCGTATATTCTTATAGCTCTACATGATAAGATTTCGTATTCAAGTACAAGATAGAAAATTTTAACTAGAAAAAAAATTTTAATTTTTCAGATATTTTTTTAATAATTTGACGAAAGAGGGATTAGACTAATACAAAAATCAATTGCGATAAAATTGTTTTTTTAAAAAGAATTGTTAATGCTCTCCAGTTAATTTTGTTCTTTAAACTTCAATAAAATTTAAAATAAAATAGAATTTAATTGAGTTATAATGTAAAATAAAATTTATTTATAAATATTGTGTATTATGACAAAAATAAGATTTCTGTCAAAAATAATAAAATTAAAAATAAATAAGTGTAAGAAATGTGATTGTATCAATTTCTTTTTATTTCCAAATAAATTATAAATTGAAATCGTTTTCAAATTAATAGATATGAAGTGTTATGATTTGAATAAAGATTCTTATTTATATTTCTATAATTTCGTGTTTGAAATCGTTCTATTTATCAGGTATTTGAAAGCCTGTTTTATATTATATAATGATTTATCGACAAGTCATCATAAATCAAGTGATTCGTGCTTTAATCTGTTAAGAGCACATCCTGAATTTTTAAAGAAGCACTCAGAATACAAATTGCATCTATAAACGAACAATAACGCCCCGTGTTAAAAAAAGAAAAACGACCCCCGGTCTGAAACTATTGTGATTCTCGCGACACGATACTAGCATTTTGCAGTAATGTATCAATTTCCGGTAGCCATGTCTGTAAGGGTGAAGAGACGTTGGTGTGCGCCGCCACGCATCGTTGCCAACGGAACAATGACGAACGAAACGGCAGAAGTGCGCATAGTTGGCATACCTTCCCACAGCTACGACCTGTTACAATCTCTCGCGATGTTTTATATATATGTTTTATCGTACGGATTAACAACACAACACAAAAAGAATGTAAGAAAACAAACGCTACAATTACACGACGTGCAATTAATTTATTACTTGAGTTTGGTTATCGTTTTAAAATTCATACGGACCGTTTATATAATTTGGGAACGCGCCATTGTTTTCAATTTCTTCGTATGTGTACTGTTAGGGTCGTGTCAATGTCATTGTTGTTAGTTCAATGTCGAAGCTCGGCAAAGAAACTATTTTAATGTTTCCGCATTTTCGAGTTTAGTAGAGTCAAAGAATTCTATGTAAAATATCTACTTTGTTCGGATATTTTATGAAACTGGTTTATGAGTGTGAAGATTTAAAAATGGCATTCCACGATATTATCAATTGAGACATTGAGAAAATCTGCTGTTTAAAAGAGAATTTCATAAAATTATTTTTTCAAATATACATTAAATAAAAAATACTTATAAAGATCAAAAAAAAAATAATCAAAAAACAACAAGTAATTATTTTTCAAATTTTATTTGATTGTGACTGTATGAGTTGCCTTTATATACACTAATTAAAAATTAGCTTATTACTAGGAAAAACCTCATTGAATGTCATTAGACTTCTTAAATGTTTTTCCAAGATTCCTATTCATATGTAATCTCATCGAACCCTCATTTTCACTATACTTCACAATTTCATCTCTCCATCTTTGATAGGGTTTCTTCCTTAATCTCTTTTCGTATCTTTGTTACCATTTCATAACGATTTTTTCTATATATTGTCTTCTTTTCTTGTTATATGTTCTACCTATGTTCATTCTATCGATTTTATTTGTTCTATTATATCAACGACCCTTATTGTTCTCATATACACTTACAGATTTTCAATCACGAAATTCTTAACATTATTCTTTTCTTATTTCATTGATTTGTCAATAGTTTTTGCTTCATTTTTTCATTTAATATTTAAGTTTTCAAATTTTTGACTCATTAATCTCTCTCTCTCTCTCTCTCTCTCTATATATATATATATAATTTTCCAATAAGAATGCCAAAATTTTGAAAGCTGGTGGCAGCCAAGTTTGATTTTTTTTAAGCTTTTTTGACATTTCAACTCAGTATAGTTTGGCAAATTATCATAAAACGTTTAACACTTCAATAACCCTTAGAAATTGTAAAAACTTCAATACACTTATTAAAACAAAAGTTTAATGAGTCCATTATTTAACGAAATGGGCCCATCAATTGGCCATCAAGATCTTGTGATCTAACTCCATTGGATTATATTCTTTGAGGTTATGTAAAATCATTGGTTTATGTTGATAAACCATAAACAACAGAAACATTAATAATAAACATTGAATCTGTAATTCATGAAATTTGACCACAGTTATGTGAAATAGTGACTAAAATTGGACTAAACGATTGTCAAGCGGAATCGTGGTGGTCATATGAGTGAAATTGTGTTCCATCATTAATGCCATAGAATATGCTTAAAAAGAAAAAAATAACTTATTAATTAAATACTTTTTGTTTTATTTCTATTTAAACTTCTGAAACCCTTATTGGAAAATCATACATATATATATATATATATATATTTATATATGTATGTATGTATGTGTGAATATGCATGTACAGAAACAATATATGGTTCTACTTTAGAAATACATCTACATCAAATATAATAATAGTTCATTAAATTATATTGTTCTGTATGAAAATAACTAATTGAAATATCCGTTACAAAAAAAGCCAACAATTTAATTTCGTACAATTTCAGACCTAGAAAACATATATAATTTTCGGTCGATTACTGTAATTCGTTTCATGTTTCAGTATTTGTTTTTCAACAGCCATGTTTGTTTTTCTTCTAACGATTTCGTTACAGATTGTTATTGAAACTTGTTTCGTTTTTCGTACAGCTGATTATGTGCTATGTACGTTTTTTATCTTTTAAATGAACGGAAGAGAACAACGATAAAGTAATGTATAAATTATAGACTGCTTATTTCGTTTTTAACATATTTCTCGTAAATTATTATGATTCATGTTTAACATCCGTTCTACGATTTTATTGAAATGTTTTTTTATACATCTGACTATTTACATTTTATGTTTCTGTGTAAATTCTTATCGTATATTTTTATGCGAAATGATTATTTGTGTTCGAACGATTCATTCCATTGTTACAGACATTTGGTTTATTATACCATCAAGTATATCAGTGGTTAGTAAAAAATTGAATTTATTTTTCAGAGAAATACAATTTTATATGTGTTCTTTGTTCAAACTGAAATGATAAGATTTTAATTCAATTTCATTTTATAAATCTACTAATTCCTTCAATTCTCGTTCTAAATACATATTTATTATATTCTAATGTACAAAAGAAAAAAATCAATACAGTAATTACCGATAAATCACGAATCCGGTCGTAACAATCACCACCGATTGTACACTCGGTTATTTAATATGAAAACGGCAATCGAATTTCCCACGGTTCTGCGACACACATAAAAAATCGTTTACAAACAGTCCTCGGGTTTGAAAATACGCGTATATCCTACGGTGTTTCCGCCATGTAGTACGACGTGTAATTAATGTCTTCGGACGTGGTGCCGCTCGAATGATAGTTGAAGGAAGTAATACCTAGAGCACGTTCGATTGCCATCGACCTTTGATTTCCTGAACGTGTCCTACATGTTGTTTGACAATGTTATTGTTGTCCGGATGTACAAATATTAAATTATTTATCTTTAGGTTTTATCTACGTTAATTAATAAACTAAGTATCATCATAAAATTAAACCAAAAGATCGATTGCAAAACATATACATTTTTATTAAAGCCAATAAGATATAAACGTAAGAGTCACAGAAATTTCCAAATTTCTGAAATTAATAATTAAAATAATATTTCTACGGGTTCTATTTTAATTTATTCATTTTAAGAAATATATATCATTTTTAAATTATTGATTTGAGGAATAACAATTTAATAGATCTAATAACATTATTGAATATACAATATTTTTGTTGTTTAATCTCAATATAAAAATTCAGGCTCAAATTACAATGTCATTTAATAATAATTTTTATAATTCACTGCTTGAAAATAATATTTTTTAATTTTTTAATTTGAAAAGTTTAGAAATTTTGATAAAATTTAAAATTATCTTTATTCTATTTATTAAATAAATTATTTCTATGTATTATATATATATATATATATATATATATATATATATATATACATATATATACATGTATGTATGCAAGTTGATGAACTGGAAACCCCTGGTTTATTTTTTAAGAAATGGATGAATCACTTAACATACTTAAAATAACTATTACACGAATCAGAAATGCATAGTAATTGAATTATTGTAAATGCTTTGGAATGTTGAACTCAACGTAACAGTCATTTTTAATTAAAAATATAATCGTTTAAATAACTAAATTATTCGATTTCAGCTATTCGACCTTTACTTTTTTAAAAAAAATTCATGAGCGTGCATTTTTATCTGAAATATTTTTATATATGAATATTTTTTTTATTTAATTAATATTGAAATATTGTAAAATAAGTACTTTTTTAAAAATAAACACACACACACATATATATACATAATTTTTTTTTAAATAAAAAGTAGTATTAAAAATTAAACTTTTTTTAAATAATTAAGAGATATAATGAGATCTAAACGTGTACATATATTTTCAAAATCACTTTGAAGAATGAATTATAAAATTATTTCTCCCCTAAGGACTATTTCATCTGATTGATTTATTAACCAGAATCACTAAAACCTTTAAAATTTTGTTACCTTATAAATCTTTTCATAAAACCGCGATTTTTTTTTATTTTCCCTTCTGGGTGGTCAATATGATTATATATAAGCATACCGGCATGATGATTAATAGGTCGTGAATTCAAATCTAGACTACAAATTAGAACCGTTCCAATTAAGAAAAAAATTTGGCTAGATTTTAAACAGATTTACTATTAATGCAGCTTTTATAAAATCTCACTTTCTGTTTATTCATTATTCGGTCTAAATTTTCGTTTTTAAATAGTTTCTTTTATTCGTATCCGAGATACATATAATGCACTGAATTAAAAATGAAATAAATGTGTATTTAATTAAGTCTTGAAACCTTATGCTCGTCTTGAAAATCTCCATAACGACTGTGTATATATAATTTCGAGCAAATAGTAGGTTGTCTGTGTCCAAAATTCTATTATTACAGTTAATCACGCCACTGCGTTTATAAATTATGTCATTAGCGTTTAAAATAAGTTCTTATTACACTTTTTTTCATGTTAAAAACCAGTATTATGACTTTTTTAAAAGACATGTAAAAGAAATGTGTAATAATATAAATAACAATAACACTGTAGAGTACAAAGAAAATACATAAAAGTATGTATTCATCATTTAAATTATATATATATATATATATATATATATATATATATATATATATATATATATATTACAATTGTGATTTTGAATCGCATGTCATTATAAAAGAGTATTCACCTTATAGATGTCGATGTCTATTTTTCAGTCTCACGTATGCAAGTAACAATAAACATGTCGAGTAGTGTGGGCTGTTTTTACATTCTTGCGTAATTAACAGGCCCGTTTTTCCGACATTTAAATTTGTATTCTTCGAAATTGGTTCTCGAATCCGCGTGTTTCATTTTGTACAGAGACATAAATTTGTTTGAAAAATGCAAATGCCTTCGACTGGTCTTTTCTATATTTGTCATAATTATTTATATTAGTCTCAAATTTATTAATAATTAATTATATAAATTATATATATATATATATATATATATATATATAAGATTTTTTTCATTAATAGAATTTATATAAATTGAAAAGATTTCGTCATATTTTAAATATTTATATATAAAATAGAGAATTTTTTTTTAATTTTGGCAGAGGGAAGAGCATAAATAGTAATATTTTTTTATTTATTTTACGAATATTTCCATCAAGTAATTGATTCGTACAAATAAATATATAGATATTTTAATAAATTCTATAAATTAAGTGACATTTAGAAGAGAAATATTTTCTGTATAGATTAAAATATAATATTTATTCTATAAAAATGAAAATTTTAAATTTTGGGGTGTTATATTTTACTAGCATATGATCAAAGATTTTTTAACTTTCACCAACTTTTAATTCGATAAAAATTGTAATTGTATTTCAACTAAAATAAGAAATATTAAATTAATGATCTACTAAAAAATTCATGTATAATTCATTGGATTTGTGACATTTTTCTTATTAACTTTCTCGTTTTCTTTATGTGATAAATCAAATTACAAAAATTGTTCAAATATTGTACCAGTAAAAACGAATTTTTGAAAATGAAACATTTTAAACAAATTCTCTTTTGAAAAAAATATTTGGGTTAATAATTATACTTTTTTTATCGACGTTTGTTATTTTCTTATAAAGATTGTAATAAATAATAACATATGTATGTATTAATGACAATTACCCAAATATGGTATCAACTTTTAAAATTATATTTTGAAAATAGGAAATACTAGGCAGATGATTTTGTGAAAAAACTGTCTAAAATTAATTAGAGTTGTATTTTTTTATTTACTTACATTGTTTCTCTGTGTGATTTTTTTCACCGTTTCTCTATGTAATAAATTAAACATTCCAATAAAAATTATCTACATATTGTAGCACAAAAATTGAAAAAATGTTCTGAAATTAAAATAAATATCTACTAAGGTTTTCTGAAAAAATTGGGTTGGGATTTTACTTTTGCAACTCATTTCTTTGTTTAGTAAATTAAATGTATTAATAAAATATATTTAAATATTTCATCGCTCAATTTTATTGTAATTTCTAAATCTTGACTTGTGTAATTTAGAATTCAGTAAACTGGTTTCATGTAAATATAAATTTATATATATATATATATATATATATATATATATATATATATACATACATATATATATTTGAATAAAATGACATTGAGCTTTATAATTTCCTGTACGATTGCGATACAAAAAAAGAACACGACAAATCTAATGAATCAATTATTTCGACTGGCGTAAGACACAGTCGATCGTTTCAATCCATCCATGAAATAATCGAATAAATGTCTCTGATTGCATTAGATCTACGGGAACCGCAGTCGTCGACGTGTACCGCCTTTGAGGCGCTGAACCAGAAATCCTCAGACATAAGCGCGACTGTCTACCGTACGATTGGTTATCGTACAGACAACCCAATCTGAACAAGAAAAAAAATTATTACATTTATTTATCTGTTCATTTTTTAATTACAATTTTTTGTGTCAGTTGAAATTCTTACACTTATTAGATCAGTGATATTCTCTCTCTCTCTCTCTCTCTCTCTCTCTCTCTCTCTATATATATATATATATATATATATATATATATATATATAATATCTTTTATTCAAATTATAGATTAGGCCATAAAAAATCTAAATCGTTCTTACATAAACTGATTACAGCGTTACTCATTTTATTTAAATATTCATTCAAGAAAAAAATCGTTATTGCGAAAAAAGTGTCTCTATATTTCATTAGAAATTCATTTAGTTAACGAGCAATTTGATAATACTCTATGAATATTCCCAAACATAACGTAACTATGTAAAGTATTTTAGTATCCGTCCATTAGACTACTTCATGCGATCATTACACCGAATTAAAAATAAATCTTGGAATATGCAACAAGTGATGATTGGCATTTGAATGGCATTTTCATGTCGCCATCTGCTATAGATGCGTTTAGCAAGATAGGGCCGGTATTGAAAGTAAAGACTAAGTAATGTATAATTTGTTTGCACGATCTTTTTCATAAATTGCGATTTCATGTAAACATTGTTCGTTTATGATAGGCTCGATGCAAGTTATTTTTTTTAAAGAAATTTACATCTGCTCTAAGTATTAGTATTCTTTGTTATTCATAAAATAAATACACGTTTTGTTATCGTAACAAATATATTGTAAAATAATGAAGGGTTTTAAAATATCATACACTTACATTTTTTATGATAAAATATCATAAAAAATAGAGACACAGTGAGAACAAAACCAGTATAAATATTTTTATAAAAATGAATCACTTACTTCAATATCATATTTTTTATAAAAATGTTTATTAATTATTTATTGTTCACTTTAATCGCAAATGGACATTTTTGTGACCAGGTTATTATCATCTCTTTAGATGTCTAGTTTTTCTAATAGAGTTTTGATAATGATTTTGTGGTTATTGAAATGCTTATCAACAAATGGAATAAATAATAAATTACTATTGGATTTTTTGTAAAATTTTATAATTTTGTTAGGAGTGATCCATTGTGTAAAAGATTTCCAAAATGAGCACATTTTTATATCAATATTAAGAAAAAATAATAAACAATTATTTCAATAAAAAAAATTATATATATATATATAAATATAAGAAAGTCTCTCGTGGTAGATTAGAGAAAGAAGGTATTTGAATGGTCAAAGTAAAATTTTTTGGAAAAGGCCTTTATCTGACAGTGTCAAAAAGAGATCGATGATGATTATAATAATAAAATCATCATTTAATACTTCAGAATTTTTAAAAATTTAGAATCGTCATTTTTTGAGCTGCTATCAGTAATGTTTTGATGATTATTTTTTATTTTTCTCTGTGAATATTTTTAATTTTTTTCTGTATGATTAGACCTACTAATATTCAAAGAATAACTCAATACTTCTTATTAGAATCCTGTTTATACCTTCTTGCTGCTTGAGGTAGTGAAATAGGATTTTTAAAAAGGATGTATATTTTTTTTTCTAAAATCCTCTAGAGCGTCCTATCAGGAACGAAAAATATAATTTTTAAATAAAACATCTTTTTTAAGTGAACAATAATGTATTTTCGAACGATAATGAGTGTGTGGTCTCCTGTTTGGATTATCCCCCCGCCCTATATATATATATATATATATATATATATATATATATATATATATATATATATATATATATATATATATTGTTTGATAGCATTTAGTATTTTGAAATTGTTTTACTATTTAAAAAAATAGTTATGTAAAATAAATTATAGAAAAAAATTTGTGTAGAAGTATACATTTTTTTTAAAAAGAAATTATGAATGTTATTAATAAAAGAAATATTTTTGAAAATGTACTTTTATTTTTAGTGAAACAAATTACATCAAATGGGTATAGAGAAATGTTTAATAAAATAATAAAATGTGTATAATAATATAATATCAGATTACTGCATTTTGTATATTTATGTGTATAACGTTACTGGAAACCAATCCGACTGTTTTTACTTCCACGAGATGAACAGATGAGCCGAATTAGGCCACAAAATCAGTGAAACAACTATCATCGAACGCAACGGATCGGTAAAGTGAATCGCACAGTGTTTGAAAAATCGAATTGTCAGTCGACAAACAGTTGGTCTCGATTCGACGTCACGTCGGTTAGCGCCAAGTGCGAGTACCTCTGCACTGTTTATATTTACTGTACAAGTGAATTACTCCGTGTTTACCCTACACTCACTCATCCTCACCTCTTCGCACAAACGCATTGAGCTGGCGGCGTTCTGAGTCACACTGACACTGCCATAGAGCAAAGCACCTACTGTCTTTGGCATTCAACATTTGTCCTTCGTTCCAACGTAAACAGTTTTCGCGAAAATCTCACACTCGGTTACAGATATAAAGTGAGTTTAGTAAAAAGTACGTGCTACTCGATTTCAACAAAAATTAACCGATTTATGTTAAAAAGTAATAAAAGTCGTAAATGATTTAATAAATTACCTGTTTTCAATTAATCCGCGAATTGAAATATCGAAACTAATGTGTATTTTCTATTTAAAAAAACACTGATTACATATATAAATTTATATAATTTAATAACGCATTAATTGTACGTTCAGTGAAGTGACTGTGATTAACCAATTTATAAAAATCCTCATATAAAAAATACCAGTGTCCGCGTATTCACAATCTCGTTAATAGATTTAATATGTCATTACGTTAAATTTCGTACGGATGAAAAGTAATTAGGAAAATTGAAATCGATTTGTAATTATATCGAGTTATTTGATTCGCTCGATTGTCAAAATAAAGTTACGGGACGACAAGTCCGTCGAAGACAAGTTTTTTTTTGGATGTTCGAAGCTTGATCGATCGTTAATATCTTTCAGTTATAATTAGAAAGAAACCATGCCAGTAGGTCTTTTATACAATTACACGAGGTGAGTTTGTAAATGCACATTTTTTAATTTATATTTCCAATAAATTGATTTTTTTCGTCAAATCGAAATTATCTAATTGCTATAATTAATTTATATCCGACGATTTTTTTTGTTCATGGAATTTATTTAATTTTATATAATCATATCTATAAATTAATTTCATATTTTATAATAAATAAAAATTTAATATTTAACTCATTATCATGACAACAAATTATATTACCAATTTATTCGAGGAAATGTTATTAATTATCAATACATGTAATGAAATCGAATTTGTTTGATTAAGATAGTTAATATTGGCAAAGTTATGAAATATAAGTTTTATTATATATATATATATATATATATATATATATATATATATATATAAACACACACAGGAGAGAGAGAAGAGTACTTATTAATTTTTTAACATAAAAGTAATATCAGCTACCTGAAAAAATTAATAGATAAATTTGTATACTTTTTATAAAAAGAAACTCATTCATATTTCAACTATTCATTAAAAATATAACGATAAGACTATCAGAATCTTGTATTAATATTTTAATAAATTAAATGACTAAATGATTTTTATTTTATCATTTTGGAATAAAAAATAAATTTTATAATTATATATAACAAAATTACTAAATATTTATTGTTGATGATTTGACATTAATAAATAATATAATACAATATTTTATTATACATTGTATCATTGATATTCATGTTTTAGTTATATTTATAAATTACAGAAAAATGTCTTTTTCATAAATAAATCATTCTTTGGTAACACAAAATTCTTTTATAAAATTTTTCATGATGTTTAGAGTATTGTGTAAATAAATCCTGTGTTAAAAAATATTAAATACTGTTTTGAAAGATATTTGTAGTTGACATTTTTAATATTTTAAAATATGAAATTTTAATAAAGAATTTATATTTGTTTTATTTCAAGAATAACGTTTCGTTGGTTTGAAATAAATTAAATTTGTTTTGTAGAAAAAATGTTATAATTATTGTTTGTATTTTCATTAAATATGACATATTAGTAACAGTAATTAAAATTATTAGAAGAGAAAATGAAAAATATATTAAATAATAATAATCAGTAGCATAGAATGAAGTAAAATTTATTATTAAAAAATATTTTTCTGGTCTTTTAAATTAAGAAGTTTAAAAAAACTATTTTATTACTAATTAAGCTTTATAATAATATTGTAATAAAAGAGGTATAGTGATTTTTTATTTATTTCTCTATTTTTTATCTACACCAAAAATTCTTATACAAATTTTGTTCAATTTTACCTTCATTAAAGCTATTTAAATGATTATTCAGTATGATTATAAAAGATATTGAGAGTAATTTATTCCTTGAATTTTTTAAAAATAATTAAAAGATAAAAATAAACTTTTTTCGAATAATTTAAAATCTGACATTATTCTAATGTAATTAGAATAAATATCATATAGAATTAATAATAATATCACATTTTTAGATTATATGAAAATGGGACTTTATTATTAATTAAGCCTTGTAATAAATGTTATAGTAAACAGGCGCAATGTAATTTTTTTATTTATTTTTGTTCGACTGATCCAATTTTTTTTTCTTTCAGTCCATTCCAATGAATTTCCATATATCTGTATATATATATATTCATTATTCTTTAAACTTATAGGTAGTTTTCACTCTTAGTATTATTTTAAAATATCATTTATTCATGTATTAAATATTGCTATAATTTCTGATAAAATAATAAAAAATTAATTTTCACAGAAACATTCTTCATAAAAAATGTTTTTTTTCTTTCTGGAATCATTTATTATTTTCAAGTTAAATAAAAACATAAAAAGTCTACCACAAAGATCTTTAGGACATAATTAATAACCATAATTTAGTAACTTATCATATTTAATAAATTATAAATGTTTAAAAGTTATGACTAAGGTTGACTGCATTTTATTTATTCGACGTGTAATTTTCTTTACCTGTTTTCAGAATATTAAAAAAGATAAAACATCTATATATGAATTTTAAAAATATTTTAATGTAGATGTTTTCTTATAATCGTATATAAAAAATATTATAATAGAATGAAGATTGTTTAATTTTTTTTATTAATTTTAATTCATGAAAAATTGGATTAGTATATAGAATGTATAACAGATGAAATCAAAATTTGAAATTAAAATATTTTACTAAATATATCGTAAGATGGAATTAGTTATAGAAAAATTAAAACAGATTTACAATATTAATCAAATACTGAAATTAATCATAGATGTAGTAATAAATAATGTGATGAAACATGTTTAATTGAATAAAAGTATGTTGTCATAAATGCATAATTATATTTATTTACATTTCAAAATCAATTTAAAATATTTTTCAGAAGATGATTGGAGAATTAAAGAATTACGCCTTGCATATGGTGGTCGGTTATAAATTAAGGATAATTTGTGTGTTGTATATATAATGTGTGTGTATAAAAAAATCTTATATTTATTGAAATTATATTTCAAAATCAATTTAGAATAATGTTAATAAGATGATTGTAAAATTGAAGTACAGCGCTGTACGTATGACGACCGATCATAAATCGGGGGTTAACTTGTGGGTGTGTATTTTTTGACATCTATAGATCGACATGTAGGCGTGTGTTTACCAGATTTCGATTAACATTTCACGTTGATACTTTTCATGTCGAGATGAAATGTGAACAGAATAATTGTTGTTATTAAAAATATTATCTTTCATCAACGAATACTAAATTATTGAATTAGTGAACGTATGCTACGGTGTGTATCAACAATAGAAGGTCAAACAATGTTCATTTCGTTGTTGTTGTCATCGTTTGTGATGAAATGTTTTATAAGTACCGTGCATGAAATGGGATGTGCCCGGAGGCCATGCATCATCAATATAAAATAATGTTCGCTTCAGGTATGGGTGGATATGAGCGCATCAAGGATTTTACATTGCGTATGGAAACGCCGTATAAACATGCTTCTAAATATAATCGGCACTCATACATTATACTTATTACTGTTTGAAATCATGCAAGTAGCATTTCGACGACCTACAATCGTTATAAACACGATTCAAACAAGTCGTGATTATATTCTAACAACGAAAGAATGAGGAATGAGTTGTTGAAAAATCGATATAAAGTATTTTATAACAAGAAGATGTTATACAACGATATTTTTTTATAAACAAGTATTCAAAAACATATAAGTCTATTCTCGTGTGAACCAGTTTCGAAATATTCATTTTTGATACGTAATCCGAAAAATAGTAATAAATAAATAAAATTGAATTGTACAATGTATTCATACCGCTATCTCTAAATAGCTGAGTCAACGTATAAAAAAAGTACTGTTTTTTCAATAAAGACGTGATTGGTAGTTTCTGATGTACTGGTTAAGTAAATCAATTCGTGGGAGAATAAATATGTTCATATCTTGAGTAATCGATACAATATATAATAAATCATGAAACAAATTTCTTAGAAAATTTCTAATAAAAAATTACAGTAAATCATTTTCATAATTCATTATATATATATAAATGTATCTGCAAAAATCTACATATAATAAGTATAATTAAAAAAATAACTCGTGAATTGTAAATGAATAAAAATGTAAATTTTAATTTAATTAAATCATTACAGAACATGCATTTTCAAGAAATAAATTTACATTTCATTTTTTATTTAATATTTATAAGTTTTAGTAAAATGACAAGTAATTTTATAAGGAAACGAATTTATAATTGAGATTTACATATTGTTATTTTTTTGCAAAAAAAAACATTCTCTATTATAAAAATATTTTTTATAAAAGTGTTTATTAATTACTTATGAAATGGAAATTATTCTTTTGCTGAAATAAAAAAAAATCTTAGAATAAAAGTAACTGAATGAAAATTATTAACTTATTATGGTAATAAAATTTTATTAAATCAAATATTTTAAATATTAAGTGTTTTTTTTTAAAATAGATATATAATTAAAAATTGTTTTATTATAAAATATAGGCCATTTGACTTAATTAAAAAAAAATATATTTATAGACTATTTGACTTAATAATCCAGTATATTAGTGAATCATTTGTGGATCAGTGAAAATTTAAGTTCTTGACCTTTTCATTATTTTCTCAAATTTATTGATTACTGAGAAATCGTAAAATTTAATAATTTTTTGTTGTACGAGGGTTATTTGATAAGTATGATAAAAAAGTAAGAAAAACTAAATTGAAAAATGTAATTAAATTAATTAAACAATAAATAAATTTACCATACTTATCAAACGACCCTCGTATATTCAATTAACATTATTAAATCAAAAACCTGTTACAATTACTTGAAACAAATTTCAATAAATATATTTTTTATAGTTATAAAAAAAATAATTTTTGAAATAAATATATGGTCATCCAAATCTAGGCGTTACATTTGGATGATCCTATATATTCACAAATATCAAAAAAAAAATAATGGAAGTTTTTATTAATATTTTTTATAACCTGGTAAAATATATCTGTATTTTTATAATAAATCTTATATATAAATTTTTCTTATTTATTATTCTATAAATGATTTTGTTGTCTAAAAAAAAAATAGTAGTAGATTTAAGCGAGTAATTGAAATAATCAAACTTTTGAATTTTTTTACAATGATTAATATTTGTCAATATTTTAAATATTTTATTAAATCTCTTTTTAAATTTATGTATAAAATTGTCACCAATATCAATTTCATTCTATCCATCGTTAGATGAAGGCCTCTCTCAAAACTGTTCATTTTGACTAAATTTTCCTCTCTCTGTCCCATCTATTCATAAATTTCTTTCTGACCTTTTTTGTTAAATTCCCAATCAATAATTTTTCTTGTCCATCAGTGGTCTTTTATTTTTCTTTTCTTGCTATATGATCGATTCATTTCCATTCCAAACTCCTTATTTCTATTGAAATATCTATAACTTTTGATTTTTTAATTATATATATATATATATATATATATATATATATATATATATATATATATTACATAAATACTTAATAAATTAAGTACTTTTTAAATTAAGTTTTTCAGGTATACCTGCTGTTATTTTTAAAAAATCGAAAAAATATGAAATTTTATAATACAACTTTTAATTCTCTATTTATATACATATATCATGTAAATTATATTTCTTAAGGTTATTACGATTTTAAACTATCGGTAGAATATAAAATTACAAAAGTAATAAATTGACTAGACAGTTGATTTATATTAAGATGTGAAATTTATTATTTATTTCCTTTCTTCGTAGAACAAGTTGTTTTCAATTCAAGGTTACAAACATTTGTAAGAAGAAACATAAAAGGATATTTTATACATATATATATATATATATATATATATATATATACGAACTTGATTGTATCTAATGTAGACTGAAAATTATTATGTTAATAGACACTTAACAATGATCCATTGCTTCGTGCGTCGATCTGCAACGTATTAAATATAATAGAGCCGTTGTCAATTCGTTCTTGTCGATCAACCGGTTGACGTGAGAAGTACGTAACGACATCAAATGTTCTCTGGTCTGTTGACAATTGACTTAAGTGTGCTGAAACATTTAATCTGTTAGAGGTCCATGTGAATCAGTTACATAAAACCGAACCTGATTTCTTTTCGTTGAGAAGCACGTCGTCCTATTTTGTTTCATCGTTTAATCGTAATTTCTGTTTTTTTTTTTTAATTTCATGGTTGATGAGTTTAATGTGGGTGGTAATGACCACACGTACAGATTGATTTTTCGTACGACCGCGAAATTTCAATTTGTTAATCAATAATATATCCACTGTTCGTGACTTAATCACTTATTAATATTCATATATTGTCTTGACATGAACAAATTGTTATTCTACCTGATTGGACAACGGTTATAGCGATGGTCAGTGGGAACTTACTTTGCCGTTTGAATTCATAAAGAACCTATTTCCGTACAAGGAAGCCGGATGACAACAAATAAGTGTATATGGACATAGGTAGGGTACGAACGTATCTGTTGATAAACAAAAGAGTTTGCGTGCCAGGGCAATTTAATATGCAGCTGAAAGGTAATCGACTGGATAGAAGTCGTATGATTGTCGACGAAAATTCACATAGGGCTCGGACGTACAGGATAGCATATTTTATGTAACGCAAACGTTGCTCTGGGAATTCCGGAGACTTGTTCGATAAATTTTAATGAGTGTTTGTGGTGTTCGAAACTGTTAATGTTTATTAAAACAGTTGTCCTTTTAAGGATCACTTTGTATTATTTCTTCGAATGGACGTCACTCTGGTTTATTTATTCATGTATTGAATTCAACAACAATATGTATTCATTTTATATACTAAAAATTTTATAGAGAATTATACATAGTTTACTGAATAATAATCACAATGAACAATTGTTCATAGATGTAAATTGGGAGTCGGTTATAATTTTCCCATTTATATATAAAAATACAATTGTTTTATAAAATATATAACCTTGAATTATTCAACAATATCTTATATAAAAATTTAATACTATTATTAATTTAATGCATATGTTAATAAATAAGGTTTAATTATACTATTACAACATGTATCCCACCAAGCGATCATTAATTTCTATAATAGCTTTCATATATATATTTCTAATGACGCAAACTAAAGAGATAAACCTTGTTTTTTTAATAAAAAAATTCTTCCGCTAATTTTATTATCTGTATTTAATTTTTGTTATGTTTGAATATCAATGAAATACCTGTTTTGATTCTATTTTACATTTTATTGAAAATTCTGTTACTTCGATAACTAATTGATCTTTAAAATAACATTTATTTTATAATTTGTTGTAATGATAGAAAAAAATAATTTCAAGTGATTATTTTAAAGAGTGATTTTTATTCTATGGTTAATAAATACCTTATTAATTATCTTTTTATACTGTGGTTAAATTTATTTCATCAAAAAATAAATACTATCATAAATAAATATCATAATGTGTTAATATTATTCGTTTTTACTCCCCTGATCTCGTTCTTTGCATTTAACTTTCTTAATTGTAAAATACTTAGTCAGATGTATTTTGAATTACTCAAGATTTATATAAAATACATGAAGAAAAGTGATAGTAAGATGTTACACTTGAAAAAATGTGCATGTATTTTTTAAATTGCAATTAAATTTTTTTATGCATTATTTTTGAACTATAAGCATGTAAAAACTATTTTATTTAAAATGAAAACTATTATTAGGTTCATATAATTTTAATTAATGTAAATAATTAAATTAAAAATACATACGTATATATTTACAAAAATCAAATTTATAATAAAAAGAGTGAAATACAATATTTTTTTTTTAATTTTTAACAAAATTTGTTATGAATTTTGATGAGAATATATTCATTGAAATATAAGCATAGAAAATCCTATTTTATTTAAATATAAAAATTATTATTCCTTTTATAATGTTTTAATGAAAATGAAAAATCGAATTAAAAAGTATGTTTTAATATATTTATGTAAAATTAAATTTCTATACTTTGTGTAAGAAAAAATATAAGTATTTATTCTGATAGCAATAAAGAACTGTTTAAAATACAATATTTTATTTTTGTTGATACAGAGCTGATTGGAACTATCCTAAACAATAAATTACAATTCAGTTTTCATGTTTATTTATGATTCGGTTTTCTTGCACACCGTATGAATAATCTACACGAATCTTTGTTTTGAACTTTTAACTTTTTTTTTTGAGATCTTGACTTGTGTTTGTAAACATTAAAAAAACAATAATCTTATCTGTTCTTTTTTGACTGGAATCAGTATAAGGAGACGCCACAACCGATGTAAATCTTAAAATATACTCGTTCATTTTACTAATTAATAAATAATGCATTTAGTTGCATAAAATTATTTTACGGCACGATATATGAACACAGATAAGAACTGTCAAAGACCTTAATGAATAATTGTTTAATTATCTGATATTTTTAACACACGTAAATATTTAAAACAATGAACAACTGTTTTTTTTTCGTACAAGTTGGAATTCTTTCAGTTTCGTATGTGATTTAAATTTATATCTCTTTGTGACAAAAATAATTTTATAATACATTTTATTTTTTAAAAATGCAATAATAAATCATTTTACAATATTACTTTATTTTGTAAATATAATGAATTCGTTACAGTTGTAAAATAAATAGATGCTATGTTAATTTAATTTTATATATAAGTATTTCGTTAATTCACTTTTACATTTATCGCTCAGTAATGTGGGGCTGAAGCGAGTGATTCATTTATATGAAAATGTATTTTTTAATATTTTAAGTAATACGTTCGTACGAACTAAATTTTATATATTTATTCATAAACGGAAAAGAAGAAACTGAAATCACAATGTACAAACATGACTTTTATTTTTATGTTAATCTAAATAATTCTCATCAGCTTTTCTTTTACAATTCGCGTGGAAAATCACGATTCTCATAACGATGTGAAACGCACTAATTACACGAGCACCAAATTAATGACTTCTCATATACTGTTTACTAATATTGTCAACGTTTTGCATAATCGCCATGTCATCACATACATTAAAAGTGAAACTATGGCGATTAATCACTAGCTACCTCTTCACCGATGTAAATATGAATGAAGGCACTTAAGTGGCGTATATTATATTTCGTGACTGGTTGACATCTAAAACAATACGAAGACAATAGTGTCGTCTGTTCGGTTCAGTCGACTAAATGATTGTTTTATTGCTCGTGTAATTAACCGGCAGCCGCGCCACTAGTACCGACAGTTGAATTCATATCCGGTTGCAGACCGGTTGTGTGTGGTCTGTACGGTGACACTGTTGAGATGATATCGTTTCGTATAAAAATCTTTTGGACATCTCTCCATAGGTTCATTGCATGTGCTGGTATTTGTCTCAACATGCATGCTTGTGTCATTCTTTCATATTCCTCGATCGTATCTCGAATTAGCTTGACGTATATGAAATGTCAGATTATGCTTTGAAATTTCAAACTGCAGCTTAGTAATTCAAATCAATTTAATCTGACTCTGTACTATTTTTGCACAAGAAAATAAATTTTATATCCATTGTTTGGCATTTTTGTTAAATTTATTTTGATAAATGAATTTCTTTTCTAAACACCACAAAATATTTTTAGTTTATGTAAAATCATCAATTGGTTATTTTTTATATTACTGAAATATTTTTTATAATGTTGATTGCTTATTATTAAAATAATTGTAAATATATGAAAGTAAATAACAAACTTTTAACTCAAGTAAAAATAACTAATCTAAATCTAGGATTTTATAAAAATGTTCAATAATCAAATAAGAACTAAATTGGAAAAAATACTATTTGTTATGAAACTATCACAAATTCACTTTCACGCAAATGAATTAGCACCCTCAATATTACAAGATATTAAAAAAAGTGCTCTATAATTACTTATTATTCGTCTTGTTTGTTTATAACAACAGTTATGTTTGGTTGTGTTATAAAATTTTTCATTAAATCTTCATCAGATGTCATAAAATCTAATAAAAATTTGAAGAAAGATTTTATAATACACCATTCTGATAATCTTCTTCTATTAAAAGATTGACATTTTTTTCGTTTATAAATCACCTTTTTTAATTAGTTTTCTTCCATGACATTGAAAATTTAATTGCTGATTTTTCTGGTTGTATTTTCCTATTGATATTCATTGTAAAATCATCTTAATCCATCTTTCATTTTATATCCTTTATATGTGTCCATATTATTACAAAGCTCAGTTTTCTAAGATTTTATAAAAGTCAATAAAGAAAAATAATTTTCACTTTGAAATTTTTAATTGAATATCTGACCAGTGAGATTTTAATCAAAACACAGCTTTTCCTTCTTTTCACAATAGAAATAAATGGAATTTATTATGAAATGTCTGAAAGATTTATTCATAACGGACACAAAATATTTACTAGTAGAAAAATAAGAATTATTTTAATTATATATAAATTTTTAAGTGGATATTGTCATTAACAATACTTGTTAGTTTATAAACACTTATTCATCTATATTCATTCTACACTTTTCTCATTTAATTTTATATCTCTATTGAATTAAAAGCTTTAAAGTTACAGTATACATACAAATTAATTGAACTGTCAATTAAGTAATTTTATTTACAATTAAATTATTACTCAATGCATTCTCTTAATATCAAACAAATAATTTCGTCGATGACGTAACATATAATTCTGTCTATATTTGAAATATAATCTGCGAGTGCGTTTTCTGATTAAAACATTAATTTAAAATAAATTAAGTAATTTATATTAATAAGTTGCTATTGTCATTTGAACAATGAACAATACATCTATCGAAATAATTTATATTATAATTAATGTACTTGTAGGTCTAACAATGATATTTTTTTAATATATTTACTGTAAACTTCTTGCATAATACACATACGAATTTTTTACCGTAATGTTACAGTAATGCACGAGTTTATACGTATGAAGTACGAATAAAATATATGTTTTTATATTTTTTATTTTTGATAGAAACGACTGTTCTTGTATTATTTAAGTCAGCATGACAAGGTATTGTTTCGGTCGAAGAATTAAGGTCATTTCCTATAGTCAGTCGATTAGAATTTACTTCGAATAACATTAAAATAATTTTATATATATAAATATTTTTTCCAGATGTTAATAAAACAGGTTTTTTTTTAATATAATCATTTTCGTTCAAGCCACCCTTGTGATAAAGCATGTTAATTTAAATACTTGTTTTATTGCTAGGAATGTGAATAAAACTGGACACTTTTCATATTACAACATTCATATTTGTTAATTGTGTGTTAAAATTTCCAACTTGTTCTTCTTCGGAAAAGAAATCGATAAATAACATTACTTGATAAATGATGTGTAATTAAAAACACCAACAGCGTAGTGGCAAAAACGTTTATGCTCAAGTGGGTTTTTAAAACCCACAAGAGCTGTAATTCAAGTGTGAAGATTTAAGGTGAAAAAATTAACAACGATTCTGTATTATTTACAAACGTGGGAGATGTTTATTTTACACCTTCGGTTTTTCACAACTGTACATGATTTTTTCCACGCGAGCAATTATAAGATTTTCTTGTGAATGGCGTATTTTTTGGGTAATTAGTTATGTCTTAAAGAAAAAATAACTGACTGACACGATTTCGTGAATTATTTTTTTGTAAAATGATAATTTACTTTTAAGTTTAAAAATAATATTTAATAATTTTCTTCTACTTTTATTAAATTAATTTCTTATTTAATTATTTATATTCGGTTACTAAGAAAACACTTCTTAAAAAATTAATATTAAAACAATCTAAGATACAATAATTAACATATTAGATAACTAGGAAAGTTCTGTCGCTTTTGCGAATAAAATAAGATTTAAATTTCAAATAAGATAACAAATTTCGTTAATAGTTTTTCATATTAAATAGTGACCGTGTAGGCGATAAATTTATAGTTTGTCTTCTCAAAGTTCAACATACAAACACGAACTGAACAGAAAAAAAACATAGATCAGCAGATGTATTTTTGGTAATGTTTACAACCAACCACTTTCAGCATACCAATCAGTGCATGTGCTTACACCACCTGTCGGACGCAGGTGAAACTTTCCGATTGGTTGCACGAAATCCGACTCGAATATTTTTTTCCATACGAATAATATAATTCAATATATTTAATGAATGTGTATATGATAGATAATTTTACATATTTAAACATATTGTAATTCGTTTGACCATGATTTCATATAAATTCTGATTGAAAACCGAAAGTGGTAATTGTAGAAAAAAATGTAAGTGAAAACGTCTCGTATTTTATGTCTAATATAACGAACATATGTTATATGGAATTTTAAGTTGATTTCGATTTGTTAGTTTAAGAATTATTGGTACTAATAGTTTTGTTTTAATACAAAAATCATAAAATATATATTTTAATTGCAGTAATAAATTTCTTTAGATAAATTCTATATGTTTTTAACTGTAAAAAATAAATAAAGCATATTTTCAAAACTAATATTAATTTATTTAAATAAAATAAGATGCATAATAAAATAGAGATATGTAAACTATATTAGATAAAATCGTATCAAATTAAAATACAATATATGCTTAAATTAATAACCAAATTACTTACTACTTCCTATATAGATATTTCAGGATTGATAATTCAAATGAAATGATAGAACAAATCGGGTGAGAATGTTTAAAAGAAAAAAATGTTTAGTTTGAATATTTATTTAGAGTAATTATTAAGTAAGCAACTTGAGAGGATTTTAATCTCAATAGTTTTTTCAATAGATGGAATTATTGAATAATAAAATTTAAATCAGTAATTTATTAAAAAAAATAAGTTGGTGAAAATTGAATATTTAATAAATGTTTTGTATTTAGAATCCTCTTATATATATATATATATATATATATATATATATATATATATATATATATATATATATATCACTCTTTCTATCCATTGATGGATGAAGGTCTCTTTTAAAATTTTTATTTCAACTCTTTCAGTTCATTTTGATTATTTTTTATCTCTCTCTTTCATCTATCCATGGATATTTTCTAAGCTTTTTTTATTCTATGTTTTCAATTAACAATTTCTCTTGTTATACTTAAATATTTTCACAAACTCTTGTTTTATTTTAATATATTTCAATACTCTTATATAAATGAATCATTCATCCCAATTTGAATTTTGTATTAGGGCCAGTGATTCATAGGTATATGTGAAAGTGAAAATTAATCACAATATTAAACAACAATGACATTCTAAAAGAGGTGGATATAAAACATCACTATCATTTTTGATAATATAATAAATTAACTTTTTTTGTCTAGAAGAATGGTGCAGTAAAATATTTTTATTGTAAATCATTTTTTTTTATAAATGTCTATTTAGTAAGTATATCGATTATAATTAAAAAAACATTTTTTGCATACATATATGAATGAGCAAATATTTCTGATCGTTTTAGTACTTTAAAATGATGAATGATTGAACGATTTCATAAAATTACAAAATAAAACGAAACGAAGTTCATTAACATAATTGACTACTGTTAATTTCCACTTGCCAGCTGACAATCAAATTCGCTTTAAGCTATTGAACAAGTCTGTTTTGCAATCGGTGTATGTATAATATTTATACGCACATATGTATATATACCTACATATGTATATATATATATATATACATAGGTGTGTGTGTAGGTATGTATATGTAATGATTTTGTTTCAAACTGAAAACATTATTTAAAGATTAAACACGTCATTACCATCAACAACAACACCATCTCTAATTTTATTGGAGTATAGACGTTTCAAAAATACTCTAATGTCCGTAAATAAACAATATTTTCATATACAATGACCTTAATTTCATCTTAATGAGATGGAGATTAACTAGACGATTTAGACCGAAACTCGATTTAAACTCTTGACCCATTGATAGTTAGTTTAGCATTTTCATTGTTTATGATATTTAAAAATATAAATATTTACATGCTCTTAAAATTCCACATGAAATTATACACACACACTTGTGTAAATATATATATATATATATATATATATATATATATATATATATATATATATACACACAAATATATACTCTCAAAATATATATCAGCTCACTACTGGACTTAAGGATTATTTAATATTATAGCTCTTAATTTTTTTTTCTATAAATAAATAGTAAAAATAATTTTTGATGTGAATAATTTACAAAAAAATAACCACAATTTCAGCATTATAGCTTATATGTTTTTAATACAGAAATTATCTTTAACTTTATAAGACTTTATTTAAAAATGCTCAGTAATTTTTTGTAAACTATATTATAGTCATCGAAATACACATTTTTCCAAAAAAAGACTATCAATGATTTTTAAACACTTATATATATATGGTCATCTAAATGTGACGCTTAAATTTATGTTTTATTAAAAAGAAACATGTGTACAGTTTTTTTTTAATGAAACACAAATCCAGGCGTCACATTTGGATAATCTTATATTATTGTTCTGTAGAATGATTTCTTTGTTCAATAAAATCCTTTTATAAATAAAAGTTGTAATAAATTATATATATATATATATATGTATGTATGTATATCATGTCATATTAATCAAAGTGTTCTAGTTATTTCCATACAATCAATTTTAATAAAAGCACCTAACGAGTTTCTTCTTTATTTTACCTGAATCATTTAAATACGTCCTTCTAAAGTGAACGAACATCCTTGCTCTACTAAGACAATGTAGAAATAAAACAGATAACGATTATTTATATTTTTATTAAATATGTAAATTTATACTGCACTTTTTTATATACAACTTATAAACATTTTACAACAAAAACATATATAGTGTGTGTTATAGGGACAGTCGTAACCAGCGTCATTATTTTATGTGGTCTAGTTATGTTTTTAAATATTCCGATGATAACGGATAGAACTCCATACATATTTAACGCTACTTTATGCAGTTATGATAAATAAGGTAGGTCTGTTATGTTGACCTAATCGTTCATGTACGTTTATATATAAATGCAGTACAGGTTAATGTATGTTGCAATGTTAATTAGTTTATTTAATAATTTTTTCTTTATGAAAAACACGAAAGTTAATAAAATTATAATAAATTAACATATATCAACAAACACACCTAGAATAGTAGTTGATTTCAAATTGTATTCGTTTTGAAAAACAATTCAAAAGAAATACGTTGTTTAATAAAAAAATCTACGAAATAAAAAACAAATATTATTGCTATTTACTAGAACTGTTCGAATCGATTTTATATTTATTTTATCAACGATTCCATAACGTGCCTCTCATGAATTATGCAAGAATATTCGCATTGTTCGAAAAAGTATTTGACTTTTACTCGAGAATTTTCTAATAATAAAAAGGAATTACAGACGGTTTTATTACAGAAATATATTTTCTGTTTATAATTTTAAAATAATTAAATCGAATGAGTAGTTATATTTCTCTTAGTTCGTAACGATTATGTTAATTAATTCATAACTTTAAAAGGTTTGTTGTTTAATAGTTAGTGATTGTTGGATTAATTTATAAAATGAATTATACTTAAGTTAAGTTATTTGTAATATTGGTTTTCTTTTCAATTAAATATTAATTACTTATGTATTTATGCATGAATTTATGAAAGCAGTAGGGAAATTGATTTTGTTATAAAAATAATATTGACTATTTTTTAAAAAATATTATAAATAAATTTGAGTATTGGCGATTTTACAATTCACTAAATTTTTATTTATTGAATTCTCAATTCAATATATTTCAACACTATATTCTATAACAATGTAGTATATCAGATATTTTCAAATTAAAAACACAATTTTTGAGAAAAATAATCGAAATGGTGTACATATAGAGCCATAATCTCCCTCATTCTACTATATGAAAGAGATTATGAATGATCATAAGTTCTAAGAACTAGCCACTTCAAGATAAATTCTTGAGTAGAAACACATTAGTGGAACAGAAGTGCTACAAGATCATAGGGAAGATTAGAAAGACAAAAAAGATGTTGTTATGGAGTGAATCGAGAAACATGGCATAAGTTAAATTATATAAAAGAGACAATTAAATTAGTTTAAGTACGTATATGTAATTCAATAAAACATATTACCAAAATAAATGCTGGAAGAAAATAGAATGAAAAAGAGATAAAGAGAGACGTGGTTGGATGAGACTGAAAACTTTAACATCTAAAAAGATTTAAGAGAAAGAAAAAGAAAAATAGTATATTTGGGAATAAAGTGACAATAAGTGATTATTGAACATTTTTATAAAATATTGTGGTGTTAAGATGAGTAATTCATTTGAATTTACTATGTTATCAAAAATAAATAGTAAAAATCGAATTTATAATAAATTACAGAAAATTTCGCTTATTTTAATTATTTTCTAGTATTTATTAGAACTGTTTTATTTCAGTTTTATGCATCAGTTGTTATTTAACACTTTTATAAAAATTTTAGAATCACTACTTTTTTAAATTTTGATGGTCGATTTAATTATTTATTTTTTTCATAATTAATTACTGATTAGTACCATATAAAATATTTTACAATTTTATTTATTTTTAAGATCTAAATCGATAGTACACATACCAGTAATGAAACAACTATTTTAGAAGTAGATAGTCTAAGACTAATACAAAATATGTATCATCGAATAAAATGAATATCTGATTAAAACTTTCATCAAATCTTAAGATTTTAGTATAAATGATTTATTTATATTAAAGTGAATTTGTGGTTTTAAAAGACGATAAATAAAAAATATACATTATATTGAAAATAAACCTATTGATCCTGTATAAGTTTGTTTAAAAATATTTCTAGTATTATATTTATATAGAAATCTGCATTGTTACTTGCAAAATAAATCCATACACACATTAACAAATCTTCCAAGTATGATATCATTGGTCAGTGATCTTGAATGCACTGCACCACAACATCTCAATCGTTTAAAGTCAAGAAATATGAATACATGTGTTATTGACTAAACGAATAAATAAAGATTTATGACTTGAACTTAATAACATGCCTCTTTTTGTTACAGCGAGGGTCTGTTCACCTGCCCAGAGAACAGCGTACCGCTCGATTATGCAAAGGTGAGTAGTTTGATCCACACCTCACACAAACACACACAAGCATACATTTGTTATTAGTGCAAGGTGCATCGTGAAATAATTAATATTCCGTCTCTGTTTATTGTCACATTCTTTACATTCTGTCTATTGTGCCTAAGTCACTGATAACGGTGTTGTATAATACACTGGTTTTTACATCAATTCCATTGTGTTTACCTTTTTTTCCGAACTGTGTTAATTGGTGTTTACGTCATACGTACTCATTCATCTAATGAAAATTTTAATTGAATAATTTATCGGTTTTATGACTCTATTAGTTTTATGAATGCATAAAATATGACCTTTATTTTTTTTTTAAAAGAATAGTTAAGTACTTGAGGAATTTAGCAACTATATATTTATTTATTTGAGTGTATGTGTGTTTATATCTCTTGAGATATAAAACAAAACGAACAATTTGTCTTAACAAAGAAAATGCAAATAGATATTTTCGTCTAAACGATAACGTTATATTGTCGACGTCGTTATTATTTTATAGCCATTTCACATAGCTTGAAATAAAAATTTTTATCGCTCCCATACGAATATCTTACAAGATATGCCATAAGTCAACCAGCCATGAGTACATATTCTGATGTCTACTTATAATTCAGATGGTATTGCAGCCATTTCCTGTGAATTGGCCGTCTGCAGTTATGTATGTAACAGACGTGTGCACTCTTACATCGTCTCGTCAATTTTCAATTCTACGAAATTTGCATATATTGCATCTGAATTTCTCATAGTTATAAATGCATTTATATATATATATATATATATATATATATATATATATAAATATATCTAAAATTGTATATAAAATAATCTTACACGATTTAAATACATTAGTTGATTTAATCTTAGTAAGATAAACGAGATAAATAAAAGAAGTTAAAAAGAAACATTGTAAATTATATTTATTTAATAGTTGACTTTATAATAAAAAAAATCTGATTAAATATGTACATAAATCACTTTTTTATTCATTTAAATGATGTTTAATTCTTTTATTGCTATCGGTGTTTATAGATTTTTTATTTTTTTTGATAATAATTTTTGGAGATGAATATAATCACACGATGTTAAAATTATTTGTAGTTTTTTGTTCATTTTTGTCATACTTTATATTAATTTATATTATTTATTATTTAAAACGAATTTATTTGTACTTTTCTAAAAAGTAGTTTTATTATCTTAATGTACCTCATTTCTAGTATATTTATTATGATTTTTTTTAAATTATTGAAGTTGTTTTATGAATCGATATACTTTTTTAACATTTTAAAAAAAATCATATTCTTCTATAAAATAAAAAATATGTAAAAAAATGAAAGATTAATGAAAGACCTTTTGAAAAATTTTTATAACGATAATTATTTTGTATTCTAAAAGTTGGTACAGTTAACCATCACTAATTCGAACATAATTTCCACGAGTGTAATTTCTTGTGTATTTTTCTTAATGCATCTCCAACTAGCAGTTGACTCTTTTATTTTATTACGCATATGCAATGCATGTTTATTTGTCTGTATCTAAAAATTCTATCATTTTTAGGTAAAGAAATATTATTTATTGTTTTTTACAACATTGTTCGAATATTAAATTTGTATCCCTTTTTCAACAAAAAAAAAAAAACTAAATTAACATATTTTTATTACATATTTCTTTTCGGCCAAAAATATTTAAAACTTCAACAGTTTGCGAGATCTTGGATGGATTTAATATCTGCACGTGTTACGTTTTTGTGTCTCTTCTTTCTATGTTAGAGCTTTTTTAAAACCAAATTCTAAATTGTACTGATCTTCATTATTTTTCTGGTATCCTCTGATTATTTGCCTTACCTAGGGCTATTAGCCCTTCTACAAGCTGATTTCTTTCCGTATGATTTTCTTCTGTCTTTGACAAATTTCTACTTCATGGTTTTTTTAATCTCAGAAAAAAATTCAAAAAACCTGAATAGACTTTGTTAGAGTAATGTGGTTTGATTTTATACATCTTTTCCTATGTACTAGTATTGTGCACAAATTTTATAACTGCATTTTTTAAAATATTACTTTTGGAAATGTAAAGACTAAATAAATTCGAGATCATTGGGATATTGTCTGAGTTTATTATATACAAATTATTTTTAAAAATGTTGAGTTAACTGTATGTGCTAATCTAACCATCAGTAATCAGGTATATTATCTAATTTGGAACTCTACAGATTCCGACAATACTGGATTAATATTGGTCGACTGTATTTTTTTCAACCACGTTGATAAACTTAAATGAAAATTCTCAATAACAAACATCAAATGAAAAAATCGACAATTTTATATGAAAAAGTCTAATACACAATAACAACTTTTGATCAGATAAATTATATTACAATTCCGTTAATTTCAAAACCAGCAAAATAAATTTCATTACACATGCAATTGTATAAAGTATTTTAATTACACAGCAACAATAAATTATTAAAAATAGAACCGTTAGTTGTAATAAAATTCAATATTTTAACGTAGTGAAAAATTACTACTGAATTTTAATCGTAAAATATCGCTGTTATGTACACATACATACATACACATATATAATGAAGAGATCATGTATTAATGAAACATACTTTTTCGGTATATGGAAACTTGTTTTTAAAAAGACGTGCGATGAAAATTTATTCACTGAAATGTTTTCTCGACGCATATATAAAAGTTAAAATGAATTCTTAAGATAATTTTCGAACGAACATTTATGTTTGTAAGGACACGGCTTGTATGTTCAACTCAACACTTAATTTATGAATAAATTAAACACACGTACCGAAAAACATGCGCAAATAACCCGTAAGTACCATAAATCAAACCATTATTATACACAATATCGATATACATGTTCAAGACTTAGGGGTTCCGTTGATGTTGATGCGAATCACCTCTTGCATTCGAAATAAATTCCACGACGCCGTACCAATAACAAAAACGAATTAATTTCATTTCCATAACAGTATTGAACACACGTGTTCACGAGGGCACACATCTGCTCGGAAATTATTATTTTATATTTTTTTCGTTCGAACTCTTATACGGACTATATCGTACCATTCTCATATCCGATGATTCTATCTTAACAGCTTATAATTCGTTGTGTAGTAAAAAAATGTTTCACTTCAATGCGATCCAGATGTGCGGTACGTAATTGAATAGCTATTGCATACGTGAGTCAATATTAAAAGAAAAAAAAGACAGAACTTTACCTATTGTTCGATTATTTGTTTCGATATTTGCTCTGTATTGATTACGGTTATTTCAAACTGTTAGCTGAATATGTTGAATAATTTATTGACACGTGAAAGAAATTTCAACGTATGGTAAAAAGGGTTCAGTGGTAGTTATTTGTTCGAGTTTCTTTTAATGGGATTGTTATTCGATATTTTATTCAGTTGATCGATGTTGGTGTTAAGGAAATTTGTATACCACGATTTATAACATGGAAATAAATACAACAATACTAATAAAAGGTGTACGAAACTGGAACTAAATATTATAATAAACGTAATATATGTATTGAAGACTTTTTTTCAAATTGATAATCTTTGAATTTTAAATCGACTTGTATTGAAATTATTTGATGTATTTATAAATGATCTGTCTTTAAAGTTTAACAAAACAATAATAAATAATAGATGGAAAATATTTTTTTCTCAAGAGAATATTTTTTCAAAGTTACAAAGATTTTCACTCTTTTATTAACATGAATTTTGATTATCAAAACGTATAAGTAAGAACACAGTTGTGCAAATGAAATATTACTGAAAATATATTTGAAAGATAAGAATGATTAGAATCAGAAATAATTAGTTAAAAAAAATCTTGAATGAAAGTTGGAAATGAAACAATTAAAATATTTTGAATATGTTAAAATAGGAAGTCAGATAATAGAGGGTCATCCAAATGTGACATCTGTTAAAAAGAAACATGTGTATGGTGGTGTATAGTGAAATATGTATATTTAATAAAACACAAATCTAGGCGTCACATTTGGATGATCCTATATATATTTAATGGAATTGTCAATCTAAAAAAATAATTTTATTTTTTATACAATTCTTAATAAAAGTACTGATATTTTTAAATTAATATGATTTAATTAAAATTTATGGTGTTTGAAATAATAGTTATTTTTATAAAAAATGAAATTTCATTTTCAACATTACAAACATTTTTCTATAAAAAAAATAAAAAATTAGTATTTTATCATAGTTGTATATAAAAGTCGATTATGTTTCATACACCTATACACTATAAAATAAAATTCAGATCATTCACTAACATAAATAAATATATTTTTTATTAACCATCATCTCATACGAATAAAAACATAAATGTCACACATTTCGGTGGGTGGACTTCGTCCGTATGGAATCGCGGAATGCCGATCCATTAAAATCCTCCGCGTGTGTCGGCGTTCGATTTGAAATGTGTTTAAGAACTCATGTCACCTTCGACAAACATATTAATTGTTTTAATGAACTCTGAATTTGTAAAAAATAGATTTATATAAATGTCGAATAAATAAATTTTAATAAAATATTTAACTTGTTCGTTTAGAATAAACCGATATCGAAAATCATATTTTTTCAATAAAAATCTATTCATTATTTTTCAAAATATTTAAGTAAATAAATGACAGATTTAAAAAATAAGTTCGATATCGAAATTTATGTTCATTGTAAGTAGGCCAAAACCCTAATATGAACAACTATCCTTTAGAAAAAAAACTGTCTCGTCTCATATTTGTATGAATGATATATTCACAAATCATGTCGAAACCTACGAAAAAAAGATATCTGTTATATTGATGATAAAATACTGTAGGTGTTTTACCGTAGGTAATGTCTCGTTTCGATCCGTAAAACGTTTCGTGCTATTAATCTCGACTAGTTCGTTATTATTATTATTATATTACATTATTTAAGGTATGTGTGACGAATCAGTAGGTTCTAAATTAAATTTGTTCATATTTGGTAAACGCAGCAGGTCTTAAACGTTTTAGCTATTCAAGACGAGAAATCGTACTTTAATTTATTGTAATCGATTCAATAATGAAATTAGTACACTATTATTACTATTAATATATTACTGTGGCTGTCAATCAATTTAGAAAACGTGTTATTTTTCTAATATAGTACAGTGGTAATATTAATTTGGCATTTTAAATACATAATTCATTTATACACAAATAATTATTTATTTCAACAATTTTAGAAAAATGTTTAATAATTATTTATTGACCACTTTATATATTGATATGTAATTCGAATGCCATACAACCATCGTTACAAAGTTGCATTATATATGGTCATCCAAATGTAACGCCTAGATAGGTGTTTTATTAAAAAGAAACGTGTGTATAATATAGGTTGGTGTATGAAGAAACATATGTATAGTTTCTATTTAATAAAATACAAATCAGGGCTTCACATTTGGATGACCCTATATTTATATTTTAAATAATAATTAGTTCATTTGAGGAACAATAAAAGATACGAACATTAAATTAATTTCTAAAACAGATATTAGAAAAAATATAAAAAATATTCTATTGGTATTATTATTTTTAACTACTTTTCTATTTGTATCAATTTCAGTTTAGAAATAAAGTTATTTTTTTTAGAAAAGAGAGGCTTATATTTTTAAATAAAATGATTTTAATTAAGTAGATATTTTTGGAAGTAATTAGTTTTAATGATTATTAGTTTATTTGAAAGTGCTCTCTCTCTCTTTTTCTCTCTCTCTATAAATATATGTATATATGTATAAATTCTATTCGAATTGTGACTGATCAAAAATTCTACCGGTTACACAGTCAGCTGGTTATCGTTGCTACGATCTGATGAAAGTAGTTTAACTGTAGGATTATGTTACTTTTTATTGGCTTATTAATAAAGTTCTTTTACGGTTTAATAATTTCGAGTCGACGAAATTTTATTTTATGCAAATACAACCATCTACAGTGTTGTTTTTTTCGTTGTCAATTATATAAACGTTTGATTTAACGTTATAATTTGCATAATAAAAATCATCGCGACCGTACGATTTTTTTGTCACACACTTGATTAAAAGTGTCACAGGAAATCGTTCAAATATAATAACATTTAGCGACCACTACCTCTGTTCTGTTGACCACCACTGTTCAAATCAATTACATCGCAATAAAATTAATTACCCTGACATTTATGGTACATGAAACGTTGACGTCTTTCCATAAATCTCTCGATATCGAACTGTGGAAAAAGAACGTTGATAGTGAGGTGATTGACACATCTTAAGACAACACCACTATCGATCCATCGGCTCGCATCTCGAAAAAGTTGTCGGTCAAGACAGTCTGTTCTTGTTACGCTCACGTGTCGATTTTATAATGTCGGTCCACTTGCACCCGCGATATGTCTCCGCGCGACCTTGCAATGCTAACGAGAATAAAGTGTAAAGACCTCGTTTCTTCAGCAACGGCAGCTGCTGAGATCGTACGCGGTAACCACGAAATTCGATTTGATGTTGAAAGTATGTTTTCTACTAATAATCATGTTTATTACTGATGTTCGACGAAGGAAATTGGTTCTAAATCACTGCATGCGGAATATTCACAGTCGATAGAATCAGTTGTATGGACGAAATAGGATTATCGTGAGATTTGTACTTCGTGTTTGTCGACAACAAAACCACACCGTTTTGAAAAAATAACTTCCTGCATGAAATAATGAGAAGTTATGACTGCGTAACTGTTTTAAATCAAAAAAGCAATTATATATTTTCCGAAAATCAATTAATTTCATTGCCATTTTATTTTCTAATAATTAATGAATTTATTTCATGTACTCAAGAATAACATTTTAAATATTAACAATTATTTTATTATAAATATGAAATAGAAAATTTAAAAAAAATCACACATATTGTACTTAATAATGACATATATAAATGAAAAAAATATACAGTAAAAACATTTTCTCAGTATATTTACTAACCTACAATTAATTTTAACAGATTTAATTCCTAACTTTCGTTTATTCGTTTTGGTCCTGTGGTAAATTTAATTTAATACAAATGAATTACTCACACCAATGATTTCATAAGTTTAATAGATACTCATTGATCTTTATTTATTTTAAAACTTTAGCAAATTTACTTTTATGCACACGAATTATCACTCTTAACACCACAGGATATTATAAATATCTTGTGGTGTTAGGAGTGATAATTTATTTGTACAAAAGTATTTATTATTCATTTCATGTTTTCTAAATCACTTTATTCAAAATTAAATTGAGTGTTACAAAATCAGATGTTATAATATATTGCTCTAATGGTGATTCTATTTCCATCAAAATGCATATCAAAGAATAAAGTGAAAAATAAATGGTTATTGAACACTTGTTGAAATCTTGTGGTTTGTGGGTGAGTAATTTATTTATGTTTTACATAACATAAAAATAGAGAAAAATGAAGAATTTCCAAATAATACTCTTCAACAGAAGTTATTATCAAAAAATTAGAAATTTTTAATTGACTCAATATCAATTCAAAACAATTTTAAGAGATTTTTTTGCTATTAATTTTTTTATCTTTTAAATAACGATTTTATATGTATTTTTTTATAAATAGAGGATTAAATCAAATAAATTTATTATGTGTTTTTTTATATCTTTATATTATTTATAATTAATAAAAAAATATTTTTTTACAAATACAATTACAAATTATTAATTTGTCATTTTTTGAAATCAAAATTTGATTTTGAAAACATTTTATTTACTAAATATAATTAAATTTAATTTACATTACTAATAATTGATTTAATATTACAGATAATTCACTTTTACATAAATAAACCATTTACCAAATTGTATAAAAGGGTTCAATAATAATTATTTATTATTTACATTTGTTCGTTGATATATTTTTCAAAATTTGTACATATATTAATCATTCGGCATTTTTTGATTTTTCTGTTTTCAAATTTTTATACAAGAAGACTGATTTAACAGAACGAAAAAAAAATAAAGAATTTGAATGGAATTCAAAAAAAGGAATTCAAAATATTTTTTTAACATTGGATAAAATATACAAACAGAAACAACTTAATTAAAATATTTTATTTATAAATAGACACTTTTTTAAAAATTGACATAAAATTAATAATACAAAACTAAAGTTATAAACTGAACATAAAACATAAAAATAATCCACTTCATCGAAAGTACAAATGTACAATATATAAATAGAATTTTATTTCTATTTATGTAATCGCTCCGTTCAATCTGAACCTTGATACATATACCAGATTACAGTTGAATGCAATTGCAAATTTATTTTCAGTAAAACATTGTTTCAGTCGTATTCTATTCAGAGAACCATTGAAATCAATTCATTAACATAACAGTATCATCAGATTGCACTGAGGTCAGACACATTGTCTCATTGATACCAAACAGGAAGAGTGATTATTGACCCCGATACAAATAAATACGCTGATTTGTATATTTGTCGTCTGTTTATTTTCAGATAAAATCAAAGTGCAGTTATTGAATAAGTTTATAATTTTTTCTAACAATGAATCGATTCAATGTTATCATCAGAAAATATTTTTATTTATATATTGTTTATAAATTGTTACAAATGAATTAATTTTTTAATTAATGGATTGATTGGAATAATTAATTAAATATAAATTTATAGATAATTGTAAGATTAATTCTTGAAATATTATATATACAAGATTGTATGTTTATATTTATGTTCATAATTAGTAAATACATATAATTACCCAAAAAGGTCTACTTGTTATAACCTGCATACATTCTAAACGAAAAAAAGTTCAACTTCAATCGTTTTGTTCTTCTTTATAATTTCTTCTCACGAGCAATCTGTCTGAGAATACACAAGAATCGACTTGTCGAAACTTGCATCGAATCGATGACCATTTATTCACTACGCAGTACCGGTTTACTTAATGCAGATTACATTCTAAACCTTTGTTTACGTTTTATGCCTGGTGACGTTGCATCACAGCACGTAAATGTTCTCTAGTAACCAGGTGGTATATAAAATCATCTTACAATACCTTCATTAAAGTGTAGGTTTGCAATTTTACTTGTTCAATCGCAGCATGAAGGTTAGTTGTAAAATTAATGCTGTCCATAAATGTGCATTCTGCATTGTTATGGACACTAAAGAATACTTTTAATATTTAAATGGCTTGTTTGAAGCGAATCATTCTTGACCATTTAAACATATCGAATTTCTTAGAAACAAACTGATATTTTAATAGAAATGTTGTTTCTGGTTTTTATGTTTAAGAACAGATATTTGAGTTGTATTTTCACCTGTTAATATATCTAAAATATGTTTGAAAATAAATACTAGTTTTTTTTTTTAAAAAAAATAACAATTTTTCACCTATATAGTATAATTTATTGCATAAGAAAATTCCAGAAAAAATATTTTCAAAAAGAAAAATATTTTTCATAACTATTCATTTTGACACTAGGACAAATTTACTTTAATATAAATGAATATCTTATCTCAACGCCTCAAGATTTTATAAAAGTGTTCAATAAGCATTATTTTCTCTATTTTCTTTTATAACCTTGTTCTTTGACAAGATCATCAAAATACAGATCAATGAATAAAATGAATAGTCAATGGTTATTGAACAATTTTATATTGGATCATCAAATGCTGTTTTTAGAGAAAGTTTTGAAAGAAAATTTAAAAAAATATTCCAAAAATTACACTTTTTTATTGGCTAGTACTTGCTTTTTGTCAATAGATTGCTTTAGTCGGTCTAGTTACAAAAAACACTTTCATGATTGATTGGTTTTCTGATAGCAGCTCAATATTGGTAATTCCATCCATATTTCACCAAACTGATAGCATTGTCCTCCTTGAATGAAGTCCTTTCTTTTGTTGTAGTTAACTCATTATTTTCGACGATTAATATTATTGTAAACAATTCTTTTTTTCACCAGTAATAATTGACTCATCTCCAATATACAGAGATGAGAAATACAAATGTATGTTTATTGCTTCAGATTTAATTTCGATAATTCCTAAAGAATCTATTGATTCAGCTTAAAAAATTTACCAATCGTTTTCAGATATTAATAAACCATTAAATGGGTCGCTTGGAACTGCTCATCTAATTTTTCCATTGCTAAAATAGAATTTTTTCTATATTGTGACCAATGTGAAAATACTGCATTATTTATTGGATGACTCAATAGAATATTGTGATGTATGTAGGAGTTGGTGAAGTTATATGTATTTTTGTTTAGAGTTAAATTTTGATAAAATAAAAATAATTTTCCATTTTGTAATATTTTTTAAAAATATTATTTTCTTAAAAAAAATATAAGATCATCTTTACAAAATGTTCAAAAAGTGGATATTGTTTGTTGAAATTAATCAACTGATTCATGTTATATATACCAGTAGTTTTATGATTTGATTTCCTAATTGCTTTATATTGACTGGATTTATATGGAGTGATTTATATTGACTGGCTCATATATCAATTACTAAGAAATATTGGTGAGTCGATAATAAGTCACTCATTAAAATGAAATTTTATTTTATAATTAATACAAAAATATATTTCATTTTCTAAAAAATATCTTTTGTAAACTAAGAAGATATATAAATCGTTTGTTTTTATAAAATCATGATATCATTTTTTCCTAATATTAAAAAGAATAAAAAATATTAAAACTATAATAAATCCAAATATATATTTTTTTTGAGTAGACAGATAATGGTTTGAGTAACTACACGAATTCAATACAGACCAATGTAATTGTTACATTCTAATAGCATGAAAAGGAAATAAAACATTTTTAAAAAAATACATAGATTGATTAGTGACCATCATTGAAATCCCATGGTACGTAATTGCACTCCGATCCACAGATTACATTCAATTCTAAATCCATCTGTAACCGAGTAGTAGACGGAAATCAAAACGAATTCACATCCATCATCTGCGTACAGCGAACAACAAACAAACATCAACAACAAAACTTACATAGATAATAGAGCAAAAAAGTCAGTTATAGGACGCGGTTACTTGTTGGTTCGAGCAATCGTTTGCTGTTGTACAGGTCGTCACTGGTCTCGACTTGTCAGTGTCCTTGCCTGGGGCATGATCACACGCCCTGTACAGCATCCAATAGCCGCAACGGAACTGTGTGACCGGTATTACTATGTGCTGGGATTATCTACGTTAACGTGTACGCCTACACGCAACCGATTGTTCCTTATATAGATCTATTGTAATTATTAGCATCGGTCTATGGTAAATTATAGCCTGTGAATGTGTAAAAGAACGACAGGTTATAGATTTCACAACGCTGTAATTATTTGAAAATAATTATCCGTTTAGATCTTTTGTTTAAGCTACATTAAATATTGATTTATATTATTCGTACTTTCGAGTGGATTAATGATAAATTTTATTCGTAAATCACCATAAAAACGACAAACAATAAATTATATCCATTGACTTGTATTGAATTCCAATTGATTTTTATTGACATTTTCAAATCCTTTCACCTGTTAAAATATAATACTTCAGATCTATCAGAAGATTAATAAAATTTAATTACATATAAATAGAACAAATAACACTTTATCGTATTTTATAAACACGAACAATATTTATATTATAGAAAGGAAAATAATATTCGTTGTAAAAAATAATACACGATCTGTTGAAGAAAATAAGAATCCTACTACAAAATAATTCAGTTATATGAAAAAAAACGTATATAAAACGTAATATTTTATGATTAAAATTTACAAAATAAAAGAATATGATTCAAATTAAATACAAATTATCTAAAGGATGTACAGGTGATCAAAGAAAAAATTATTTTGTGTATGCGTTTGTTATATATCATTTTTTTTATTTTACAGGTGTTGACGTTTATTATAAGACGATAAGTTGAGGTTTCATGGTTAGATTGAGCATAAGTGGAAAGATTAGTAAAAATAATAGAAATATTTTTACAGAGCTATTGTTCTTGGCAAATAAATAACTGTAACGAAATTTCGATATGATTTATGACCGTTTTAATTCAAGAGAAATAAATTAATTTTTTTTTCTTGTTGAAAAAATATAATAACTTATTTAGTAACCATTTACAGTTAGTTGAATATGGAAATTTATTTTTGGAGTTTTGTATTTTATTTGTTTATATTATATTTAATAACAAATGTTTCATGAAAATAATGAAAAATCATTAAATGTATAAATTTGTAGTTTGGAACAAAAAATATTTTTTCAAAATAATAAAGTTTTTTTTTATATAGAAATTAAATTTAAAAATTAATTTTTTCTCAAATGAATTACAATTTTGAAAGATTTTATAAAAAATCATTTAAGTAAAATATTCCATTGGATTCAATGATTAAGAGTCCTTAAATGCATAAATTTAATTTCAAATTTGAATTTTATTGCAATTTGAAATAAAAAACATCGAAATGTTTTTTTTTAAGAATAAAAAATATTTATTAGAAATCGCATTTGAAATTTTCATATTTAATTAAATGATTCGAAAATCTTAATTTCATAAGATTTTATAAGTCTATTTTATTAAAAATAAAGAAATGAAAAAACCACAATTGTTACTGATTTTATAAAATCTATATTTTTAAATATCAAGCTTTGGTGGATTTGACATGGCTGTTAAAATAAGCATTAGTCAAAAAGTGAATAACGAGTGATCATTGAACTTTTTAATAAAATCTTTAAAGTATTCGAGTGAATGATTTTTCTAATAGCAAATTTGCTATAGTTTTGAAACATTTAAGATTGTATGTTTTTTTTAAAAAAAAAAGTAAATCTTAATTTTTAATTTTATAAAATAAATTGAATAATAACATTATTTTTTTAATGTTTCCTATTAAATTATATTACAGAAAACTGAATTATTTAACAGTGGATTAAAAAAATTGAAATATATTTTTTTCAATTTTATACACTGTGATATAAATACAATAATTTATAAATATATATATATATATATATAATTATTTATGTTGAAAAATAATTTGCATAGAACATTTTCAAATCGATCACTCCCTATGAAAATAACAACATATGGTCCTGAAAAGTTATTTTCTACCATATTTATTGTCTTTTCACAAGCGTATCCGGAACAACCATTCGTTGTCCTTTATCAAGCATCCATTCTTCAACCAGCTGTCATTCGTCGAGACTAACGATATGTGGCCAGGAGTTCGGTCACGGATCTTCTATGATATTACACAGTATGAAGGATATATGGATACATGTTTTTCGTGCTACCTACTCGAATTTGTTTAGGGGGATGTAGCTTTATTACAAAACACAGATCAGCCGAACGTGACCGATGATGGTGAATTTCAGTTTTGAAAACATCTGCTTAAAGGATATGTGTGTGTGGGTATTATGAAATTATTTCTGTTAATAATGAAAAATGGGGAAGTACATATTTTATACACATGTATATATATATATATATATATATATATATATATATATATATATATATATATATATACACATATGTGTGTATAATAGTCAAGAACATAAATTAATCTAAATTTGAAAACAATTATAACGTGATAAAACCCGTATGTCCGGTAACGTCATTTCCCTTAAAACACTACTACTTATTACACGTTATAATAATAAACTATGCCTTAAGTTATTCGAACATATTAATTAACGTACATACTTAATTCACAATAAGCCGATAATTGTCTATTTCGTTACATTGCATTAGGAAAATAATGTCAAGGGATATCAGATTAGATCTGATATTTGTATCCGTCCAATTTGTACTGATTTGGTTTAAGTACCAATTTGGAACCGGTATTGAAAAGTGGAAAAATGATTAGATTATATATATATATATATATATATATATATATATATATATATATATATATATACACACACTGTTTGATTCTAAGTACTTAAAATTTGATTTTAGGTCAGTTATAAATTAATTCAATTAATAAAAAAAATACTTTATGAATAATTAATTTCTAATTAGACTGAAAATTAACTATGACAATTAAATTTCTCTCATAATGAAATCAAGATCATTGATATTCAAAATTGTTTATAATTTACATTTGTAATTTATTGAAACTTTGTGTTTTAAATTATATTTGTATATGCTGAGAGAATTAAATATTATTTTCAAATCTAACACAAATTAATTACTTGCCTCAGTAATATAAGACTTTTAAAATTGCCATTTTTGTTTTATCATTTTTTTAATGATTTTAATGTTTCATTTTTTCCATAAATTTTTAAGTGTGATATCAAATTAAATATCTAATAATCTTACTTAATTTTAAACTTTAAATTCAGGATACACATATCCAAACTGGCAGTAAAAAATGTATTATTGAAGCAATGATTCTAAGATTAACTTGAAATTCACATCAGCGAATTAAATGAATATGTAATATCAGATTAATAAACACTTTTATAAAATCTTATAGTGTTTGGATGAAGTATTTATTTGTGTTAAGTTAATTTGTTATAATATCAGAATAAATATATATCAAAATATATAGATACATATTCTTAGCATTTTTTTAAAAAAAATAATTTAAATATCACAATTTATTATTTTATATTTTTTTGTTTGTATACATTTTTATTGTAATTAACAATAGTTGATTTATAATAACAATGAAAATTAATGAAGTGCATAAACATGTAACTTGAAATCAAAAAGACAAATATGTTTGTAGAAATCACATTTGAAAATTTCATGTTGCTCATAAAATAAATCACATATTTTAATCCGACGAAATTTAAAAATTATTAAAAAAATAATTAATCTTTTTTATAAAATATCGAAAAGATGACGAATAATAAATGATTATTGAACCCTTTTTAATATCTAGTGGTGTTGGGGGTGATAAGTTATTTGTGTGAAAGGATGTCGAATTTTAAAATAAAATATATTTTACATTAAATATGAGTTATAATCAAATTATTTTTTTTAAAAAAAAACATTTTCGTATATAAAATAGATGAACTATATTTGGATATTTTAAATTCCACTATTTGTTTTTATACTGTAATAAATCCACTTTTATACAAATAAATCAACATTCTATCACCACAAGATATAAAAATATTGCATCGCTCTAACGATAATGGTCTAGTCATTGAAATAAATATCAGCTCTAAACAAAAAGCGAACAATAAGTTATTATTAGACTCATAATATCTTGTGGTATTGGAATATTGAGTCATTTGTGTTCAATTTTAATTTCAATTCTTGTATACATAAAAAATAAAATATATACTATAATTTATTTTCATATTATTATTCGAAATAATTGAGAAATATTCTAATTACTTTCTAAATAAAATAGTTTTTCAATGAAGTCATTATCTCTTGAAATATTTGTTATTATTGTTCATTATTATTCATTTATGTATTATTTTTTCTATTACAATTTACAAATAAAATAATTTAAATATACTACACTTATAACTTGTAATATGTTAATAGTTGTTTTATTAAATATAACATCTGTTTATCATTTTTATTTTGGAATCGCATAAAATTCTCTTATACATTTTAATTCGAAAAAAATAGTACAATTTATATTGAATTTTATTTGTTTGCTGCTCATGTATGATATTAGAATATTTTATGAATAATACATTCAATAATTTGCATGAAAAACGAGTAGAAAGCATTTATAACCACGTCTCATTCAACAAATGCATTTTGTCGTGTACTTGTAAAGGTCGTTAATATTTACTATAAATATTTCAATATTCCGTTAAGAATAGTTAACATTTACAGAAATCAGCTTCCTTGTAAGAATAAATTACACGATTAAAAATGGCGATCGGATAATAAATAACAGTCAATATGAGTTGATGAATTATAGATATGTCAGTTCGATATAAGTGTATATAATTTTATTTCAACGTTTTTTTCGAATTTTTTATACACGCGTGTATCGTACACACACGTTCAAGTCTCTCTCTGTTAGTCATTCAGTGGATTTTTTACGATCGAATCGCGTTTTACGGGACAAGACCTTGGAAATCTTCATCGGTGTCGGTTAGTTATTTCACAAAGGGGCTTGGAGGTATGCGCGAACGTTACAGAGACCATCCGCAAAAGTTATGGTAATCGTATGACTAATACCTTAAATATGGTTATGAATTGATTAACATTTTATGTACTTTTCGATTATAAAGAAACTATATTATTTTGATGATCTATCGTATCGCGTGTATGTTTTTTTGTCTGAATGACGAATGAGTCTGTCTTCGATTGGCATGTGCCAAAAAAAATCTGTCGATTTGTGTAGTGACAGATGTCTGACATACTAATAGGATATTATTTTTCGATAAAAATAATATGTTGGTAATGTGTAACACGTAAATGTCTGCCACCATCAACATGGCCTTCGTAATAGACATTCTAACCGGTACGAGGATATTTATAAATGGCATTGCTGTGTTTTTTCTCGATTTTTTCATCATGTCCGTTATGGTTATTTGGATATCGAGTTGACGAGATATAGATTATATCACATATCGTTCAATTTTCCTCCTATGTTAATATAATTAAGTAGAAACATATGTCTGAATTGGTGTCTAGTATAATTTTTAAAAAATATGAATAATTCATAAGTCAGATAAGAAATTATTTGATTTTTCAACAATGCTAGAAGTCGGAATATAAAAAGATGTGTTTGTATAAATTTGTGATATCTTTTAAAATTATTTTATTTTAAAAATAAATTTTTAATATTTTTTTTGGTAATTCAAAAAATATTTTATACAGCAGACAACACTTTTGATATCGACGATAAAGATTTGTTTATAAGTAATAAGTATGTTTTATTCACAATATAAAGTGTGTGTATGTGTGTAATGTATGTAGGAATGCACACATATATTTCGAAATGAATATATTATTGTAGAAAACTTCGATCGATTCGCAGACCAAATATTATCAGGTCATAAAACCGAAATGACATCATTCCAAAAGAACTCGTTGGGATGTGCAAAGCAATAGTTTGGCCGCTGCTGGCCAAGTGGCTGTGAGAAATAAACAGGTCGGCCTCATCGTCCAGTGCACTCAAGTGATGTCATAGACACTGGCGAGTGAAGTATATTTGCGAACGCGATTATTACATTTGCAAATAGCGTAATCGCCTTCGTACACTAACTCTGTTTGTCGACGACGAGCTAATAATTTTTTTTCTTTCACATTCATTATTATTATTTCGAATATGCGTACATGAATGTATGAATGACGGCGATTGTGTACGCGGATTTGTTAAATAAACGAGCTGAAACGCTTTTATGGTTCGTTGGAACGTTATTCGAATACGAAATCATAATTTAATTATCTGTGTACTTGTTCGATTGCAATAATTATTATTGTAATATTGCATACATATTACAATAACATTTAAAATTCGAGGTAATCAATAGATTATTTAATATACGAAAAGTTTAATTAAGTTAATTAAAATAATGTATGAAACATAATTTATTATATTTCCAAAAATTATATTAAATTTAGTAGTTTTTTATACTTGACTGGAAATTGATTTAAAAAGGAAATAATTGCCAAACAATCTGTAGGTCATATGGATATTCACATTAATTACAATTATAATTACATTTGGAAATAATAGGGAATCTTGTACTAGAAATTTCAAACAAGAATAAAAAGTTCAGTTATTACAAAATTCATATTTTAAAAAAATATTTTTTTAATTATACAATATTTAATATTGTTTGTAATTACATTTAAATATGATAAAATTTATATATACATATATATATATATATATATATATATATATATATATATATATATATATATATATATATATATATAAAGGTATGAAAAAATATATTTTTTAGGTTACATAAAATTTTCGATAGGGATTCAATTTAAAGTTTTATCACGCTTAAAAAACATTGTATATATTTATATATATAAAATTTACAAATTTATTGTTATTTATTTTATTATTATAGAAAATTTATTTTAGTATAAATTAATCATTCACCTAAGATAATATTATTTTATAAAAATATTGAATCGACTAAAGAAAAATATTGAAACTTTTATAATAATTTGCAGCCATTCATTCATGTTAGAATATACATTTATTATTTGTTGTTTTGGAACTGTGGCTGATTCACTGTAACATAAATGATTTTCTAACAGAAAGGCTCTGATGATGATGGCGTCGCCATCGAAATGCATCAGCCGATATATTTATAAATAAAATGAACAATAAGTGATTATTGAACTCTTTAAAAACTATTTTGGTGTTGGGGTTAAAAATTCATTTGTGTTAAAATACATTTCTTAACTAAATATTTTTTAATAAATAAATAATTTATATAATATATAAATATTATTTCACGTTTTTGTATTAATTTAAAAACAAATATTTTTCTTCTCAAAAATTGGTCTGAATTTATTTAAAAATAAACTTCACTTTTAAAAAATTCAGAGAATTTTTTTTATTTTATTCTTTCAACAAAAAAACAGACAGGCAAATTTGAAATACAAGTAAAATAAGTTACACTAGATGAGTCTCATGTACTATTTATTTACTGTTTAACACTAAAATAATAATTATATATATATATATATATATATATATGCGTGTGTGTGTGTTTATATAAGTGATGAGTATAAAAAATCGCCTACAAGAAATCCATCTCACTAAATGCACTGTAATCACAATCATCAAGATTGGCCAATACAAGTTAATGTAGATATAATGTTTGTATATCTACAGAAGAGATTATCACTTAATGTAGATCCGAGCTGTACAGGTCGATACAACAGCAATAAACATGTATAAATCTGCATATTAATTTTTCAAACACTTTAATACTGCTTTTAAGTATCGATTATAAAAAAAGTATGTATCAAATGACATGAATAACTTTTTTTTAATTTCAACATTCCACATCGTTAGAATATTTTCAACTGCATATTTTAGATTGTACTTACTTTATTAATCAATGTTATAAATTAGATATATTTCATATTTTGTTTTAAATTAAAGGAAATTATTTTTTAAAAAATGAAATATTTATCAAATTAAAGAAATGAGTAATTTATTCAATGAAATATTTTAAGTATCAATCAAAAATAATTAGAATAATATATATATATATATATATATATATATATATATACATGTAAATATTTTATTACAATCTATTATTTTCGCTATAATTATAGATTTTTTCAATTACAACGATACAAACCACTAGCAACAACCTCGCGAGTTAACCGCCATCGCTCCAGGCGGTCTTATTATCTAACAAAAAGTCGATTCCTGTGAACGTTTCTTCTATATACATAATTTTTTAAAAATCTCACTTACAGTGTATACAAATAATTCCCACGAGTATCTTTCGATAACATTGTACTAAATATTCGAGCGGCGTTTGCCTTTGATAGCTTATAGAATTTTTATGATTCCGAGTAAATCTATAACTTGTTTACTTCACATAAATACACATGTTTATTTTATATTAAAATGTTTTTAGCCTAGTTTTTGTCCTATTTACGAAATCATCTACAGCTGTTCTCATATAAATATACATTGAATTTATTATCTTTGTAGCATTTTTTTTAAATATTAGTTTTTTAAATTTTATTTATATGAAATAATATAGATAGTAAATGACGTTTTTTAAATTGTAATAATGTTAATATTTATTTAGATTTTTTAATATTATATTATTAAAGTATCAAATGGAACAAGATATAAATTTATTTGACTATTTCCTGAATTTATGTATTTTTTTGAACTAAATCACTTAATAATTAGATAAGTATATAAAAGAAAATTCTAACATGTCAAAATAGTGAGATTAAAAAAATGCTTTAACGAAATTTAATAGAATAAGCAATTATAGTAATAGTAGATGAAAATATTATAAAAATTATATATATATATATATATATATATATATATATATTGATTAGAAATCCATTAAAATAAAAATCCTCAATAAATTCATGGAATAATGAATTAGAGATATAAGGAAAATTTGTTAGTGGGAATAAAAAAAGGCATTGATAGCTGGAAATGGAAAGGTTTAGAAGAAGTTTTCATCTAGCAGTGGATAATAAAAGGCTAATTATGATATTCAATTTAGGTTTCTATCAATCCATTTCTAGATATTTTTGTTCCAATTTTTTAGTTCAAATAATCCACTATTTTTTCTATAAATTCTTCAATAAATTTATCTTCACATTGGTATTATATATATATATATATATATATATATATATATATATATATATAATGTATTTTTGTATCTATGACTCAATTCTGTTTATAAATAAAAAATCAAAATCTTGTATTAAAAAATTAGGTTCTTTTAAAAAGTTACATTTATTAACTACTACTTTATATTTTATAAAATAAGCTCTTATGTGCTATCTATATTTCTCATTTTATTTCATTTTTTCAAAAACCAAATATAGATTGCTAAAATAGTTCCAGAAGACAAATTGTAGTAATTTATCCAAGATTTTTAGAAATTCAAAACAACTGTCCAGTAAAAAACTTAGACTAAAAATAAATAGGAATGTTAATTGTATATTTCCAAAGAAGAGATTGTATAAATATAAAGAATAAATAACTAAAAACCATTACTAATAAATATTTAAAAAAAAACTAATTGTATTCACGAATAGAAATTAATCAAATTAAAATAAATCCATACATAGAATGTAAAAACATGTGTTTAGTATTTATATACAAAAAAATCGACCAAAGCTTGGTAGAACTAATCTCTAATGTATTTGAAATACCTGTATCTATTTATTTTTCTAAAAATAAATAACTAAACAAATCTGTTGTTATGCGTTTTTATATTAATAGGTACGATAGCACGTTTCAAAGACGATCTTCATATTTACATTTTAATTATTATTTATATTTACCAAATATTCTTGGAAAATAAATTCATTAATTAATGACGATCGTTTATTAAAAGTTAAACACTATAATAAAATTTACACACGGTTGTTTAAATCAGAAACTCAATTACTCGTAAATAAATTAAGATTTTTTTCGATTATCGATTCAGATCTATTTTCTTTGTCATTTCTATACACTTATATATATATATATATATATATATATATATATATATATATATATATATATATATATGACTCATTTTATGGGTTATAAAATATTGTTTCTGAGAAAGCATTAATCGACATTAAAATTTTAGTACTTATTAAATAATATCATCTGGTTGTCTATAATTATAATGTAATTTTCACAATATGAATAGTAATTTAGTGAAGGAACTATTTTTTATTACAGAAATAAAATACTGATTTAACCACAAATGTATTTTAAAAACATTTGAATAATATTAAATACTTTTTTAGTGCTGTAAATATTCAAGAATTATTATGTAATAAGTACAGAAAAAATAACAATTCTTGTTGGTATTGAGTTCCAAGGTTACTGAAAACAAACACATTATCATTCACAAACACTTTTTTGCTGTAAAGGAAATGCCAAAAATCTTCGACAACAACGATACAAAAATCAACGAACGTGTATGTAAAAAAACACGACGGTTAATAAAACCATACGACGAGCCCAACAGTCGTGCTTCATTCAACAAAATCTGTCCGTAACAACATTTATTTTTGTATCTTTTAATCGCTGTTTGTTGCGAACAAATAAATATCATAAGAAAGAACAGCGGCAGTATGACATGCCGTTCACGAATAGATTTATATGAATAGTTTATTGGATCGTTTCGTCTTTGTCGATAATACAATACAAGAACAACGTCCTTGTTCGACCTCAATGTTTTCGACATCGACAAGTATGGACAAGTCCGGCAATAGTACGTTGATCTGACAATGTAGCCCTTCTAATTGAATTTATTGTTTAATTTGCACGTTGGATTTATGTGGCATATAGATATTTATATAATTTAATAGCTATGTATTTCATTGCTAAAACGTGGATGTAGGTACACACACACACACATATACACATCGATAAGAATTTAGAATGGAATTGGCAATGAGTAAATGCATATACAGACTAAGTATTTCAAAAATTTATAAAATTGCATATACGTATGTATATTTAGCATTGATCTTTTTAAAATGGATTTTTTTGCTCGATATATATTTTTTTTAATATATATATATATACACACGTGTTATAAATAATAGTTAGAGACAGGAAAAGAAATAAGTGGATCAAAGAGAAAGTAAAAGTTATGAACTTTATATCAAAAGTAAGAATTTTAAAATGAAAATGGGTCGGTCATATGGCAAGAAAAAAGATCACCAATGGACAAGGAGAATGGTTGATTATAAAGATATAAAAAGGATTAAAAAGAGATTCAGGAACGGATAAGACAGAGGTATAAATAAGAAAATTTACAAGTGGAATGGAATAGTAAAGAATTGTATTACTTGAAATGGAATGTTTTGGAAGAAACTCAAGGCTAGCAGAAAAAGACTAATAACGATGATGATGATTATATATATATATATATATATATATATATATATATATATATATATATATAATTTATATATTTACTTATTATTAAGTACACACAAAAGTTCTTACAGCACTTTAATAATAATGATAATACTATTTAAATAAAACTTAGCGAATTAAGTAAAAATAATTGATTATTATATGATACATACGTTTCAAAAAAGAACACAAAATATAAAACGTTATTGATTGTTGATATAAGATAATAAAATATAATTAAAATCTTCTTTTTTATATTTATGACCCAATTCTGTTTATTCATAAAATATGTCTTGTAATAAAATATGAGTATTGTGTGAAATTTCCTATAAAAAAAATTTTCCTATCTTATCTACATTCGTTGATTTTTATTTATTTTAAAAGACAATTTAGAATTGAATAAAAATGTTATAAGTTTGTAATTCATTCGATTTTTATAAACTGAAATAATACTTCTGGCCGATTAGTAATTATAAAACTGAAATAAATAGAAATTGTAATAAAATATTTTCAACTACACAAATATTAAATAAAGATTTATATTATTAAAAATCAAATCATAAAATCAACGTAAAAAATCGACTCAGTATTTATATATAAGTTCAAAAAATTTATTGTGTTGGAATAAGTGATTTATTTTTGTGTAAGTGAATTATCCACAATACTGAAATCATTTAATATTTCTACATTTTAAGATATCTTTGTGAATTGAATTGCCTGTTAATTTCTACTATTGTTTATTTTTCTGTGAATTTTTCATATCTCACTTTTCTCATATCACTCTTCATTTTAATCAATTATATTTTTCTCATTTCTGAATCTAATCATGTATTGTTTTTAACCACCTGTATAAATTCATTTTCATGAAATGAACAAACTAATTGCTTATCAACAATATAAATTCAAATTTACTTAGATACTTATTTAAATTTTATATATTTTTTCAAAAAAAAACAAATCATAAAAATACAACAAAAATCATTGACTTTAACTGTAATTTTTATAAATGTGTTTTTTTAATAACTAAATTTCAACTGTTTTATTATTTCTAATATTTATATAAATCAGGAAAAATAAGAGAATAAGTAACCTATTAAGTATTTAAAATCACTCCAAAAATACAAATAAACACAAGGCAAACCGTTAACGTGTGTTACCTGCCTGTCATCGAGAAAAGATTATTTTCCTCGAAGCAATATGAGTCACATGAATGGAACTGACTTCAAAGTAAACTTTTATTACACCAGATAACATACATACGTATCTATCAGACAAATCGACACATTTGCAGGGTCTATACAACAACCATTGCCTTTGAGTTAAATATGACTCATATTTAATATTCATTATAAATATCACAACTAATTTTCAGGTATTCGTATTCAAGTCATGTGGAAAACATAAATTTTATCGCATTATCGATATTCTCGATTGGTACAAAGCTATGATCGTTCTTAATAATGTTTTTGCATCTGTTTTTGTATGCCTGTTGGAATAAATATTATTATTAATATTATTTATAAAATGATTATCTCATCGATAGAGTCACGGTTTATTTTCACGCCTATAACATGTATTTGGTGTTTCTTTTATGTGCATACTTGTGTAGAAAATTTCTAAAACATGTGTTTAGTGAATTTTTAATTGCTTTTAATAACGATTAAAATTAATTGCTTGACATTCGTAAGAATCTATCGACATTCCAAACCTAGTAATAATCAATAAACCTGATATTAAATCAAAATTTACATTAAAAATCAAGATATTATATTTTTATTAACGATTCGATAATTATTAAAGGTTCAGTATGTCAATTCATTTCTAATTATAATATCTGTTCAAGCTAGATAATTTATATAATAATAATTAATATTTATATGATTTTTTGAGAAAAATCATTTTGATTATAAATAACTCATCATTCAATATTTTCATTCAATTCCATTTAAAATCAATTTTACACCAATCATTAATAATTCTCTTTATTGAATTATTTAAATTCTTGAACATTTTCCAAGTTCTCCAAGGTACGTTGTATAAACATGACACAAACGTTTCAGTATAATTTTGAAATTCGTTTCCGATTAAGGATTTTATTAATAATGGACATATCGTATAAATTTACAATATATTGTTAATAAAATCCATTGTTAGTGTTTTAACATAAACTTTGTTCTATTGTATTTAGCACGTGCCGACATATCATATAAAAAATGTCTTGTTTGTATTTACATCAAATGTTGTATGTCCTTTGAGATTAACAATAGTATGTTTTCTGAAGATTGCGTGAAATAAATAAATTAATTGAATATATACTGCGTAAAATATTTATTTTGTATACAGAGATTTACTTTAATATATATAAAGGTGTTTTTTAAGTATGATAGAACTTTAAATTTAATCCCTGTCGAAAATTTCATCAAACTTTAAAAAAAAAAACACCCAGAGATTCAATTTAAAGTTCTATCACGCTTAAAAAACACCTATATATATATATATATATATATATATATATATATAAAATAGTTATTTTAAAAAATTGTAAAAATATCACTTACGAGAATTTTTGTATGACATTAGAATCAATTTTGCATGTTATTATTTTCTTTGTAAAAAAGAATTCTTAACAAAAGACATAAATTAAAATATTCACCATAAATAAATTATTTATTCCAGTTTCACAATATTTTATAAATATGTTTCAATAATTATGTATTGAAATAGTTTATATATCTATATTACAATACAATTGTCATTTTTTATATCGAAAAATATGGCAGGAAATAAAGTTAACAGTAAGTAATTATTAAATAATTTTATAGAATTTTGTACCATCTGGGTAAGCAATTTATTTATGTTAGAGTAAATTTTCCATAAAATCAAAATTGATAATGATTAATAAGAAAATAAAAAAATATTTAAAAGAACAGAAACAAAATTTTAAATCAATCTTACTAACAAAAAAACCAGAAACTCTTGATACACTTGAAATAATTTTAAGAATTTTTTTTTGTAATTTTTTACTATTCTATTATCGACAAATAATCCACAGATATTATTTCCAGTTAAAATATTTACATCAACAGTTATCTGTTTATATATGATATATTTGCAATTTTCTTATTTAAATTACATATTTTATAAAACGTCATAAAATACCAAGGTTTTTTTAACATTGCTAGTTAAATATAGATAACATTTATATACGTGATATTTATTGTGTGTATAACAGATAAAATCATCTCATACTACAAACAATAATACGAATAAATGCACGTGTACATATCTTTATTTACATACTTTTTTTAAAAAAAAGAAACATCCTGAGAGAAAATTATTAATCAATAAATTCTGATTATGAATTTTAGATTACAGCAACTTTAAATATATGTATATATATATATATATATAATATGCTGCAAACTTGTTAAAAGCCTTGAAATTGAGTTTCAATCAAACTATTTTTCATAATAAAAATCTTTGTGAAACCTCAAACAATATTTCAATAAATATCCACGATATGGCCGGAAATAACGTATAATGTTTCAGAACTTGAATGTCGATGGCTTGAAATTTTGATATATTATATATATATATATATATATATATATATATATATATATATATATATATATATATAAAAATCATGTGTATGTGTATTTAATAGAAATTGGGGTTGTGTATCAAAAGTATACATGTACCCACGCAAAGATCTTGAGATCTTTATAAGAAAGCAACTCAATATCGGCTTGCATTAGTATTTGCTATCAACCGTTAGGATTTCGAATAGAATCGACCTACTACAAAACGAACTATTGAAAACCGATCGAAGTTAAGAAAAGAAACGAATCAGTGACATTGCGGTTTATATGATTTTCTATTTCTGTTCGACACACACGGATCGAAAAGAATGTCATACTGCAGAGGCATTCGCAATAAAATAAAGAGGTAGAGAAGATTAACGATAATTGTCGTCGTTTTACAAATTGTCACTTTTTCATGTGTTTTCAATTAATTACATAAAAAATGTACATGTGTAATATATCTCAGATATATATGTTTTTAATATGTTAAGTGCTTTTATAGTTTAATGACTGCAATGTGTGTCACATATTATTTGTTGTATTCGTCGAGATTCATTGTTAATGTGATGAAGAAATTAACATACACTTTATGATTAATTGTTCTGATTTTGCACCACTTGCATACATAAATATTTTTTGTACAAGTGGACCACACGTTCCAACATTACAAGATTTTATCAAAGAGTTTAATAATTATTTTTGTTTACTTGATTCACTAATATGCATTTTAACATCAGAACGCAGTAGAAATATTTTTTTCAGTTCATAAGATCAATTTTTTTAATTTTTTTTTATCCAAATCTATTTTTTTGGAATTCATCAGGACTTGTTGATAAAATAATATCATCAAAAAATTTTAAATACATTAACAGTATTTTTACATTTATTTTTATTCCTTCAGATTCTTATTATATTTTCTTAAATATTTTCTTTAACATAAATGTAAATAGTTTTAGTCATATGTCATATCACCCTATCTCACTCCTTTTATAATTTTAAATTTCCTTATTTCTTCATATTTTTTTACAGAAGATGTAGCATTTCTAGAAATATTTTCTGAGAGTTCAATATATGCTTTTACAATTCCTCGATTCTTCAGTGTATTTAACACCGTTGACATATTGACTAAGTCAAAGGTTTTTCATAATCTATAAATTCAAGGCAGAGTAGTATTTAATATTTGTTACATCGACTAATAACTTCCTTTATTACTTGAATATGATCCATTATGCTAAATCTACTTCAAAATCCTGCTTATTCACATAGCTATAAGAAATCTGGTTGAATTTGTAATTGTCTTGAAATAATTTTGGTGAAAATTGTATATATCATCAGAAGTAGACTAATCATACATACATATGTATATATATATATATATATATATATATATATATATATATATAAATATATATATATATATATATATATATATATATATAAAGTTCATTGTATTATATTTCATCTTGTTCACAACATATACTGCATATGGTTTCTGCGGTAGCAGATATAAGTAATCGTATTAAATATGCCGTTGCATTTCTAGATTATTCACAAATCCAATTCTGGTATTGAAATCGTAGTAAATAGTATTGTACTCTTTGTCTATTTGTGTTAATACACGACACATGACGTTCGTATTTATCATTGAGTAACGTAAACTTATAAATATTCCTCGATTACCTATCGGTTACTTTATAGGAAAAAATATATAAATATGCACGTGTTGTACACTGACTTAATCGTTAGTCAAATCGTCACCGATGTTCTTTGTTAGTACTGTTAAAAAAATTCTTAAGACACTTGTTAAAAAATCTTTTCTTTACATCAAATGATTCTCCGTCATTGAAATAACTTTTAAAGTTTTGAATATGAAATATTTGTAATATTTTTGTTATTAGAAAACACTTGTCGATCTATGACTTTCCAATGTATTTTTTTTAAAAAAAAACTTGATGTCCTTAATTACTATAAATAGGTTAAGTATCCTTATATTACTACAAATTTCCGTTATTATTCATTGGTCATTCTTTTTTGTTCACATGCATTTTTATGACATTTTCATTGTATAACTCAAACATCTGTGTTTGAATTTAAAAAGAATGTTGATATTATTAGAAAAGACATAATTATTAAATAATGAACGATTAGTAAATATTTAATATTCTGATAAAACATGATTGTGTCGAGGTAATATATTTATTATGAAAAACGATTATAATACCAAATTATATGAATCTATTTTGTTAATTTGCTAATCCAGTAGTTTAGGTTTATTAAAAAAATAGTTCATTTCCTTGATATTTATATACGTATTGTTTTTTATATTAATTCGATTCATTTACAAGTTTTTGGAAGGAAATAGAAATAGAATGATTTAAAAATCTAACAAAAACGTAACCAAATCTTGAATAAAATTATTAGACACCGGTAGCGATTGTTATTCCTTCGACATTTGTCTAGAAATCAAATACGACACATTTAACTTACAAATGAACTTTCGAAGCCAAAATAATGTCAAGCTTGACCTTTGTTTCCTGAATTTGAAGAAATACAATATTGTTTATTTGAAGATTTCGTTTCTTTATATATACTCGTATATATATAGATATATATATATATATATATATATATATATATATATATATATATATATATATATATATATATATATATATATATATATATATATATATATATATATATAGAGATATATATATATATATATATATATATATATATATGTATATATATATATATATATATATATATATATATATATATATATATATATATATATATATATATATATATATATATCTGTATGCGTGTGTGTATGTATATGGCTAGATTTTAATTAATATTAAGGGAAATATCGTTCATACGATATGTTGTCACCATATCGGTTACTTTTTCAGGTGTGAATTACGTTAGATGTAATTAAAATTAATTTATTTAACTGTGGTCACTACTTTAGTTACTCGTAAAAATTAAAAATTGATCAATAAAACAATCAGGCACAATTATGAAAATAAAGTAACAAAATTTATTTTATATTGTGCCTTTATTTTTAAAATATTAAAATCGTTTAATTATACATTTGTCTATTTTTAAATTTTCACTTTTACCCTAACATTTTCTCTCTGATCTATTAATTTCTTTTCTTATCTTTTCGTGTTGTTCTCAATATACATTTTTTATGCTTTTTTGTGTTGTCTGGATCTGTTGAATTATTCTGGCATTAAAATCCCATATTATACTGTCATAGGTAAAAACAAATAGAATGTATTGATTAAAAATATATTTTTTTTAATATAGAAGAATAATTTTAATACGAATGATTTTTCATCCCCAACATCACAATATTTGTGTTAAAAGTGAATTTGCCAGTTTCAAAACAAACAACAGAAGAATAATTCTATTTTTATTCACCCTTTTATTTCATCTATAAATATTTTTTTATTGCTAATAAGTTTTCCCAGATATAAATTTTCAACTTTTATTTCTCTTCCTGTTAGTTCGATTCTGCTTTGAACCGAAAATTCATTGAACATTATTTTCGTTTTGTTGAGGTTTTTCATAAGATTATTTTTTTTACTTTCTTTATCCAATTATTTTATTCTTTTTTCGAGTTCATCAGGGCTTGTCGAAAAAATAATTATATCGTCAGTAAATCTTAAATGACTAAGCATCTCTTTTTTACTTTTATTCTTTCAAAATAAATTAAATATATAATATTGTATATATTTTTTAATAATATTAATATAAACGAAATTCATTGATTATTTTTGGAGATAAATTTAAAATTCAAAAGTATGAAATATATAATTTACTGATTTTTTGTACTGGAAAATTATTTTCATTTCATTTGAACTAAAATATAGATTTTAGTAATAGATAGTTTCCCTTTTATTTAATTCACCCTTATTTAAAAAGGGGACAAATTCACATATGTACAATAATTCCAATATTACAATATAAATGTGTGTCAGTATTTATAAAAATAAACACGAGTATATAAATGTAATCGAATATAGTTATACAAACATTTTTAAATATTTTAAAAATATTGAAAAGAAATTAAACGATTAGTTTGGTTTAAAACGAAAATGATTTTTTATCAAAATACAAAATGTGTACGAGGAAGTAATCTTGCACGATCCATAAAATACATTCGGTATTCAACTATCAGCTGCTTTCGAGTTCTTCAGAACCAAGGATGGATGAGTTGAGTGAGAAAGAATGAATACAAACATAAAAACGGTGGGGGATGGTCGAACAGCTGAGCGTTGTTGCTTTGAAAGAAATTCCGTTCGGTTAGTTATCTAGTTGAAAGGAAACTGTTGTGATATTCGGTTTGTTGTGTTATTCTACATTATGTAAATTTTCTTATCTATAAATACATACTTGTGGATTTACATATTTTCCTTAATTGAAATTCTATTGAAAAGAAATAAGAATTTGATTTTTTTGTATAAATAATTTTAAGTTATTTTTGTGTTTTTTTTTTAAATGGACTGATTTGAAAAAAATATTTGTAGGGTCTAAAAAAATTTCATATTTTATAAAAAAAAATATTATATAAAATACCGTGACTGTTGTGATATTTGAGAATATATTATTACTAAAACATTTCACGCTTAGTAAAAACATGCATACGATTACGACTTTCTAAGAAGTTTTATGTAAAATTGTGCAATAAGTTTGTAACTAAAAACATTAACGTGTGTAAAAATATATAAACGTGTATATTTTTTTTAACAAAGTGACATCCAAACTTTCTTAATTTTTACACAAAAAACTTAAATATGTTCGTATAACAAATACGGAAATTGTTTAATTCTCACACGTTCTTCAATTATAAAACTATTACATTTTTCAACAACAAAAAATATATCAAAATGGTCCGTAGTTTATCGCAGTGGACGAAAACGTTGAGTTTTCCGGCTCGTATATCGCCGAACAGGAGTTCGAAAGAGAGTGTACTGAATGTACATCAAGTCACTCCTGCAACATCGCCTACACGAGGCTCTCCAGCCTCAATTTCGCCGGCTTCGAGTGATAATGATAAACTCAATTGTTTTATGAACTCTTCACCAGCGATGTCGGAAGTCAGTCAGGTAAATTATATTCGTTATTATTGACATAAATTTTCATTTATCTGTCAATTATTTTATTTAATTTATTTGAATTTTTTGTCGTTTTGTATGATTTAATAAGGAAATAAGATGATGAGGAAATGAATTTTAATATTTTTATATATTTATATACACACACATTTATATACACACATATATAAATAGATAGATAGTTTATTGATAATATAAAATATTTAATTTATATCTTTTTCAAGTAACTTTTTAAATTAAGACAAATATTAACTCGAAAAGCATTTTTTTAAAAAAATTAATCGTTTTTTTGATTAACTCATTATCAATAAATAAATTACTACATTCATCTATTAATCATTACTAATTTAAATCAATTTTCGAATTATCTCACAATTTTTTATTTCGTTATATTATCTTTAAGTATTTAATTGCAAATATTTGATTACTACTAAAATCAACATGCATATTTCAAAACATCTTGCACTTACATATCTTGACATTCGTGTTCAATTTTTAAACTAAAAAAATACGAAATTAAAACAATTCAGAAAATTATATATTTTTTATTAACCGTACAGTTAAAAGATTTACACGTTTTTGATTTTCTGAGAATCAAAATAATATATATGCAGTTTGAAATATTAAGAACGTACAGAAGAAAGTTGCTCATTTTGTTCTACATTATTTTTTTAAAAAACTTGTTATTAATATAAAAATATAGTTCTAATAAAATGAAAAAATGAGTTTATTTTGCAAAAATGAACTGCTTATAATTTATTTAATTTATTTGAAATTATAACTGTTGCAATATTTAATGAATCACTCACCATGACATGATAAAATTTTATATAAATATCCAATAATCACTTATTAATTATTTTATTCGATAACGATCATTATCAGATTGAATAACCATGCCAGATGATGATTATAAGATATGAAAGATTTTACAATCTAGAAATTTTATAATTGCTTATTAAAATTTAATACAGTATTTTGGTGATGATATCATGACCATAGAAATGCATATCAACGAATAATAAATGATTATTGTCACCATTTTTATAAAATCTTATTATGTTTGTGTTAAATTGCTTTTAATATTTGTTATCTCATTTTTGTACTCTTCTTTATTTTCCTTTCTTGGGTCATTGCTTTTTTATTTCTCCACATTGATTTCAATCTTAAAACCATCAGGTAGATACATATTAATTATAGTTATATATTCTAATTTTGATAAATCACTTATTGTTTTTTTATTTTGTTTAATTTGTTAATTTTTGAATAATTAGGATGATTCAATCGTATTTTTTAATTAATATTTTTTCTTGTTTCAATCAAGTTTACAAAAAAAATAATACAGTTTATTATAGTATATATTTATGATTGAAAAATTAGTTTAAAATTTATAAGTGCAACTATAACATATTTCAAATAAAACAGGTTTAAAAGATTAAGTCAGATTTCGTGTCTATACTCCGAAGATAATGGCATAGTTATTATATTTTGGACATTGGTAATAAATAGCGAAAAATATACAACACTTGAACACTAATTTTTTTTTTGAAATATTCAGTTCGTGATTCTTTTGTGAAAAGATCGAATCAAGATTATCAACAATATAAATTGTATAATTATTTTTTATTTTATTGAGATAAACCAGTGAAATCAATAACATCAGTTTATATAAAAAAATCAATTTGTTTGATTTTGCACACTACGTTTCATATTTTTTTTTTAAATATAAATGATATTTTCATATATGCCATTATTAATTTAATTTCAATTAAAACTATATTTTTGAAATAAAAACAGACCATTGATAAATATTTCTATATTTTCTCAAATTGTTTAAGAAATTCATGGCTACTTCTATAAACTATTGATCCCAATATATACATATATATATATATATATATATATATATATATATATATATATATATATATATATATATATATATATATATATAGTTTCAAAAAAAGTGTAATAAAAAAACCATAACATATTGAGGATCTTTTTATTACCGTTTCATTATATGTACAAAATATAAAAATGTATACATGAAACGATTGAAAGAAGTTATAAAATAAGTCGTAATGGGATTTTATTTTTTTGTCTGACTGAATAATGTTAATTTTGATGATAAACAGCAGACGAGAATTTAAATATTTAGTGATATTTTCTAATGATTCGGTTATTTACCTATAAAGTTGCAATCGATTGATATAAATGCAAACCTTACATTCGTAATTAATATGTAAATGGGTATTTTATTGATGTTTTTTATTGAATTAAATTCTGTCTTATATGCTTATATATATATATATATATATATATGTGTGTGTGTGTGTGTGTATGTACATATGTATCTATTTGTAAATATTCAATAAACATGTACTAAAATATTTTTAAAGTAAATGTATGCTTTATAAATAAATACATATAGATATCAAAATAAATTCCAATTATCTGGCATATGTCTACCTACCAATCATTCAACAATGTTTGCTTTAATAATGTGTAGAAAATAATTCTTTTTTTGTGTTTACGAAACAGTCTGTTGGAAATAATTTTCAACGCATTAAGCAAATATATATTTCAATTATGTTATTTTTGGTAATTGTTTATTTAAAGGGGAAAAACTGCACAAGTAAAATTTACTTATGAGGATTGATAAACGATCGAACATATGTGAAAAATATATCGAAAGATGGATAAAAAATATAAAATTTATTCTAAATTCAAAAATTGAATTGTTTAAATTTTATATTCTGTTTTAATACGATTGAACTACTTATTTCAACTGTACAAGATTTAATAAAACTGTTCAATAATTATTTATTGTTCACTCTTTCGTTGATGGCCATGACATCGTTTTTGAAACAAGGAATTATTTTTTTCTAAAGTATAAAATTACTAAAAATAATGATAAATATAAAAATAATACAGTGTAAATTAATAAATATTTCATAATAAATTTATTTTATTAAATGATAATTGATTGATTTCTTATACTTTTTTAAAGGAAATGGATATGAAAACAACATTGATAATTTAATATTTATATCAAAGTAAAAAAAACTTTACAGTTATTGTAATCAAATTATTTAAATTTAAATTAATATGTAAAGTATAAATGTATACTTATTTTTTTTCAAAACGAAAAAGATATGAGAAATAAAGTTTGAAATATTGAAAAATAATTATAATTTGATTATTTTCGTTTTTGCAATTTATGATAATTGAATAATTATTATAACTATATTATTTATTTAAATGAGAATTATTATGTAAACTATATACAATTTTTCAAACAGAGGAAAATTATAAATTCCAAAATTGTAATAAAAATTAATATAAAGTAATAAAATGATTGTAATTTATTTAAATGTGAATTAATATCGAAGTTATGTAAAATTATATTTTGAAATTAAAAAGAGAAATAATTAAAGATCGAAATATTGTCAAAAGTTAATACAGTTATGTTATTTCAATATAATTGTATATTAATCATAATAATGTTATTACACTATTTACAATTTGGTTTTTGTTTATGTAATTTACGATTAAATTTATAAAATCTTATTCTACTGTATGGAAGTGAAATGTAAACAATAGCAGAGTAAAATACAGGTCTTATAAATATTTAATTTTATGGACAGGTTAAAGGATATACACGACTTAATCATATAAGAAATCAGGACGTAAGAAATAAGTTAAATATTTACAATATAAATTAAAAGGTAAAAGACTACAGAGAGTAGTGGTTGGTTAGAATATCTAGAAAAAAACCTCAGAAATACAACTACACAAGTAAGTGTGGATTTATAAATCAATAAGAAGATTCATAGGCAAAGATTATTGCAAAAATAAAGGTGGACATGCGTATTGCTTAATTGTGTAACGAAGAAAAAAAATAATGAATAGAATTATATGTATGTATGTGTATATACATACATACATACACATACTGTAAAAAAGTGATAATGTCTTTAATCCTGTTTTTATCCTCCATTATTTAATCAAACCTGACTGCAGTAAATTATAGTTTGCGACTATTGAAAAAAAAATCACCTCGTCGCTTATTTTTCCATTCATAGTAATTACTGTTATTTCTGCACGACGTGCACGTATCGACAATCCGCGCTCACAGTTTTTTTAATTCGTTATTAATTTTATGCGCGGCGTCTACAGACATCTCTCGACTCCAGCATTATCATTTGACCGCTAGACCGACCGGAAGTCATTAATTCGACGATATATATTCTAGTGTGTGTACGTGTTTATTCACAAACGGAATGGTACAAGCGAATATATTCGTCGATTAGGTCTAATCTATTCCGTCATCCCACACAGGGAGCTACATCTAAAATCTTTTAATGTTTGCGACAGCGTTATCATTATTAAAGACAACGAGCGTATAATCGTGGAAAGATAATAAACACGGATGATACTTTCGAAACACTTCCTCTATGAAATTTCAGTATTGATGTTTATACGAACATCTGTATGTCTTCAGATATGTCCGTGCCGCGTGATCTGATGGTAAATATTTAAATTCGTGAAGACTCTGTATAATCAATCAAGACGATTTGTTTATAAGTTTACTGATATTACGAAATTTTACCTTCAGTTTCTTAAACATAATCTTTTAATCATGATAATGTTTTGAGAGAAAAGAGATTTGTTTTAATTATTAACACGATTAATAATACCGTAAATGAATTTTGTATTCGAAAAATTTCAAAATAATAAAAATGTTGATAATATTTCGATGTTTGATTTAATCGAAAATATTTCATGATTTGTTAATGTTGACATTCAATACATATTTTTTAACAGTGAAAACATTTTAATATATTTTTTAAAATAAAAAGTTATAAAAACTTTCAAAAATGTACGAGTTTTGAAATTAATAAAAAATAATATCTTCTTTCTTTGGTGAGAATTTATTTTTCATAAAAAAAATTTAATTAACGTTATAATTTACTAACACTGGTTTCAATCACATTAGATGATTTAATAGTTAACTCTTTGTTTATAGTAAGTTTTTTTTTATAAAACAATTTTCATAAATTAACTTCGAAATCAAAAATTAAAATTAATTAATTTCGAATTAATTAATTAATTTTAATTTTCGAATTAATTAATTAATTAATTTCAATTTATTTCGAAATCAAAAATTAATCAAAAATTACTATTTTTTAATTTTATTGTATTTTTTTAGATCGTTTGTTCAAAATAAAAATTATTTTATTGATTACAATTAATAAAAATTGACTTAAGAGCTTTTGATAAAACGTCTTAGTTCTGAATAAAAAATCTAAAATCAAAATTTTCTATTATTTTAAAAAATGTGTGGTTTTTCAATTATATTCGAAAAATTGTCTTGTAGCATTTTTATGTTTTTATTAATTCAGAAAGTAAAGGGTTTTATAACAAATTGAAAATAAAATGATTTTGTACTATTTTCTTTATTTAAAACATTTTTGTTGATATAAATAAATCAGTTATATGAGACTGGACTCAATTATATAACATATTTTTATTTATTTTAAATTTTGAACATTTCAACAATTTTTTTTCATCTTACACTATTGTTGGCTAATCTTTCAATTTCAGATTCATATTTTGAAATTTTAAAAACTATCCAGTATGAGAGAATTTTAATTAAAAAATAATTTTATTTTTCTATAAAAAATGATCATCCATTAAAAATTAAAATACTAACTATGAAAAATAAATGGTGGAGGAAGGGTGTAAGTTCAATCTTCCGTAGAAATACTAGGGTGTAGAATGCTCTTTATTTTAATATTTTCAAATTAACGTTCTTCTTAATGAAATCTTTTCATATGAACTTAAAAAGGGTCATTTAATTAATTCGTTTTACAATTGGAACCCTTGTCCCCAAACTTGCTATTTTCTGCAGGCATTTTATTATTGTTGTGATCTGGTTCTGAATATTTCATCTACATTTTATTCTTGTACTTTTTTATTTTTTAGTAAACGTTTAATTCATGTTTTGTTTTTTATCATTCGTCCACTTATAACAAGTGCTTTAACCATAATAATTTTGATTTTTTAAAGGCTTGTTTGACGACGATGAGATTTTAAAAAATATTATTGATAAACTCATTATTGAACTGTGTAATTGTAAATTTTAATAGTTTGAAATTTATTTTTCGTACTATAAGAAATACTACAATCGTTTTCTTTATTATACATAATAAATATTATTGACAATAACAAAAATGTTATTCATATACTATTTAGCACATGAATGTTTTAGAAATGAATATAATTAGTAAAAAAGTGAAAGTGAAAAATCTACTAAACAAATTGCATAAGTAAATATACATATTTAATAAATATTATTATTATCTAATATGTATAATAACTCTTAGAACTTGTCACTTAGTCAATAAACGATATGATCTGATAACAAATCGTATAAAGTTTTATTTAATATTGTAAATATATGATTGTTCAAAGTTTAACAAATGTACATAGAAATGCTGGTTGGTATTGACAAGTGGAATTATAATAAAAGTAAATAAACAATTCCAGAAAATGTAATAATGAGGCACGCGTTTTACTTTTAATGATTAATAAATATTCGTTTGTGATAATTGTAATCAATATCAATAATACTTAATTACAGTTTCATTCTAAAGATAAAGAATTCAAATATAAATAATTCATTATATTTTTATACAATTAAAATATTACACTTGTTGTTCTAAAGATCATTTTTTTAAAATATGTATATAATTTATTAGATATTTTATATAATAATTAAGAAAATATTCGCAATTTCAAAAATAACATAAATTACTATTTATGAAATATATACAACTATTAGATTTTATAGAAAGTCTCCTACGTTTACAGCTGGTTGGCAATAAAAAAGTTATTCAACTTGATTTAAAATGTTATTAAAACATCTGTGTTTGTTTAAAAAGAATATTTTGGTAATTAAAATTTTAACAGATTTTAATTTATTTACTTTTTTAATTTTAATGTGGGTTATGTTTTTGTTGCATGCGTTTTATGAAAATTAGCACATGCACATACATACATATTATATATATATATATATATATATATATATATAAGTATATAAATTAACCGAATGTCATTTAGCAAACGGGAATCTCTCTTCTCATGGGTGGTAAACAAAATTTAAGTGCCACCTACATGTTTGTTTCCAACTCGATATGGCGTCGATTACATTTATAAAAATAATTCGTTGTCAAATATACGCAACAGCTGAACAAATCCGATAATGTGAAGATCGATGTCGAGAACACGGATTCGAACTGATAAGATGAATTTATTATAATGTTCAGTACGAATATTTCGTCCGGAACACGTTCGACTTGTGTCGAACGATGGAATCTAGTTGTATTCTTGGAATCAATTTCGATATTTGTCTAAATTATTCCTCCCATGATTTATTCCAACCTTGAAGTTTATTGTATGTCGAGGTGAATATCCTGTGTGATTTACTCGAGTGTGTTGTTTAATGTTGTTAATTATATTATTTAGACTATTTTGAGATGCATATACTTACACATACATACATACATACATATATATATATATATATATATATATATATATATATATACATATTAAACGCTCAGTTAATTTACAAAAATATTTTAGAAAATTCACTACAAAATTTATTTAAAATATTGATATAAAAAAATAAAAACGTTTCTTATAGTATAACTATTTATAGTGATAACAATATTCACCATTTTTTTTATTTTTCAAAAATCTTCTTTATCTTACACAAAATCTTTAAATTTATTTTTCAACCAAGTTAAAATTACTTATTTTTTCTCAATTATTTTTTGATTATTACATAACCTCTTCTAAATCATTTTAAATTATATTATATAGACATCTACAAACCTTTACAATTATTTATAAAAAAAATATAACCCAAGTTTAAAATTTGTATTGTTTTAAGAACAGCAGATAAGAACAAAATCATTGTTCTTGTCTAAAATAAAAATCGTACAATTGAATTTTGTTACCAAAATTTTAAATTGTCATTTTCTTATATGTTTTACATTTTTGAGCAAGATATATTTTTTAATCAAAATAATTTAAAAAAATCCAGTAATTTATATTTCTTTTAATTGAAATCTTCAAATTTTTTTATCAATTATATTTATTTACTTTTTCTCAAATTATCACATGTTTAATTGTAGATACATATATATGCATATATAAATTATAGAGATCTACAAATATCTATAATAATTTTTTTAAATGTCAGTACGATTTTTATTTTGTAGGCAGTAAAATCTTTAAATAATTATTAAACACTTATATAAAATCTCATAGTATTGATATTAGTGATATATTTGTGTAAAAAAATATATATCTCTTTCTTTTGCATTGAAATGAATTCAAAAATCATGTATAAAATGTTTTATTCTAATCAAATTACATAAAAAGAAAAAACCTGCATATACATTTTACTTAAAATAATATGTAATCGATATTATTTTGTCGAAAGTATCTAAGAATCCTAAATAAGATTTAATAATCTCAAGAAACATTTTTTAAAGTAATATTTTCATTTTAGATATATTTTTCTAGATTTGAAATAATACAAATTTATTTCATGATAACATTTTCTAACCCATTAAAATAAACATTTTCAAAATATTTACATTCTATACAACAAACACTTGTAATCGTATCTTTAAATTTTATTTAAAAAACGTATTTATTTATTAATACAAATATAGGTGCAACGATAAATAAAAAAATAAATATTTCAGTATAAATACGAGTATATATTTTTTTTATAAAAAAATATCTACATATAAAAGTAAAAGATAATGAAGAGATAACAAGATGATAAGATGTATGATATGAATTGTAAATCGTTTAAAAAATACAGGATCGAATTCAGTTAAACAAAATATGCTTAGTGATACACACGAATAAATTGAAAAGATCCTTAATTAAATTTGTATTTAATCTCTGACCTATTTGTGATACGAAGGTCGAATTAAAATATACCAGCATCAATGAATAAATCATTAGACGATGTGTTTCGAAACGTCAATGTTAAATTTTAAAAAAATATCATATTATAATAATGTAACAATTAAAGCTGAATTAATCTTTCGCGTGCCGTACGACATAAATTTTTTATACTGTTACGAAAGGACGTCGTCATAAATTAACTGAATTGTTTTCATCAAGTGATGAGTTATGTATTTTTATATAAAAAAAATCGTTAAATATTTAAAATAATAGATAAAATTATATGAATATATATATGAAAAAAAATAATATGACTTTTTTATTACATCTTTTTATTTCGAAGGTTGTTTAAAATTTAATTGCAAATTATATACAGTGACTTAAAAATCTATAGTTAATTTTTATTAAATAAGGTTTGGAGTTTATTATATATAAATTTATTTTAATTAAAATATTAATTTGAGTTATTTCTGTTATAAAAATAATTATGTATAAATAGGCATTACGTAATTTTTATAAATATATAAATTTTTAAGTAACATTGGTTTGTTTAAAACACATTTTTTAAATAATTTTTTTTAGATAGTTTTAATTATGAAAATTCTACTTTTTTTAAAAAAAATCGATATTTTAATCAAATATTTGGATATTTTTAGAATAATTATTTGTTTGTAAAATAAATAAACTTAATAGAATATTTTAACGTTTTAATAAAAAATATGTGAATATTTTTAAAGGTTAAACACCTTTTTTATAAATTTTCATTTTTTTGAATTGCGTTCTGTATATATTTTTTTAGATTTACATACATTTCTAAAAATAAATATTGCATGTTTTATATTCAGTATTTTTAAATTTAAAATCATAATCGAATTAAACTACATAAATCCATTGTTTGATTTACTATTCCAGAAAACTGATATCAATGTTAATCAATTATAAATTACTTTTAGATATTTTCTTATTGTTTTATTTTCTTTGAAATTGTCTGGTATATAATTCCACATTTTTTACTCAGTAAACATAATATCCACTTAAAATTTTATCAATGTGATGTTTTTTGAAAAATAAATTTGTTATCAGTAACGTGTGTATAAATATAATTATTATCAGTCCATCTTAATCATCTGCTGGATGAAAGCTTCTCTCAAAATTTTCTATTTAACCGATTCAGTGCTTTATCTTCCAATCTATTCCGACGAATTTCCTCATCTCTCTCTCCTATCTATCCATGAATCTTTTCCCAACACTTTTTATATATCTCAATTTTTAATCAATAACTTCCTTTGTCTGTCGATAGTTCCCTCTTTTAGCTATATAATTCACCCATTTTCATTTCAAACTTTTCACTTTTACTTTAACATCCGTAATTTATATTTTCTCTCTAATCTATAAATTTTCCTTCTTATATTTTTTTGTTATTCACACCATACATCATTCTGTACTTTTTTGTGTTATTTAAAGCTACTGAATTATTCTGGAATTCAAGACCCATATCTCACTACCATCATTGATCGAAAACTTTTCTTTTTTAATATGTGAATTTCTTCCAAACTGATATCATCTCATTTTTATTATCTTGTTTACTTTATCTATAAATGCTCTTTTAGTATTTAATGAGTTATCGTAGATAAACATAGTTTTCAACTTCTATTCTCTTCTTTTTAATCCGATTCTTGTTTCATTTGAAAACTCATTAAACATTGATTTTGTCGTATCAAGGTTATATATATAAAAATAAAATAAATAGTTGAAAAACTATTTTATAAAATCATATTACAATATTTACTACTTTTTAGTTTACCAGTAAATAAGCTAAGTTTAATAGCTGTTAGTAAACTTTATTAGCAATTGCGTGTAACCATCTTTGTGTAATACTTGTTTTAAACAAGTGTGTTTAAAATTAATTAGTATGTTTATTAATAAATATTTAAATAAGTGTGTTAATATGGACTAGATAATATTAATCATGGATCACATTAAAAAATATATATAAAATCATAATACGAAACCGACACCCGACATACTTTTATATAGTATTTAATAACGGTTAAAACCTAATCTAATCGTCGCCTCGTGTGTAAATATATACATAAACATTTAAAATGAAATTCTCGTTGAATTGTAGTGCGTTTACAATACGTCCGTCGCGCAAGTCCAGAGAAAAAACGACGACAAAGGTGCGTATGTGTACGACAAAAGATGACATAATTGTTACGTTATGAATATATTTTCATTTTTTTCTCTGATCCATGTTTATAAACGTTTCATAAATATGTATAGCACGCTTTCTAATTACTGCATTTTACTTATTCTGCGTTACATAATGCTCGACGAGCACCAGAAATGCAGTACGAAATGGAATGCACGACGTGATGTTACCGATACGTAATTAGAATAAAATGTACATTGTTTGTTCTTCTGATAAACGAAAGACATAGTAACCTTGAGTTTGGTGATAAGTGGGTTCTGTAATTTCTTGTCGAAGAATTTATTTACATTCGATATACTTAATATTGTGTCACAATTTGTGAAAATTAATAGCCAAGATATTGTTTAATAATTAGAATAAACATTTTTGTCTGAAAGTCTTTGTTAAAAACTAAAACAAACTTTAGATAGATTTAAAAAATACTTTTTATTAAGTCGTTTCTGTATATTTAAAAAATTATCACTATTTTTTCTTTGTATTACTATTTGAAAAATATTACAAATAATATTTCTTGACACATTACTACTTTAAAATATACCTGTGTTGTGTATTAATTATTTTATTTAGTTAAGTATTTATCTGCGAATAAGAATATAATAATTTTAATCAAGATTGAAAATCTAATACTAGGAATACTAATTTTGAAACATTATTTACTAATTAAATGTTACTACTTTTTAATTTGATTTTAAACTCCTTTATCGTGGAATGCAGTGAATTGAAAATATTTAACAAAGAAGCTTTTCAAGCCCAATCACTTTTAAAAAAATGATTTTTTACCAATTTGTTTTTTTTTTAATTTAATTTTTAATATGTAATCAGTAATAGTATAGAAAAAATAAAACCTATTTTTTGGATTAAAATTCTCCTGTGCTTATAATATATATTATAAATTAAATGAGAAAAGTATAGAAACAAATTGGTGGAACACCAACTTTTCATAAATAAGTTTGTATTTTAGAAAACTCGTCATTTTAATATTTTCGAATTATTATTATCCTTATGAAACGATTTTAAAATCAGATTAAAAAAAAATCACTTAAGTAAAGATCATATCAAAACTCAAATCCCTTTTACTGGATTTAAAAACGCTAATAGGTGTATTGTTATTATTATTAATAAATAATATATTTTTTAAAATTATAACCGTAAATTCAGTTCAAATTCCGAACATTTGATTATATGGAATTAATAGTTCAATAACTTTCAAAAGTACACTTGTTTAACCTGTTATTAAAATTTAAAAAATACTATTTTTATTTTTTTTAACATTAAAACTGATCAACCTTATAACGATTAACCTTTATTCTTCATTAAATCGTTTATATATAATCCATTATACAGATAATTTTATACTAGCAATTTTCTGATTAAAACAAAACGATTAGATTACAAATAAAATAGATATAAAATTTGTAAATTTCGTTTCTTTTTTTTAAAAAAAATAACGATATACAACGTAACGTGATTTAAGACACACATTATATGCAATCTCTCTAATCACAAAATTTTAACTAATTAGACAATTCTCGTTAATTTATGTTCATATTTTAAATAGAAATCCATTTGATATTTAACAAAGATACGCCGACGCAACAACAAAATATACGAGCAATTATAAATACCTGATAATCGGAACCCACGAAGACATTCCACTAGCTGGTGACAATCAGCTGATCGATATCATCGAACATTTCTGAACAGGTGAACGCAGATATTCGAATTGTATTTATACGATATTCTCCTCTCTATTTATCATGCAAGGCAGGTTGTGCCGGTTACAACATTTTAACATGGAAAAGATATTAGCCAACGGTAAAACTAGTAAAGTATATGAGCTGTTGTCAAAAAATTATTAAGGCATAGCAACCGAACACCTTTCTCTAGTCATGGTAACTTCTTTGTTATGTGTATTTTTTAAATAAGTAATTAGGTTAAAATCATCTTTTGAAATAACTTAATGGTTTCGTTTGTTGAATGTTTTGAAATAAATACATTCAATATATATATATATTAGTAATTATTTAAGTTTTATTTTGAAATAAACAATTGTAATTAGTTTCACGTTTAAGTGAAAAATTTTAGAACAAAACTCACGATACGCTTTGTAAGATATTATCCAATCGAAGAAATTAACTTGTCAATACTTGAAACGTTAAAAATAAATTACAACAATTTTCGTTTGTCATTCAATCGATTTTAAGAACCATCCGTGCATATAAATTCCTAGTGGAACATTTTTGAATTTGTGTATCAAATAATTTTGAAAAATTAAGTTTCAACTAGATTTTGGATAAAAATAAAGAAATTGTATCATTTTTGTAAATTTTTATCAAGTTATGAATATTCAATAAAAATCTTTTAGATTTTTTCAATAAATATTAATATAATTGTTTTTTTTAGAATATTTCACAAAAAAAAGATCGAGTTCTATTGACTCAAACAAATTGTCCTTATACATTCCATATTATTTTTTTTTTAATTCTTATAATACAAAATTTGAAACAAACAATTCAAACTACATAATATGTAAAAAAGTAAATAAATAATTATATAATAGTATTATTTTTATAATTTTTCATCTGTTGAAAAGTATACTAAAGTTTTAGTCGATTTTTATCGATTGATGTTAATATGATTGATTTGGAATTTATTTTCCTGAAAAATTATAAAGAAAAAATGGGAATCAAATTTGTTTATTTGTTATGGAGTTAAACATAAAAAAATCATATGATTTTTTTAAAAATATTATCATCAATGAAAACTGGAATCAATAATTAAAATATAAAAAAAGAAAATAACAAATAAACATAAACGTTAAGCAAGTATTTGAAAAATCTTTGGGAAGAGTAAAGGAAAAGATCGCTTAAAATAATGATAACAAGTTGACACTAAAATAGAAAAAAATATAATTATAAATAGTTGTAATGTGAATAAAATCGAAACAAAATAAATAAACATTATTTATTTTAATACTGTACCAGATTAATTTTAACACAAATACAACAGTCATCCAAATACAATACCACAAGATTTTATAAAAGTTTGTAATAATAAATTATTGAAATATGATAAATTTCACAATGCCTACCATCGTCAAACAATGCATTATAATATTTATCAAAATATGTCAATAGATAACTACTAAATCTTTATAAAATCTTAAGGCATTGAGGTGAATGATTCATCTGCATTAAGGTAAAATAAATAACAAAATAAACGAACAAAAATATTCTTTTATAATAAATGAATTGAGATTCGACTGCGTTTTAATTCGGTCTTAATATTTATTAATACGACCTTTACATTTGAACAGCAAATTAACAAAACAGATTATACAAAACTTCTGTTCAATATGCAAAAGTGGTTTCGAATAACGTAAATTCAATCCCCTTTCTTGATGGACGACTTAACAAGCTACATCGACAAGAAGCATACAGTTTCCGTTCAGGGTTTTATTATACGACCGTGATTCCTTTATTCTCTACCGGCAAGAAAACTTGTTATTGACCTTTTGTACGAAATACAAATGCACGACTTGTATAGACTTGTTTTCCATAACAAATAGATGCCCTTCTTTTCATAATAGGTCGAGGTATTGAATCAGTTCTTCATTGTCATATATATTTCAAAAAAATATATTTATTAATTTTTGAAGATAGTTTTGTTCAAATTCTTTTTTGTAGAGAAAAAAATCAACGTCAGTTATTAAAAAAATCTTTATTACATCATAAACATGTTTTTAATTACAAAAAATCTGTACGTTGTCGACAAAATTACAATTTCGGAATCAAGGACATCTGTATACATTTGTATAAAGACAATGACTTACGATGATGTAATTAATTAAAGAAGTACACTTTCATTCTTATTTATTTAACATAATTCTTCACGGAAATAAAATTATCGTTTATGAAATCTGGTCTGTACTTTTTTGCATAAAACTTCTTCCTAGTTGATTTTATGTAGATGAGAATAATAGAATTCTAAGCGGATTTGTAACGAACTGAGCGTTTTTTTTAAATATTTTAAATTAACTATTGTACATAATGAGATTGTATGCAGTTTCATAAATTTATATCGTTTCCATTAAAACAATACATATTAATTATTCTGATTTGCATGTTCGTTGATTGTGGGTGACGTTAATGGTTATTTTTTCGTTTGAAAGATCGCGAGTTTGATAAAATGAATTTGTTTTTTATTTCGTGTAATTAAATATATTAATAAATGAAAGTCACATTGGAATAATTACATCAATTGTAATTAATTATAATTTTTTTATTATTATACATCTTTGTTTCGAATTTAACTATTTTTATAATTTTTTCTATCACTCTATAAATTTATTTGAATAGTTTAATTTAATTTTTATTCACACTAAATCATTTTAAACAAGCTATATGAATTTCAACTAATATAAAAAATCTAATCTATTTACTATAAGTAACTTTCTAAAAAGTTATATATATTATTTATCGTTTTTATGATTTATATATTATATTATTAAATAATAATAATCCATATCAATATTTTAAAATTATTTTTTGAGAAATGATATATACATATTTATGTTTTTTTAAGTATGATAGAACTTTAAATTGAATCCCTATCGAAAGTTCTATCTAACCTAGAAATTCAAATAAAAAAAACACCTTTATCATACCTTTGTATATACATACACACACATGCCTATATATATAAATATGTTTTTTAGGTTAGATTGTATATAAACTTTAATATATTATTTTGAACTATTTTTAATATTTTTTTTAAAATCAAGAATGATTACTGTGATGTATAATTAAAAGTATTTCTTTTTAATGTTTGGTTTAAAATTTTATTTAAATCCAAAGTATTTATAACAGAAAAATATTTTTAAAAAATCCATGTTATGTTTGAGTTTCATATTTTTCCTTTATAGAATCTTTCAAGAAAAGTGACAGATATTTACTGACGATTATTATTATTTTTATAGTTTTTATTGTTCTTTCGTCCCATTTTTTATATCTCTTGTGTTAAGTGCGTACTTAAAAAATGTTTTAAGCGGAGGAATTTCAACGATGAGATAATTCCATACATCTTTCACAATAACGAGGACAGTACAAATACCGATAACCGTCTGGTAAACATGTATCGAATGTAGAATAAAACGAATCCGAATCACAGATCGAAACCACATTCTCTCTTATTCTATCAAGAACGTACATCTTTGTACCACACATTTATACATTGTGTGTGTATATATATACATATCACATACGTATATTATTTGGAACACAAAACGTTTTCTCTGCGAAACAGTCGAATAGTGTTATAAGAACATAGGTTGGAAGCCCGGAGGCGTAACGATGCATCACACCTGCTCGGGCGGATTGAAACGACTAGGCAGGCGTTCACAATTCTCGACACCAACGATGCTGCGTGTCGTTTCAGTGAATGTATTTTGTGAATTGAATCGGTCGATTTTTTCTCTTGTATCGATAGTCGGTTGATTTTCTATATCGGGTAGCCGAAATCTTCGATTCGAGAACACGTACGACCTTGAAATTGAAATCTGTCTTCGCCATCAACAACATCCGCTAGCACTAAATAAGTTTCGTACCTTTTTATATTTTTTTCTGTTGTAATTTCTGCTTCCGTTAAACAGACGTCAGTGTTATGTACGTTCTGTTTTATTAATTGGTATCAGTGTTTATAATTAAAGAAAACATTTTGACTTGTAAATAATAGACTTCTAACGTAAATCAAATCCTAAATAAAATAACACTCATTTGGTTGTTTTGTATTAATCTCTTTTTTATTTTCTTTTTGTATACAAAATGGATAATAACAGTTTATAACATTTGGTAAATAAATTAACACTTTATAAAATACCACAACAAATAAACTATCATTTCAAATTGTACAGATAAAAATTAAAACATTTTAAGAATGTCTCATTGAATTTTTTATAAAATATTTTTAACAATTTCCTTCATAAATATATAATTATCAAAAACGTGCAAATATGTATTAAATAAAAAAGAAATAACTTTTAATAACGTCATTTGATAAATCAGTTTATTTTGTATGTCTAATTATTTAATTTGTTTAAATAATATTACATTTTTGTTTTTATGTTATAATTATTTAAGTCTTTTTTAGTGTTATTTGAATATATTTTCTGTTATTTATGAAAAACATTATTTTTATCACTATGGTTGATTCCTTTTACATAAATGAATCACTCATAAAAATGTAAGATTTTATAAAAGTGTTCTATACTCATTGTTATTTTTTTTTTGCTACTATATAATGCATTTTTATAATTTTTTATCATTTTGAAACCAGGGTTTAATTACGTGAAAAATAGGTTCCAACATTTTTATATCATTTTTATTTAAAATTACATATTTATACATTGAATAAATCTTCATTAATATCTAGAATCAACTATTACTACTCATAAAATAATTATATAAAAATTTTTTTTGAAAAGAAAAAAATATATTTTAATTTTTCTCAAGCTGAAAAACATCATATTGAAATTTCTAAACATAGTAATTTTTTGAAATTAATTAACAATATCTTAATTAGTATTTTATCACAAATATTAGCAATAAAGTGAATAATGAAATTATATTTAAATTTTTCTTCAATCACTAATAACTTTATAAATTGTTTTTTATTTATTGAAATACATATATAATTTATCGAGTGTAAAATTATAATAAATCAACAATATTTTTATTTGAAGTTATTTATTTAAAAAATTATAAAATGACTTAATTTTTATTTGAATATTTTATCAATATTAAGATATCTCAATCATGAAATATTTGTGACATATTTTAATCCAAATACCTCCTTGACCCCTTTTGAATCGGTATGTTTGTTATAATTCCAATAAAAACATGTGCTTACAACATTAACATACTTATACAAAAAAGATTACATAATATGACGAATGATAGAATAATTCACATCTGTCTGTCCTAGAAAAAACATTAACTAATTAATGACAATTTTAATTAGTACATTTTATGCGTGCGATATTAAAATTTTAACAAATAACATTACACAATAATTCTGAATATAACATACGAAATATAGAAACAAATATAAATTTCGTGTTAAATTTACCACAAAATATATTCATCAAATATCGAGTGAAATAAAATAATAAAAAAAATATTGATATGATAAATAACAGAATTATTAAATTTATTATTAAAAATAATTTAGAAACTTGTACATGTGATTTATATTCGTTGACCACAAATATTTTCACAGATAGTCGTTCATGAACACAAGAACAATGATGTCATGGTATGTTTTGTCACGAATGTATTTTTTCACTAATACATATTGACATGCTTCGACTATTAAAGTGTTGAAACCACAATGTGGAAGTTCTGTCAGTAAGTAATGCGGTTCTATTAAATTCATAACGGACGATAGATTTCAGAAAAAAGAATAACACAATCGATTTACAAGAAAATCAAAAACCGTTCAGCTATTGAAAATATGTAAATATTTTATTATCAATTCAGATTTCACAATCGAAAAAGTATAACAAATAGAATATGGTCAGCTTTTATGAAAAAGATTAAATTTATTTCTCTATATATAATTTAATAAGAAACAATATGTTTGTTTCGCAAACAGGATATTATTTATTTATGTTTCAGTTTTGATAAAAAAAAGAATTTGCATGAAAAATATCAGCTTTGTACTAAAAATCTATTAGTAGTATCACAAAATACGATTTTATGAAGAAATAGTGTAATTTTTATAAGTTTCATTTTTTGGTCAAAAAATATCCAAAGGTCATAGTACAGAAATTTGATAAAAAATTGAAATTTAAAAAAAATCTACAAAAAATATGCTTTTCTATAAAATATATTCTTTTTTAATAACAATGTAAGAAATTTTAATAAATAAAATTTGTTTAATAGTTAGAAATTCCAAATTAATATTTTTGAAAAATTAGGACAATTTGCTTTTTTAAAGTTTGTGAGAAAAATAAACAATTTACCACTACAATTTTAGTTTATTTATAAGAAATGTATTAGTACTATCATAAAGAATAATTTTATGGAGAAATAACATATTTTTTTCAATTTTCATTTTTTGGTCAAAAAATATCCAAAGGCCATAGTATGGAAATTTGATGAAAAATTGAAATTTTTCCAAACAATTTTTTTTCTATAAAAAATTGTTTTTACATAAAATATATCGTTTATTGATAACAATGTAAGCAATTTTAATAAATAAAATTTGTTTAATAATCAGAAATACCAAATTGATATTCTTGAAGAATTACCATAATTTACTCATTTTTAAGTTTGTGAAAAAAATAAATAATTTATCGTAACAATTCTGATTTATTTATTAAAAATGTATTAGTACTATCATAAAGAGTAATTTTATGAAGAAATAATATATTATTTTCAACTTTCATTTTTTAGTCAAAAAATATGCAATGGCCATAGTATGGAAATTTGATGAAAAATTGAAATTTTTCAAAAAAACATTTTTTTTACAAATCAAATATTTTTACATATAATATATCATTTTTTAATAATAATGTAACAAATTTTAATAATTAAAATGTATTTAATAACTAAAAATACTAAATTGATGTTCTTGAAAAATTGGGATAATTTGCTTATTTTAAAGTTTGTAAGAAAATTAAACGATTTACCACTACAATTTCAGTTTTTGTAGTAAAATTATGTTTATACTATCATAGAAAATTATTTTATGAAGAAATAACATAATATTTTCAACTTTCATTTTTTGGTCAAAAAATATCCAAAGGCCATAGTATGGAATTTTGATGAAAAATTGAAATTTTTGCAAAATTTGACATCAGATGAAAAGTTGTTATTTTCATATAAAATACATAATTTTATTAATAGTGTAACTAATTTTATTCAATAATAACCATTTATTATTTAACTATTATAATTTTTAAATTACTAATTCAGATTCAATTCAAAGATTGTAGTAAATTTTGTGAAGTTTTAAAAACATTCCCAAAAGTAAATTTAAATCCAAAGAGTCTATTTAAAACACGATTTTTTTTTATAAATACACATTTGAAAGATAAACATTCTCATTTAAATATATAATAGATACTTTTACAAATAGCTAAACAATAAGCTAATGAAGACAATTCTTTTTATCTAGGCCATGTTATAATTTAAGATTACATTCTAAAATAAAGATAAAATTCGAATATATATATATATATATATATATATATATATATATATATATATATATATAAGTAACGTCTTTTTCACGTATTTTCTCTTATTATTTTTACAATATGACTATAAAAATTGTGACTAGAAAGTATTGTTAAAAAAAAGTTATGCACGTACCACAGATGGTTTTTGTGTACACGCAGATGAGATTTATGCCACAATCATTGTACCGCGAAAATTCCAGTATGTGCTTAAAGAAGAAATGGTTTTGAACTTCAGTAAGCAAGTAATGTATCAGTTGCATCTGATCTTGTACAGGATTGTATTTAATATTTAAAAAAAATGATACAGTTACTATGAAGTAGACTGTTAAATAATTTCAAGAAAATGTTGTTTAGTGAAATATTAAACATTTACTGTAAAAAAATATAAATAATAAAGATATAAGAAAAATAAAGATTTCTTTAACGAAATTTCAACTGTTGTAAATTATTATTAAAAAGTTTACAGGTTATGCATGTAAACTCGATAACCTATATAAACAATCATAAAGTATTGTCTGATAGGACGTGTAATTGGAAAATAAAAATAAAAGAAATCTAAATTTGTATATCTGATGGAATGAAGAAAAACGTGGAATTGTTAATTAAAATATTTCATAATGACAATTGTAAATAAATGTAAACTTGAAGAGAATATTGTAAAAAGTATAGAAGATAAATTAATTTTGATGTAATAATATCAGTGAACAGAGTAGTGAAATTTTATTAAAGTTTTGATATGGCTGAGAAAACAAACAAAATCTAATAAAACAAATAAAAAAATAAGATTTGAACACAACTGAATGACTTTTTAATTTCTACTCGACTTTTCATTTTATTATCCACAACCAGTCATGTAGAATCAATCAAACAAATAAAATAAATACTAACTAACTTTTAAAAGAAACACTCGAACTCTAATCTTCAAGTTACATGGTTTTAATATGATTTTAATACAATTCGATCTCTTGACCTATTTGATCGATCGCTCGTCAACCAGGCACGTTTCTACACCTCTTTCGTTTATTACAAAAAGCTTTTATTGATGGGATACAGTGTCGGGTTATTCTGAACAACCTCCGAGACCATTCTGTTAAATTATAAAAAGACCAGCTCTGTATCTCGACCTGACATCACCTGTTTGTCTCGCCATGCCCAGCATGGCTCGCGATATCTTCCCACGAATATGAAATAGCAACAACGACTTACATATTATGTTGTACATAGTTCTGCAGTGTAAATAACACATGCCGCCCGATATACACTTTCACATCACGAATCTGGTCACATATACATACATGTAAAGTTATTTTGATTTTTATACTCGCCGTATGTTGGAATTATTCAAGAAATAATTTACACATACAATTACTTCTGATTTGACATTGTGACCAAGTGGATTCACAAAGAACATTATGTGTGGGGTAATATTTCGAATCCATTAACTTGCATGATTTACTTGAGGTCTGCAATAATTTCAGTTTAATTACGAACAATTAGAATTTAATTTACATATAAGTATAAATTATTTGTTAATTAAGATAACAAAATAATTTATGTGTATTGTTAATAGAGACAATGTTGTTTTTTTAATGTGTGTCGTTTAAAACAATTGTATTCTTTTTCCCTTCCACTCATATTGCGTCATACAAATTAAGGGTACATCACTATCACTGACCAAAATACTTGTAATTTAATGTTAATGCATTAGATAATTAAATATTTCATGACTTGATGATTCTTTCGAAATATTTTTATAAGATGGTCATCGAAGTAATTCATTACATCATTATTATATTATTTCTCTCATAACCTCGATGTATTAAAATAACGCTTTTAAAATTAGCAATAGTTTGTAATGAGACCAGTAATTATTTTGGATTGATGGATGTTTACGGCAATATTTAACAACTTGCGTTCACCATTCAAGTGTACGCTAGGTAGATATATGTGTAATGTAATATATATTTTTTTATATTCATAACGCACGGTTTATGATCACCATGAACCATGACTATAATGAAATAACTTGTGTTTACTTCTTGTTCAGTTTCCACGAACAAATAAGTATCTGTCGTTAGTTACGCTCTGGGAATGTAGTCAAGTCTGGCGGTCAAAATTGTTAACCAAATGAGAATATATTTATTCGCATATATATATATATATATATATATATATATATATATATATATATAAATTCATAAATTATATTTTTTATAACCTTTTATACACATTTCAAAATTCTTGTAATAAAAATTATAATACGCTTTCTTAAAACAGCAAATTTAGAAATAGGGAGATCAATAAGATAAAAGTCTTTTTTATTTCTTCTTCTCAGAAACCTACACTGAAAAATTTAATAACTTTAATATACTGAAATAACGCTGAAAAAATATTCCATATAGTTCAAAAATTGTATTCTCTCATACAGATATTCCTCAAATATCTGTATGAGAGGATAAACTCGTATCAGAACCTATAATACAATTTGTGTTGTTTTTGTGGCAAATTTAATTTAACTATTTAATACAGCATTTTGATAAATCCATGGTTGTCGAAATTCACATCAGTTTTAAACAACTAAAGTGAACAATGAATAATTATTGAACATTTTTATAATATCTTGTGGTATTGGTGTAATAATTCATTTATAATAAATTCATCTTTCACTCTAACACCACAAGATGTTAGATTATATTTTGGAGTAAATGATTGATTTCTGTTAAAGTGAGGGTGAAATAGCACCAAAACGAATAGTTACATGAATTTATTTTTTATAAGTGTTTTTATATAGATATTTCTTCCATGAAAAGAAAAGAAACATTTTTAATTTATAGGAATAGAAAAAAATGAATATTGAAAATTAATTAGTATTTTAAAAAATCATACAGAAAGTATTGTCATTGAAAGTAATATTAAATTTATATTACTAATATTTTTGTTTAATTCAAAGTTATTTAAAGTTGTAATATGAATCATTAAAAAACGATTTAATATTTTAGTATAATAATCATTATTTTCTTCGTTGGCATTCTTAAATTACATTAGTGTTTACATAAATTTCAAGCAAAGTATTATATTTTTTTTATTGAATATATACAATTTAAACAACAATTTAAATATCTGAATCTTTATAGAGTATGAAAAGAATAATAAATAAAAATTATAAAAATCATTAGAAATAAAAAATAGATCAAAAGTTATAAAACTTACTCAGACATTTTCCAATAATTACAAGATATAATAATTTTAAAAAATAAGAAAATATTAAACACTAATTTATTATTAATAATTATCACTGTTACTGATATTGTAAATTTATTTTAAAAGTATGTTTAAAAATTTTCATGCATTAATTCATTTTTAAAATATAGTTTTTATATACACATATATAATAGAAAATAATTATATTTTTGTCTGCAAAATTAACATTCTAAAAAATAAAAAAAATCATCTGAAATATTGTCGGTATATAAATATTTTTTAGATAGAAAATAAATTGTATTTTCTAAAAAACTATTTTTTACTTTTTTGCATAACGTTATGTATTTAATTTTCTGTGTAAAGAAATAAATAAAAAATATATATTACAATATATATATATATATAATTGCAAAAATATTTTTAAGCAAGACTACTTGCGCGATATTTCCTAATAAATCAATTATAAGGTTAAGTGCACAAGAAAGATAACAAATTTAATTAATGTAAATATTTTTTAATACACATATTTCATAACTCACAGTCAATTTATGTAAATTGCACGATGTATTACATTACAATTCCCGCGAATTAATTTGTACGACATGCACTTTCGTTCATTAACAAAAAGCAGAAATGTTTTTTCAATGTATTTTAATTTTACAAACTCATTGTTCGCCACGGCAATGAAAGGTCGCGTTTTTAATATCAAAAATTCTAATCGTAATTTGTAACAATCTGGTTTATTTTTTTCAGTATGAACAATGAAAGGTTGAGTGGGATAATTTTTTTGTATAATTACACATGTAATTCATTTATAGATATAGATATAAAAAAATAGAGAGTTGTAATTATAGTTTTGGAATTTTTCTTACATTAAATTTAGATTATATCTGAATGTATAATGATTACGTTTAGTATATACATACATAATTGTGTATAAATATATATTTTAAATAAATATTTGTTGATAGTACAAACATTAATTAAACAAATATATTCATTTACTTATATAATTCCAGAGAAAGTAAACTCGACTACTATACACTAGGGTTCAAATTCTAATAATACATAAAAGTATCTAACAGAAAATTACATTTTAAATATCATTTTACACGAAATTAACTCAGCATCGTTCAACTCGTATATTTTTTCTAATAGAAGCAATTAACACATCTGGCTGTACGTTTCAAAAACCCTTGTCGTACCCGTTTTATAAATTTGCAACGGTTTTTCACTTGTCATACAGTTGTGTGTACATATTTTTTGTATCTCTAAAAAAATACGCAACCCTCATTGCGACAAAAGAACCCTCTTACTCACAGATTTGTTACGGACGAACAACGACACCGAACTGTCACAGCGATGACTAAGACCTCGTTTCGGCTTGTTGTAAATCAACAATTATGGCTCGTCGACACCGTAAAAAGAATAAATAAATTTTCTACTTTAATAGCTTCTTCAGGGTGGGCTGTCCTCTTTTTTATGTTCATCGCAAACTTTATACGATGCAGATTTTTATATATGATGCAAAAATCTGTCAATTTCGGTTACACGAGTCGACTCTTCACCAACCGTGTTCGAAACAGTGTTTTGTAGACCAGTCGAACTGCTCTTTTTAATTAATTTATTTTGTTTCATGCGGGATCTGGTTTATAATTAGTGCATACAGCTGCTACACTGACTTTAATTGCAGTATGAGATAAATGGTAGGCGTTTTGTCGTAACCCTTTACTTACTGTTTGTTGATGAGTCAGAAGTGACTGTCAATTGTAATTCTATTTTTATCTTAATTTAGAAATATAAATGACTTTATTACACAGACACAGATATATATATATATATATATATATATATATATATATATATATATATATATATATATATATAATGTTTAAAAAAATAACAGAGTTGAAAATCAGTAATTATTTTAAATGTTGCTCATCTCTTTCACATTCGAATAGTTTGAAATTTATTTGAAAATGGAACAAATTTAAACTAAAATTGTAAATAAACTCAATGCTGTAATATTTTATTGAAAAATTAAATTTATTTTTAGTTAAAAAGTATGAATTATGTTCTTGTTTTGCAATAATGTTTTAAAAATATCTTGTCATAAAATAGTATTTTTATTTTTGAAAAATAGTTATAAACTTAAAGGGTTGAAGATACTCATTTCGATTAGATAATAAATCACATTTATTAAAGAAATACCAGAGAATTAATATTTAATACAGTGAAGAGAAATAAAATTTTTGATTTTAGTATTGATTTTTTGTGAATTTTTTTTTTTTGAAAAAATCATGTTAATATTTTTTTTGGAAATTCGAGTTGATGAAGTATATATTTTATAATTTTTTATTCAAGAAAATCCTAGATATAAATAAATGAAAATGTACAATTAATAAATTTAAAGATTTATAGTATCTACTATTAAGTATGGGTGTTTTTTAAGCGTGATAGAACTTTCAATAGGGATTAAATTTAAAGTTCTATAAAAAAATCCTCTCTTTTAATATTTTATTTTTGTTTCTATTTTAATTTTCATAAAACGTGAATGAAATATTATTTTTTGCTACTTGAATACATTTTGTAATTTATTAAATTTCTTTACATATTCATAAATATCATTATTTCGAATATTATTCCTCTAAACAATAAATATAATAATATAAATTATATATTTTATGAATTTTATATAAAATAATGGGACATATACATTTGGCAAATAAAAAAAATATTATGTGTATAAAACATCATTAATATATTTTTTTAATTCCAGATTTATCCAGATCCAGAATCAGAAAAAGCTATCATGGGATCAGTAGTATATTGTATACATCATAAAGAAGGTTGCAAATGGTCTGACGAATTACGAAAATTAAAAGTAAGAATTTTTTTAGTTATTAAAAAATATTTGAAATCTTAAATAAATCTAAACAAATACATTTTTAATTATTAATTATCTATTAATAAATATTAACAAAATACTATATTGTCTATATTACTATCATTCTTCAGTCCTACAACCCTTGTAAGGGTTTAACGTCTGTGATAATACTAGCCCAATAGAGCTTTTCTTGTCAAATTTCCGTGATAGTTGTTTTTTTAAGATGAGATTGTCAGCCACATGTCCAACTTCCAACTTGTAGATTTCTCCTACTGAGATTCGTTCTCATATATGACTTACGGTGATGAATCTAAGCCACCAATTGATTATATAGGTCATCCAAATGTGACGCCTAGATTTTTATTAAAAAGAAACATGTGTATAGAGTGGTGTTTAGGGAAACATGTATAAAAGTGTTCAATAATCACTAATTAATTTGGATTAGAATGAATAGTACTGAAATAAATAATCATCGTACAATCTCATAATCGTCGATTATTTGAAAATAGAATTTCCTTCAAAAATAAAAAAAATACATGATGAGATATTTTTGTTGTATTCGATTCAAATTTACATTATGTAAAACGATATACGATTTAAATAAAAAAAAATGTACACGTACGAATCAAAACTGCACACCGTGACGCAACTATACTAGTCAGCAAGTACTTTTCGAATATTTCCATCGATTTCATCATTTGAAATGCACGTTTTGAAAACCACTAATACTATTCATACCTTGTATAAAAATGCTTACCGAACGTCGTATCAAATAACGTTTTATAATCGTGCCACACACGGGGTTTTGATGGTATCATTTCCATACATGTCGTATTGCTTTGTAAGTAATACATATCACTACGATATTATTTGCAACGCGCGTTGAAATTTGAGAAATGGTATCCTTTCGACGTCGGCGTGTTTTCAAATGTGACATTCGTATAATGCAGATTGTATTGTTGGAGTCGGAAGAAATCAAGGACAAACGTGTACGCTTTTTTATATTTGAATAAATCATGTACATATATCAACATTTGAGAGATGATCGAGTTTGGTAAAAACATGTTACAGATTATAAGTAATTCAACAATAATCAGAAAATTATAAAACTGATTTAGGATATCGGACAATTCATAATTCATCATAGATTTGTAGGGTATTGGCTTTTCTGACAATATCTCAGTAGAGGTTTTCATGTCCATGACGGTTATGTGTTCTTTTTTTTGACAAAATAAGATTGTGCCAGTCCCACGACCAATCTTCAACTTGGAGGACTCTCTGACTAGATATCAAACGTATTTCCCCTTATGATGGACTGTGATGTATAGAGCTTTCCAATAAGCGCTTCAGAAGTTTAAATGGAAATAAAACAAAAAATATTTAATTAATTAGTTATTTATTTTTATTATTTTTAAGCATATTCTATGGCATTAATGATAGAACACAATTTCACTCATATGACTATCACGATTTCACTTGATAGTGTATTTGTTTAGTCCAATTTTTAGTCTCTCTTTCACATAATTGTGGTCCAATTTCGTAAATTACACGTTTAATGTTGATTTTGAATACTTCTGTTGTTTGTGGTTTAATGATTTCACATAACTATACAGATAATAATCCAATGGAGTTAGATCACATGATCTTGGTGACCAATTGATGGGTTCATTTCGTGAAAAAATGGTTTCAAAAATTTTGTTTCAAAAAGTCTATTGAAGTTTTTATAATTTTTAAGCGTTGTTGAAGTATTAAACATTCCATGATAATTTCCCAAACTATATTGAGTTGAAATGTCAAAATGAATTTAAAAAAAACATAACTGCCACCAATTGTCAAAGTTTTTATATTCTTATTGGAAAACCCTATATATATATGAGGGTCGTTTGATAAGTATGGTAAAACAGTAAGAAAAACTAAATTGAAAAATTTAATTTTATTAATTAATTAAATTAAACAATAAATAAATTTATCATATTTATCAAACGACCCTCGTATATGTTACTATAATCAGCATGAGTAATTAATGTTTATATAAATAAATTCAATTACCCTAATATTACCACATTTTATAAAGAAAGTTTGGTAATTATTTATTATGAAAGTGATTATAAATTGGAAACTGTAAAAAAAGGATCCTTATTTTAACTATTATGCATTTTATATAAATAAATCTTTTAAATGGCTGATCATTATTTAAAGATTTGATAAAAATTAATATCTCTATTCTATAAACATTATTTTTATAATTTAGAAAATTAAAATAAAATAAAATGCAGTAATAAAAACATAGCCAATGAAATACAAACCAGCAAATGAAATGAATAATAAGTATTTAAAATTTTTATAAAATTTTCTGGTGTTGTGGTTAGTGATTCATTTATGTTAAAATAAATTTATCATAATACCAAAACAAATAGTCATATTAGTCCTGTTATTTTAATAAAACTAACGTTTTATTAAAATTAATTAATTCAGAAACTGTTTTTAAGTTAAATCTGAATTTCAATGACTGTTAAAAACATTTCTTTATTAATCTAGTAATTTTTACTGAAAATATGAACTGTTATAATCAGTATAAATATTTATCCGAATCTAATCGAAAAAAGTTAAATGAACCATCGACTCAATTATATTTCAAGTACAATGATAAATAATCAGCGTGTGTCATTAAAACTATCCGAACGAATTCGTCGTACATTCTTTCATTCTAATTCGTATCATGCAGTTCATCCACTGGAATGTTTCTTTTTCTTCAAACGCAAACCAATCAGAAACAAATTTATATTATTCGTATACATTGAATTATTCATGACTCGTAGGCGTAGTTCCTTCTCGTAGACGCAAGTTTCATAATTGCGCGAAAAAAATTACGAACACTAGTTCATACGTCACTGCATTTCATACAGCAATTATGAAAAAAAATGGATTCGCTGACCCGTTTATAGAACACGCTGATGAGTCTATGATTTAATGTATGTTTTTATGAGGCTGTTATCTTAAAATGAATTTTTTACGAATAATAATGTATACAATGAGTTTTATTACAAAGATAAATAATTTAACGATATATATATATATATATATATATGATTTAAATTTACGTAACATACTTATTCTCAGATTGGAATGAAGTAAAAAAACAGGATAAAAAAGATTAAAAAACGCACATGTTTAATAAAGCTTGTGTATATGTGAATATACTCGTGTATATTTTGAATTCATATTTAACGAGGCAAGAATTCCCACAGAAAAAAACTGGTAATGTGGTCATGATTTATACTATGACAGTCTGAAATGCATTTCCGTTTCGATCTTCAACTAGTTTATTTATTTTTCTGCATGGATGACAGCTAAGAAGAAATCCTGTTGTATTCTTATTTTATAGATCCGTTCTCAATTTCGAGTTCGTGTTATCAATTATTTAATATGTACATGAATTGAAATAGCGTCCTCAAAGATTTTTTCCAAATTATTTATCTTGTGACTTAAAAAAATTTTTTTTATTAAAATAGTTCAATGCCTCGATCATTCCAAATATTTTATTAATTCTCAATAAGTATTTGTGACAATAGACCAGTGACCAGTGGTGTAATGGCATATGTCATCGCCTGTCATGCGGATAATTGCATTTAATTCCCAGTCAGACATGTAAATGTGGTGTAAAAAATATTATTGAGGAAAGCAGCGGAAAATCACTTCCATTAAATTATGTTTTCGAATACAAGTATCATCGATACTGAAAATGAACCTGCAAAATTGCAAAAAAAAAACAATGATGATGATGAGTCATTCGTTATTTAGTTTTAATTTTTTTAACCTGCGTTCAATTTCAATCGTTTTTTAATTGGCGTTCATAGGATCCGACGTGGGGTATTTTTGAATCGTAAATTTTCATTAAATATGAGGATTTAAAATAATACTAATATATAGTCAACCAAGTGTAACGCCTAGATTTGTCCTTTATTAAAAAGAAACATTTGTATAGGGTGCTCTAAAGGAAAATATATGTATAGTTTATTTTTAATAAAACACAAATCTAGGTGTCACATTTGGAATAACTCTGTATAATTAATAAAATCATAGGACACAAAAATACCGCATATCGAGCAGCCAGATTTAAATGTATTTTACTAATGATTATTGTAATTTAATCCACTCTCCTCAACCCTAAACGATTTTATAAAAGTGCTCAGTAAATCTATTGGTCAGTTTATTCACTGATACGTATTTTAATGACCTGATTTTATAATAAACGATACTGACATGATTATTAAAATGCAAATCAGAGAATAAAGTGAGCAGTAAGTTGTTATTGAACACTTGTAAAATATTGTAGTATTGAGAAAAGTGATTATTTTTTGATAACGTTAATTCACTATAGTACGAAAACAAATCGTGATGTTAGTAATTTCAAAGTGTAGGTATATAAAATATACTCTTTTAAGATAACACAATCATTTTGGAAATCTGATTTTAGATGTTTCAAATAATATTTTTTTAGTAAAAAAAGAAATAAGAAAAATCATTAAATAATAAATTGAAATGATTAAAGATTTTAGCTATAATTTCATAAAACCACTGTCTCTATTTCCAAAAAAATCAGTATATTTTTAACATATTTTGAATTTCCTCGATTTTTTTAATTTAAACACTTTTTCAAATATATAACACTTTGAAAAACAATCTAAATTTTAATACTTTTTAATTAAAAAATCACCCAAGGGAAATGTGTTAAGAAGATGGATTTACAACATTATTATATTATTATAATAATTATTAAATATTTAAAAAAAATTATACGTTGTAAGGGTAGTTATTCTATAGTAAAAAATACTTTTATTACAGAAAATAATAATTTATTTCAAAAAATGACAATAATCTCTTTTGAAGAATTTTTGAAATTTTATACAAGAACTGTTAAATTTTCTAATACTTCCACATCTTTCCAGGCACATTTGAACACTTGCAAGCATGATGCAGTTCCTTGTACGAACAAATGCGGTGCACAGATACCACGAGTGTTGATGGAAGATCACCTGAAGTATACTTGTTCGCAACGACGTGCTCGATGCGAGTTCTGCGCGAAGGAGTTCACCGGACACACGCTTGAGGTAAGAACGGACGCCGTCAATGTGTGTAGATAATTACAACTTGTCCGTACATATGTATATATGTATTCGTCAAATTTTAAGATTCAGTGCGTACGTCCTGTATTGTTATAATTGTTCTACGATTATTCTTCATTTGATGGCTGTATTTCTCTTTGTTCAGAAATGCAAGAACTGTACAGGAAATGCACGCGAACTTTTATGAATATTAATAACGTGTCAAAATGCTAATTAAGAATTTCGGTTTGCATTGAAATTTATAAAATATCCATTTTCGAAACATTTTTGATAATGTCAAGATTAAAATAATTCTTATCGTGATTTAATTCTAAGAAAAAACTGTATATTTTTATTTATTGATTTAATCTAGAATCATGCTGGTACATGCGGATATGAACCAATATACTGCGAGAACAAATGCGGTCTTAAAATCCAACGCAGACATCTCACCCAACATAAAGCTACTGAGTGCGCGAAACGTTTAATCGGATGTCGATATTGTACGAAAGAATTTGTGGCAGATACTTTAACAGCACATCATGCGAAATGTGGTCGTGTACCGGTCGCGTGCCCCAACCGATGCGACAGTACCATTTTGGCACGTGAAGAACTCGATGCACACTTGAAAGAACATTGCACTACTTTAGTGATAAGCTGTTCTTTCAAAGAAGCTGGATGCAGGTATGTATTTTTTTCTTTAAGAAAAAAAAGCATTTAATAGAACGTTATTATGTATTTTTTAATAATACGATGTTGCAATATTATACTATAATTTATTTTAATTGTTTCATATGTCTTTGAAATGCTAAAAACGTTTCTTTAAATATTATCTCATTAGTAATCATTAAATATTTCGCAATAAAAGTAGTAAAAAATGAATTGATTTGTTAGATTGTACAATTTTTTAATTTGTTATAATGGAGTATTATTAGAGATTAATTTTTTATGCAGATCAATTTGACCTCAAGTGTTAATTTAAATATTAGTTAAAATTATGAATTAATTTACATATCTATTAATTGAAAAAATTGTGATAATAAATAATTCTAGTTTTGTTACGTTAAATCTTAAATTCAGTTAATATTGATTTTTTTAATATTTCAGAATTAATTTATAATATATTTTGAATTTAATTTGCGTGTAGCTAATTTATTTTCCAAAAAAATACAGACCCACCATCAAAATATTTTATTAATACGAAAAGAATATCGTTTTTAAGTAAATTTAATGAATTTTTATTTAAAAAAAGATTAAAATATTTTAATTCAATTTAGATTTTAATTTCTTAATTAGATACAAATTAATATTTTGCAAAAATTGGCAAATAAAATGAATAATAAAATATTTTTATAAAATCTTAAGGTGTTAGGTAAAATGATTCACTTGTATCAATGTGAATTTGCCCAGTACTAAATGAATAATATTTTTTAATTAAAGAAAAAAATATAATAATTTTACAGTATTATTTAAAATTAATTACTGCTTTAAATACCTGAAAAGAAAAGTTGAACCTCTTCATAAAGAGATCTTTCAAAATAGAATGTCTATTTTTCATTATTATTAAATACTTTAATAAAATCTTGTAGCATTTTTAACTTTTTTAAGAAAAACGATTTTTAAGGTATTAACAATTGTTATTTATATACGGATAATGTTTATTTTATATATATATTAAATGATTTACAGGTTTAAAGGCCCTAGATATTCAATAGAAAAGCATATGGAAGAAAACTGCCAACAACATCTCTCCCTCATGTGCGGCGTAGTTACAAAACAGCAACATCAGATTTCTTCTTTAAAGAGCGCACTATCAAGACTATCTCTGAATTATTCAGGTACTTTGATTTGGAAGATTAGCGATTTCGCATCAAAAATGGCCGAAGCGAAAACCAAAGAAGGAATGGAACTTGTTTCACCCCCCTTTTATACTAGTCAGTACGGTTATAAACTACAGGTAAATATTTATTTTCCAGTTTTCTACATCTGTAAAAATACTAGCTGGATATTAATTCCTTTCACCCTTTTTAAAGGCATCTCTGTTCTTGAATGGAAATGGTGCTGGAGAAGCTTCGCACATTTCCGTCTACATCAAAATTTTACCTGGCGAATACGACGCGTTACTCAGATGGCCATTTGCCCATTCTGTTTCTTTCACTCTATTCGATCAAACTTCGTCGCCGGAAAAAGCTTGCAACGTTGTCGAAAGTTTCATACCAGATCCGACTTGGAAGAATTTTCAACAACCTAGTAAAGAACCAGACGCGCTCGGTTTTGGTTTCCCCAGATTCGTGTCTCACGAAATGTTGAAGAAGAGACATTTCGTGAAAGATGATACGATGTTTATTCGAGTTAAAGTTGATCCGAGTAAAATCGTTGCTGTATAAAATTAGAATTTAGTTTGAAAAGACTGTAAATTATATTTAAAATATATTCATATATAAATAGTAATACAAACGTTTACATTGCAATTTTGGAATAATGCTTTTTGTACTTGAATAGTTTTTTTTAAAAAATTAGCCGTATATATTAAAATTTTTTTTTCTAACACAAATATTAAAATAGCAATTCTAACCTCAGATTTATGATTAATGTTTAGTTTATAAGTTATAATGGTGGTAAAAAATTTACCATATAATTTTTGTACAGCACAAATAGTATAGATCTGTAAGATTAATGAATATTTGATACATTATTTATCATAATATTTTTCATATCAGTAGTATATATCAGTATAAGATATATTAATTTTTGGATAATTATTATTTTAACATAATTAAAGTACTTTAAACCATATAAATATTTTATATAAATAGAAATAAAAATTTAATAATTTTTATATAAAATTGATTGAAAATGTTTTTTTTCAAACTGATACATATTTTTATTATTACATTTATAACACACGTAAATTATTCATTTCAAAATTACAAGTTTTTATAAAAGTGATCAATAATAACTTATTATTCATTAATGTGCGTTTTAATAGTTCTATCATTGCCTTATAAAATCTTAATTTTTTCTAAAAATAATGACATAACCATTGAAATTGCGTTAATGAATAAAGTGAACAATAAGTGATTATTGAAAATTTTTATAGAATTATTTAATGTATAGATAAATGGTTCATATATGTTAAATTGAATTTGCTGTAGTGATAAAATTAATATTGTATTTTAAATGCAGATATTTGTAAAATTGATTCATTAAGAATGACAATATTGGTGACTTCTGTTTTATCAATTTTCAGTACCACTGTTTCAGTTTAAATTTTTGAACTGGTGCATTTTGGTAGATCAGAAAGTTAATCAGAAATATATTTAATGTGTTTTCTATTGTGTCTGTTAAAACATTATTTAACTGTGTGTCGTATTTTTGATGAATTTCGAGAAAAAATAATTGTAAGTAAAGCTTTTAAATATATTTTTTGTGAAAAATAATTTTTATCTATAAAAATTATGAAATCTATACTGATTTAGAATTATGTGATTTTCTTTTAGTCACTTGTACATAATATAAGTAAAAATAGCATAACAGTTTAATTTTATGTTTGTAAAATATGTTTTGTATATAATGTATATAAGGATGTTGTGTGTGAAATGAATCAATGAGTTATCATTATCATTTATTTTTCTGTAATATGTAAATATAAAAGTGTGTTACCTCTCAGGATATATTCTAAGTTTTTATATTATTTGGGACTGATTTATAAGTTTTGATAGCTTTTCTAAGTTAAGAAATGTATAATTTACAATAGTGTTTGAAAATAATATAATATTTTTCAAACAGGAAATCCATATACAAATATGTAATAGGTATTTAATATCATTGCAATCATTTTTCAATACATTTTAATTTATTTCAATAGCTTGAAAACAATGAACACAATAAGATTTTCATGAATGTAGTAACATATTTAAATTAAAATATTGGTTTTATTTTATTCATAAAAATATGTAATTGAATGGATGTTATCTAGTTATTCAGAGTTACAAATGGAAACAAATATTGTATTCTTAAGTCTAGTGAACAAGCTGGAATTAAACCAAAGGTTGTTTTGATTTCTTTGCTGGAACTTGTAAATAATATAAAATGCAAAGTAATTCATAATCAGTCACTTAGTTATAATTTCTTTTTTTAATTAAAAAAAGAATATAGAACACAATATTTTATTTGAGATTTTTACTATCTGTTTGCACCATTTTCATTGTTTTGTAGAAAATGTAGTGTAAAACTAAAAAAACACGCAATTTTGTTTCTTTTCTATATGTTTATTTTGGCACGAGAAAATCTTGTAGTTGCTTTCAATTTCATTCATTTAATATTAACTGTTTTTTCTAAATTTAATAATAATCTTTTTATTATATTCCTATTTAGTGTGCTTTACTTACTAGACAGTTTTAATTTAATTAGAAACATAGTTGTGAATTATTATCCTTATTTTTAAGAGTAGTGAAATTTATTATTGTGGAATATTGAATACATTTGTAATGAAATCAATAAAATAATAAAATACATTTGTATATATACAATTATTTATTTTTTTACAAAGTACCATATAAAAATAATAATATATTCTATTGTGAATTAAAAGTTGTGTTTGAAAATGTAGTATTCATTTGAGACTCGGATGTTCCTGATTGTTCCTGAAAAAAATTATACATTTGAAATAGTTAGTATAACTTTTGGTGCCATCTATCGACAATGTAAACAATCATTAAAATTCTATTATCAATAACTTTGTTATGCTATATAAAATAATTTATAGTATTTAACTTAAAGCAAACTTTTTTTATAATAAGCACTGAAATTAACAAAAATATAGTGAATAAAATTACTTTTCTAAGTCTTGTTAATTGATCTAAAGCATGTGGTAACAGAGGTCTAACAGAATTTATTTCCATTAAAGTAAGATGATTTAACTGAGCATAAGACTCATCCCCTTTTATAAATATATCAACAGATTTTCGTAGTTTGGACATTCGCATATCCCATATATCTTTCACGATAGTTTTAATTTCATCACCATTAGGAATGTCTTCAGCAGCAGCGTTCATCAGCACTTTTGTTTCAATCATATAATGTTCACTAGGCATTTTTGTGAAATACCTGTTAAAAAATAAAACCAAATAAGAATACTACTGCTAATTACTTACTTATAAAATGTACATACTGAGATCGCTTTTCTGTTTCTTTTATTTCTTCTAAGAATTCGACATCCATCCATTCTGGAGGTTGAATTCTACACTTCTGCTGTTGTTTTAAATTCACTGCAAGCCAAATTGGCACTCTTACTGGTAAACTTGAACGTATTGGGCCTATATCGCCAGAAATTAAATGAATAACCTCACTATTAAAATTTGGTATAATAATAACAGTGGAATCTGTTGCAATAAATTCTATTTCGTCTGGGGTCATACTGTCTTTAACTTAAAATACTGTCAGCTAATATTTAAAGAACAATTTCCCATATTATAAGGAATTCAAAAATTTCTAATTATATACAAAAACATGTAAACTTCTTAGTGAAAAGTTTTGTTAACAAAAAATTCCTACATAATTTTAAAATGTGTATATAAAAATGTTTAAATTTTAATAAAACTTAATTTTTATTCATGAATAAATACAACATTCTTTATTGTTCTAAAATTAAATTTAATATACAAAAAAAAATTATTAAAAGATTTTTTTAAATGAGAAATTCAATTTTTGGTATATTTAACTTGAAAAGTTTGTTGTAACAAAAATATAAAAACCCTAGTTGAAAGTAACATCTTTCACGTGGAGTGATTTAAAATTATGTGCCCTTATTTAATGTTTATTTAAAATATAAATATAACAATGACGAATACTCGTAAAAAGAAGGTGAGTTTAATTAATATTTGCTATTTATATGTTGTACAACGCATTTGTGATCTTAGGTTAATAACACATGTGATTTTTTTAGTATGCCGCAGGCGAGGGAGCACAGTTTATGTCTAGAAAAGCAGCCCTTAAAAAGTTACAAGTGACACTAAAAGATTTTAGAAAACTATGTATTTTAAAAGGAATTTATCCACGAGAACCAAGAAATCGCAAACGTGCACAAAAAGGTCAAACCGGTATAAAAACCTTATATCATGTCAAAGATATACAGTTCCTTATGCACGAACCTATTATCTGGAAATTACGTGAATATAATATCTTCGCAAAGAAAGTCGGTCGTGCACGAGCTCTTAAAGATTTCAAAACGATGAAACGTTATTTGAACAATCATCCTACTTTGAAGTTGGATCATATTGTCAAGGAACGCTATCCTACTTTTATTGATGCTTTGAGAGATCTAGATGATTGTCTCACTTTGTGTTTTTTGTTCAGTACTTTTCCGTCTATAAAACATATTCCAAGAAATCAGTCGATATTATGTCGGAGATTAACAGTAGAATTTATGCATGCCGTGATAGAGGCTAAAGCCTTGCGTAAAGTTTTTATATCGATAAAAGGATATTATTATCAAGCAGAAATTAAGGGTGTTGCTGTGAATTGGATTGTACCTCATCATTTCTCATTTGTCCCACAGTCAAAAGAAGAAGTTGACTTTAAGATAATGTCTACTTTTGTTGAATTTTATATTATCATGTTGGGTTTTGTAAACTTCCGACTTTATCATGATTTAAATATTAATTATCCACCAACATTTCAAGGAATATCCCAAATAGATGAAAATGATTTAGTAGATGAAGAAGCTTTTGTTGCTGAAAGAGTTGCAGCTCTTAATTTACCTTTAGCAAAAACTTCAGAAGAGAGCACTGATGCTGATGATTTTGAAATAGATACATTCCCTACTGATACTGATCCGCAAAAATTAGAAGAAGCGAAAAATGAATTACTAAAAATTAAAAATTTGAAAACTCTTTTCAAAGGTCTTAAATTCTATATAAATCGTGAAGTTCCACGAGAACCTTTAGTATTTATTATACGATGTTTCGGAGGAGAAGTATCATGGGATAAGTTGCTCTTTGTTGGATCCTCATTTGATGAAACAGATGAAACAATAACACATCAAATTATAGATAGACCTAATATGAAAAAACAGTATATTTCAAGGTATTATATTCAACCACAATGGGTGTTTGATTCAGTAAATACTAGAAGTTTAATGCCAGAAAGTAAATACTTAATGGGTGCAATTTTACCACCTCATCTATCACCATTTGTGGATGAAATTAGAAATGATCATTATATACCACCTGAAGAGAGAGTTTTAAAAGATCCTTCTTTGGTTGAGAAGAATGAAGAGGAAGATGAAGATATATCTGAAAATGAAGAAAATGAGGAGGAACAAGAAAATGATAGTGGAGCAGAAATTGAAGATGATAGTGATGAACTTGAGGAAGAAGTAGAAAATGATGAATTAAGTGAAAATGATAATTTTGATGAAGGTAATACTTTAAAGAAATCTAAGAAAATGGATATTTCCACTGTGAAAACACAAAAATCTAAAGAGATAACGAAACAAACAGAGATTAAAGAAAAAGGTAAACAGGCAAATAAGAAGAAAAAAGGACAAAAGAAGAATGAAAGTGTCGAGGATATAGAAGTAGAAATTAGATCAAAACCTAAAACTGAAGAAGATAGAGAAAAAATTAGAAAGGATATGGTAAGTTGTAACTCGTACTGAAAATATTTTTTATATTACATTTTATTAAAAGTTATTATTATGTACTTTTCATATTAATTTTTTATTTATAGTTAAATAAAATGAAAGTAAAGGGTGGAGAGATTTATAAGGGCATACCTTGGGAGAAAGAACGAATTTCTAAACAAGAATATAAATTGAGAGAAAAGATGATTGAGAAAAAACATAAGAATTTATATAAAAGCATGATGGAAGGTCGTAAGAAACGTGTTAAAGAGATTTGGCTGCTTAGGAAAAAGAGGAGGCTTATTGAAGAAAAACAGAAAGAAGAGAAAAAGAACACAAAGGCTGGTAAAAAAACAGCAAAGACTTGCTAGGTGTTATCAACAAATTTTAAAACATAATGTTGTATTTTTATAACAAAAATTTATTGATCTTTGTTTAAGTAATACATAGATAAACAGATTTTAATTTCTGTAATATTCTTTATTCATCTCACAACAGATGTTTAAGCATTAACTATTTAAAAGAAAATTTATTCAGAACAGCATTTTTTTGAGATTCTATTGTAGGAACATAATTGAAGTAATCTCAATTTCTAGATATTTTGAACTAGGTACACATTGTGATTTTATATAAAATTAGGTGGAACATGTTTTCTTTTTAATATCTATATTAATAACAATAATTTTTCTGCTTATAACTCTTGTATACCAGAAAAATCAAACACTAATTAAAATTGTTGTAACTTCTTTTTGTACATATTGTTAGCAATATATTTTTTGTGTATTTCACTAGTAGTTACGATGTAATTGTTTTTCTAATATTATTGTAGATAACATTTCAGAATCAAATTTTAGTCAGATTAATCAAGAACTTGGTACACTTAGAAACATATTTTTATTCCATTTTACTTCTTTTTGTTTTGTTGAAAATGGTCAAGTTAATGACATAACAGTCAGTTTTTGTCTAAATGAAAAAACTAAGGTAAGAAAAGTAAACATTATTGAAATAAAAAGTCACTTGTGACATAATAACTTTATTATATTTATTTTACTAGTTTCAGATATGTGAAACCACAATATTATTGATATTTATATATAGATATTTAATTTTTTTTTTAATATAAGCCATTAACCTTGAATATTAAGTCTTGTATAATATTAAAAATAAGTTAGCTAACTCTACAAATAAAAAAAGGTAACTGGCTCAAATATTTCATACAAAATTAAGATTTTTTTACATTTATAATTCACAAAAATGGTCTACTATAAATTAAATGGAATTATTCTATATCTTCAAACATATTGTACAAAAAACATCTTGATACTTAGAAATAACAATCAACATTATGGATTGCATTAAAATAATCGTGTTTATTCTTCATCACTTTCTTCATCTTCCTCTTCTATTTCTGGCATAGGAAATCTTAATATAGCAGCAATTCCTGTTAGCTGATCCAATTCTGTAAACAAACATGAATTATAATTTGCATTTAAAAAATTCAATCATACTTAATACTTACGTTCACCCGATACGTGCATACTTGAAAATATTTTAACTTCACCGCCCGAATCTCTTACTGAATCAACTAATTGCACGTATTGTTTACGAGTATTTATATCTTGATTTCGAAATAAGTTATCTGAAATCAGAAGTGTTTCAACTGCTCCTGCTTCAGTAGCACGTTCAATATGACCTTTTCCATAAAAGGCTTTTGAAGGCTCAGTCTGCAGTATAGTGTAGAATGTTTCTAATGCACGAACTTCACATGATGCTTTTGTATCAGAAATTTTTGCAAGTACAGCAGGATCTTGAAGCACCTCTAATATAAACAATGTTTACATTACTAATACATAATTAAATTTCAGGTGTGAATGATTAAGGTGAATAATATTTGATTAACTTTTATTAAGGTTCACATATTTTCATTGGTTTATTACCTTTAAGTGAATGTTTAAATCCCGAGGAAGAGTGAATAAGCATGAATTTACTTTTATTTTCAAGAAGCACTTTATTGTCAGTTTTAACAGCCATCTGCATCATATACTCATAAAACTGATCACGAACAAATCCAGGTGAAGCAATTAAGACACATTTTACAACATCAAAGTTGACATGTCGTAAAATTCCTTGCATTACACTGTCATAAAATTTTGCTAATCCCTACATAAACAAAAAAATTAGATAATAGCTATCATTAATTGCAAATTTTACCTTTTCATGTTGTTGAACATGACCTTTTCGTTTTCTTGGAATATTCATGTCTATTTTTATACGAATTAAAGTCATACTTGCTGTTATTAAACAAACATGCGCCAAACCTTCTTGCATAATAACAGCAGCGACATCAGCATTTTGTGTCGGGTCACAAGCCATATCGACACGTTCTAAAGACACCGAATCCCATTCTGCTTTTTGTAACGAAAACTTCCGATTTAATTCCAAGTCGAGCGTGTGGTAAGCACCCATCTAATATTTCAAAATATAAGAAAATAAACCACTACATATAGAGAATTGTTTAGAGAAGAGAAACTACCTTTACATACTGATTTTCTTCAATATTTCTACCTTTTAAACGTAAAACACACGCCTGTGTATCGAAATCGATCGATTCAACACGTATCGTCAAAACGGTACGGACACGGCTCGAACTCGAAGAACCAGTAGCCGATTCCGTCTGAACTTTACGGATCGTCGAGCCACGCACACAATCTCCCTCCGATATGAGATTGTACGCATGCCACATATCTTCAGATTCTTCAGGGATAAGGGCAACAGTACTATAATTTGAAAATCGAGAATTTTTAACGTATAAGGGATTGAAACTTTTTGATATAACTGATTAATTTAATAAATGTCATATGTTTTGTGTGATTTATAACCTAACTTAATGTAATAGAAGTATTTAATGTACTTTTACTTCGTACGTACCCTTCCCCTTCTTTATCCACATGTTTGTAAATTAATTTCATATCGTTTAAATGTACAATATTTTAATCAATGTCATTTCCCACAGAGAAAATTCATATGCATTATTATTACAAAAATTCGCATGCTGTTAGTTTGGCATATTATAAATGAGAGAAAGAATTTGCAAAGTGCAAGAGCGATAGTGGAAAATATCTTCAGATTATTCTTTTTATTTTATGAACCTATACGAAAGATAAAGATAGTGACATCAAGAAAGAACATTCTAATTCAAATCTGAGAAATACTAAACAATAATATTCGAAAAAAATACAAATATTTTAAGTGAATATAAATCATTAATTTCTTTTATATATCATTGTTTATAATTATCATTGTTTATATGATAATTGTTCACGTTATTAATAAATAGTTAATTTATAGTATAGGTAATATTTAGAATCAAATATTCATAGATAGAGATTAGAGATACTGAGAGAGAAAAAAATCATATTAACAGCTGGAATTGACAGCTTATCGCGTGTGTCTTGTAGTGTGGTTTTAAATAAATAATATTTAATAATTTGTGTTTACTCTATTGCATCTTTTTGAAAAATACAACGAATCAATTCGGTAAGTATCTTCGAATCTAACTGCGTAGTTTTATTTTTGGTTATTACTGTATATAATACCTATTTTTATTTATATCATAAATAACGGAAGAATAAAATGTCTATTGGAATGTAATTAAATAACGGAATTCCTTCAGCATAGTTTATACTTAAATTACCGTAAAAAATAATATAGCTAGCTTATACTTATTTAAAAATATATAAGGTTATGTGTTGTTTAATAAATAATTTTATTAAAACAAAATACATGATTTGGATAATCAATTGTAAAGTTTCAATTGCAAAAGAGATATTTATATAATAGATAGGGATATTTTATCTATTTGGTCATTGTGTCTCGATTCTTCGAGTTTTTATTTCAAATGTATGATATGATGATAAATTAATACGTTTAATTTTGCGACATAATTCGCGTGTTAATAGGTCACGGATTTCCAAGAATAGATTTGTTATTCATAACTGTTAATAAAATTATTGCGTACACGTATTCGTTGTAATGCGTATCGTTTAATATGGGATGCTTTCATAAATAATTACAATTGCTTCCTATTTCGTACTCGCAGGACACGTTGATTAAGCACGATGCATCATTTGCATGAGATCACAGGTGTGTGAGCGTGACGAAAATAACTTTAGCAAGTGGTACCATTAATAATAGTCTATTTTTGACCTGTTGATGCGATGATGTGATTTCTGTCTGCACTGTTGAACCACGTGCTCTTTATATAAACTGTCATGTATTGATTTAGAGGAGGGGAACGAACACATATTTGAGATTATATTTCTTATGTGTCTCTACATTGTATTGATATGGAATGTCTGAATTTAAATTTGTTAATTACATGATCTGTAGATAGTCTTACAACAGGGGTGACCACTTCTGTGAAAATCATTTATATGATATGTATGTTATTCTCAAGTAAATACGAATTGTATTCAACAATAAGCTATATAAATAACTTTGTTTATTACATTTTTTTATAACAAAATGAATATCCTTTATATAGATACCATTTTCTAATAAATGACAAAAATATTTTTACACCAATCTCATTAAATTGTCAATTGATCATAACTTATATCTATCGGTAATTAACGTACATTTCGAAATTAGTTATAGCAAATACAATATTCAGAATAATCATAAGATTATAATAAAAAAATAGCTACAAGCAATATATGCAATGTTATCAAGAGGCTGTATATTATAAAAACATAATAATTAAAAATTAAATTCAAATAGAAATGATTTTAATGAAAAAATTAATAGTTTTTATCTACAATTGTTATAAATTAAATAGAATTATATTAATTATCCATTTTTTTATAATGTCAGTTAAATAAAAGTTACTTTTAAATAATCAAGTTCTAGAGGTATATGTTTATTTTTTCATTTATAATTACGTTTATAAAAAGTATGAGAAAATGCCAATATACGTTTTATCTTGTTTCATATCATTTAGTTCTTGAAATTCAGTGTAAATTTTGTAGAAATCATTTATTTTGCATCGAAGAAAATATCTTAAAAATATTATCTTTTTCATTTTTCAATATTAGTAAAATTAATTAGTGTTCTTTAATATTCATGAAAAATGAAATTGTAATCATAGTTGATTTTGAATTGTGGCTAATTCACTTTTAGATAAATAATTTATTTCCCAATATCCCAAGTTAATACTCAGTTGTTTGAATTTAGTGAGTAGTTTGAATTTAGTTTTTTGTATTATATTTCAGAATCATAATCTGATTTTGTAGAAAGTGCTATGGATGGTAGAATAATTTTAAATTCAAAATACAGATTATCGAAAAAATGAATAATAATTGATTATAAAAATTGAGTTTAAAAGTAATTTATTTGCATAAAAAAATATACAATATTGCATTGAAGTAAAATTCTATATATAAGAGTTAGTAAATTGTTAATTGTATAATTTTATACTTCATATCAGAAATATTCGTAAAACTGTCATTTACTGTATTTTAATATGAATTTTAATACGAAGAAAAATTAATACATTCTAATCAGTAATCGTCAGCGGAGTGTTATGAACTAAAGATTGAACGCTTTAAAAGTTCAATAAAATAAAATTCATACGTAGTATTTTTTTTTAAAAAAAATATGTTATCAGTGTATTTTTTTTTTTTTATAAAACAATATATAATTTTGTAAAAGAGTTATTTTAAAATAATAAAGAAATTCATATTTTCATAAAGGAATTTTATCCTAATGTCTCAATATTTTTATAGATTGCTTTACCCATTCTAGTTGTTCACATATAAACGATTTCATGATGGATTGATTGGTTATAGTTTATAATTGATAATTCTATTCATATCCCACCAATCCATCAACATAATGTTCGTTGGTTGTGGAAATGGTTTCTCATTGTAGTTAACCTATTATCTTCGACGTTTAATATTATTATAAACAATCCATTTCTTATCACCAGTAATAATTCGATTTAAGAATGGCTCCTTTTCCAATTTATACAATTTGGAAATGCAGATGTCTATTCGTTACTTAGGATTAAGCTCCAATAATTCGCGAAGAATCTACTTATTTACCTCAGATACCGATGGATCATCGAATGGGTTGATTAAAGCTACTCGGTTAATTTTCCCATTTGAAACTACGATTTTACTCTACTAGTGACTAACACGAAAATCATATTTTAGCCTAATTTCTTTTAACAATGTTATTAAAATATTTCACATTTTTTAAAAAGATACAAAATGACTATAAAATTTAATTTCATATTTTTTTATCAAAATTTTCTAATTAAAAATCATGAATCGTATAACTCTTAGAAATGCTTCACGATGAAATGTTTTTACTCGATAAAAACTATTACGAATGCTAATTTAGAATCACTGAAGTGATAATTGCTGATAAATATATTGTTATGTGTTTTCTTTACAGTAAATTATAGCGAAAATTTATAATCCGTATCAAAAAATGAATAAATACAAAATTTAAATATAATTCTAGTGGAACAATATAAATACAAGTGATTAATTTTGTTGTACATACTATGATGTATTTATTACACGCACATAAATCATTTGTAATTAATAATTCTAAGAAAATCATAAAGTAAATACTTGTACTAGAAAAGTATATATATTTTGTTAATTTATTATAATACAGAAAGGCTGAATTCTTCTGATAATTTAAGATTTTATTTAATATATTATAATTATTTAATTAAACACAATAGTTGTACAAATATTTCTTCCGGTGATTATATACTGTATTATTTCTAATTATTAAAAATATTTTCACATGCAAATTATTTTTAGAATATTTATTTAAAAATCATTTTTTTTTAAATTAGACATTAGTCATATCCTTTATCACACAAACCGAAATGAATCTTCATAAAATGCTCTCATATAAACCACAAAATCATAAATTAATCATTGAAAAGCCGCAAAGTGTATACGATTATTCTATTTCATTATATCAGTAAAGTGAAATGGTAGATAATATTCTTTTCTGTCTATTTTTAGACGATTTCAAATGACCACTGTTCGATTCGAAAAAGAATTTTAGTTTAAATGTAATTAAAGTTTGTTTCTGTATTTTTATTCGACAGACGGCCATTTTTTTACTGATTGGTTTTATTAGTTGGTGTATTGTTAGTACTTCTGATTGGTTGCGTTATATTTATGCACAACTTACGATAATATATAAATATATGTGATTGGTTCTGTTGAAGAATTTTTTTTCGGTCGTCGAATGCAATTTTCGCTGCTAAGGTATATTTTTATAAACGATTCAATTTATTTATTGATACTTGATTAAATGCATGATCGTATATAAATGTGTTAATATGTAAATGTTTGCCACATATTCTTTCATTATGAATAATAAAGAATTTTTATACCAGGTTTAATACCTAAATTTTTTTATACATGTTTATTTTATTTGATGAATTAATTAATGAATTCAGTGGAATATAAAAAATATAATTTCATAATTACGCTTTATTTTTATGTTAATTATTTCCAGTGATTAACTTATTTAATAGATATTACTCGAGTCTAATCGAGATGATTAGAAAGCGAATAATGTTCTGTTTTTGAGTACCATTTTATTGTTTAAAATTTATTTACAGATAATATTTCATTACTGGAAAGAGTATATATATATATATATATATATATATATAATATTTTTCTAAACAGAAATTAGTTGTATAGTTCATATTAAGTGCCATAAAAATTTAGAACATTTTTAATATATACATGCAGTGCTTTATAAATTCGTGTTCAACGCTTAAAATATTTATTAAAAAAGTTTCAAATATAGAGTCATCCAAATGTGACGCCTAGATTTTGGGTTTTATTAAAAAGAAACAAATAAAGAAACTATACACATGTTTCTTTTTAATAAAACACACATCTAGGCGTCACATTTGGATAACTCATTATTATTTATTCAGCGTATATATTGTATTTTTTTATTCTGCTGTGTAAAAAAATATTTTAATTGTTATTGATTATTTATTGGTCATTTTATTGTGAATTATAAATAAAAGTTTTTCTTATTACAAATAAAACTAAATTTTATTTTAACAATAATACAGATACTTAGTACAGAATATCTGGTAGCATGGATTCTAATAAAAACCAAGGTTTTACTTTTTATCGATTCTTTTTTTCGGTATATTTTTCATTATCTTAATTGAAGAATACGGAAATAGAACTATATTTTTACATAAATGAACTTTCACCCTTACACCAAAAGATATTAAAAAAAATTTCAATAATTATTTATAGTCCCTCTCTTTGTTTATAAACTTATACGAATTTTGATGACAGTGCCATCTTATGATGGTATTTTCATCGAAATACGTATTAGCTAATAAAAAAGTGACAATAAATAATTATTGAACATTTTTTTAACATCTTGTGATATTGAGGTGACAATTCGTTTATTTGAAAGTGAATTCACAACAATTCCAAAACACATAAATATATTTTTGTGGAAAAAATTCAATACATAAAAATTCAACATTTAATCGTTTTTTTCTACTAATATAATTTTTAAATTTACTGTATAACAGATTCACTTTAATACAAATTAATTAATTCTCTGAACAGAACAAAATTTTATAAAAAAAAATGTTAAATAATCATTTATTATTTAATTTATATACCTAGTGATTATTGAATATTTTTATCGAATCTTATGGTATTAAAGTATTTAATTTGTGTTACAATCCATAATATTTGGACATTCTTTATCTTTTAATAGATATATTACCTTTCATTTCTTTCGTTAGTCTTTGAATTAATTTATTTCCTAGTTTGTGTGTACCTTATAAATAATTTAAATATGTAAATTAGTATTTAGAATCTCTATCTTACAAAATACCCCCCACTAGTCATTTTAATTGGTCTATCAAATTTGAAATGTCTATTTTATATAAAAAGGTAGATTTTCTTTGTACTGATTACATGTTTCACATATACATTATAAATTTATAATTCGAATATTAAAATTATAAAATACAATAAATTATGTTAAACGTAAATATAATCAAACTTTTCTTCAACAAGAAGTATTACCTTTTAAAGTAGTTGATAAATTCTAATTTATTTATTTCATACGCTGTTAAATTGTATGTTATTATAAATGAAGAAAATATACAAGTTTTTATCCAAAGAATGGTAAAAAATATTCTGTTTACATTTATAATAAACATTTTTTATTTTATATTACACCATTACTTGTTTGAAAATAAATATTTTTTAAAAAATAAATCTTTCTGTTTTATTTTAACTGAATTTCTCTGATCAGTTATAACGTTATATTTGATATTTGTATCTACATAACTATCGATAATTTCTTGTATATATTTTACACATATGGTTGTTGTCACACGTCTTTCTTCCTGTCATCTTATTTGCGTGTGTGTAATTAATTACTGGCCGAAAGGTGCGTGAGTGTATGGATTTAAGAATAAACAGGGCATCGACATTATATATTTATCTATAAATATATTGATAAAAGCTACACAGAGTATGTTCCAATGTTATAAACCAGATAGTAAGGGGCGCCTCATGACACCTTGCATAGATTGCGTGCGTAGGTAATGGACAGCAAATAATAACTCCTACATTGCGTTATACACACTTTATTTACTGGCATGATGCATGTATGTAATTAAAACAGCAGGTATATTGTAATAATTGCTTCTTGTTTTTCGAGAGAATTATGTAATTAGGATTGTGTTGATTTATGTTGCACTGAAAGAGGTCTGCTTATTAGATCAGGTTATCGTTTACGTGAGTGTTGAAATGTGGTTTGTATATACGCCTTTCTCAAAACTGTAAATGTGCGATGTAATATTTTGCGAAAGGTTACAGTAAGTTTTTTTCTATAAATAAATTACAATGAAGATTAGTGCAACTGACAGAATTGAATTCAATTGATAGAACAATAGTATTTATTATTTCTCATATAAGAATCATAATTTTAATATCATAAAATTTATTAGAAAATTGTCAGTGTTCTAGAATTAAATTAGAGATAAGAAACTATTAGAATTAACGTAATAATCAAAAGTAAATTTAATAAAATTCACACGATCAATGTTTATTAAAGGGGTATTTTATTCTAGCAGTCGATTTTTGAAATGATTATTCTGGAAAAAAATATTAAACTTGTTTATTAAGATATTACATTACTTTTTTTAAAGTAAATAATTTTATACTTTACAAGTAACATACAGCATGAGAGAAAATTCTATACAATAGTTGATTAAAAATTTAACCATTCTATAGAGTCATCCAAATGTGACGCCTGGATTTATGTTTTATTAAAAAAAACATGTATGTAGGGTGGTTTATAGGGAAACATGTGTATATATTTTTTATTTTTTTTTAATAATCTAGGCGTCACATTTGGATGACTATATTTATCTCAAAAAATGAAAAAATCTACTTACGCTAGTGTAATTGTCATCGGTACTAGATTTAATAATTGTATATAAAAATGAACTAAATAACATTTGAAAAAATTATGATGATCTTAGACATTTTTTTTATGATTTAAAAATTTTAATTACTTAGGTTTTTGCCATCAGCTATAAAAATACATCTTCTGATATTACACACAAAAGTTTTCAAGTTTATCGTACGTTTGGTTGTGTGACAATTCGAAAAATATTGTCTTGAAAAAAAAATGTTAAAGATTTTAACTTACACTAATTCATTTAAACACCTGTGGTTTAGTTAATTTTTCGAATTTTAAGAGTATATTTTTTAAATTATATAATTTCAGAAAATACAATACAAAAGTGAATATTTTAAATCTGTTAAAGTAGAATAATCTCTTAAAAACATAAAAGATATTTTATTAGTTTTCGTAACGAAATCTTTTTTATTTATCTTTGTATTAAAGTAGATTTTGACTTATTATTAAAAAAGCATAATTCTCGATTGAACTATATTAAAATTAATAGGTGGTAAAAATTCTCTTAGAATTAAATATAGGGTTATCCAAATATGACGCCTGGGTTTATGTTTTATTTAAGAGAATCGTGTGTATAGTTTTTTTTTAAATAAAATACAAATCTAGGTGTCATATTTGGATGACCCTGTATATAATAAAGAAAATTAAAAATAAAAATATATAATAAATATGATTGAAAAAAATAATATTTTGTTCATTCTGTATTTTTGAATCTGTTTATAAATTTATGAAACTATAATATGGAAATTATATTTATATATATATATATATATATATATATATATATATATATATATATATATATATATATATATATATATATATATATATATATATATATATATATATTTATATATACATAAGAAACTAAAAGAGTAAAAGTAAAAAATAAAATTGTACTATTTCGATAACTTAATAATTATTTTCCATTGATAAATTTTCTATTCCAACTTCTTTGTTAATATTTGAAAAAATATTTTATTATTTTCCACTCAAATAACATTATTTTCGAGAATCTTTATTAATAAATTCGCAAAAATATAATTTTAATACATGCAGATAATGCTTGAATATGAACAAATATATCACTAAATTGAAATTTTGATATCTGACACCATATCAAATACGTCTGTTTAAAAAGTTAAAAAAAATTAATTACAAGCTTAATCCTCTGAATAAAATGGCGTAATTAAGCGAATAGGAAAGTGAAAAAAATATTCTGTCATTTGATATTACACATTTATATCAAAGAAGAGAAACGTTGAAATATGTTCTAGATTCGTATGAATTGATTAATTAAAACATGTTATAGACGTGGGTGTACATGATTTGATCCATAAAAAGTAAAAGCGTTCTTTAGAATAAGACGTGTTTTAGTGTTTCATTAGTAACTTCATTCATGTATTTTCTAGAAATTTGCAATAAAGTGACAAGTTACATTTTTTCATCCGATATTAAAAATAAATGATTAAACATTAATTATTGTTCAATTTAACTGTTTCTATTAATTGTTTTAAAGTGTTAAATTCATAGCATGACAGTTATTATTCACAAAATTATATTGTTACATTTTCGACGACTGTGTCATTCTTAATATTGATTAAATTGCACGGAAATAGTTCATGCTTTTCGTTTTAGTGACTAATAGTTCATTTCCTTTAAAATACTACCACGATTTCGACGAATTATAAGTGGGTTATCATTCCAAACATTAATTTTAATGATTTTTTACTTAGTACGATTTTATCAGTGAATATAGACTAAAGTATTTGAATTATAATGCTTTTTTTATTAATTTGTAACACCTGTCGAGTTTAAAAATAATATTAAACGATCATTGTGCACTAGTGTACGTCATTGTTGATATTTTTCACTGTAACAGTTAGTATTTATTTTATTGTTATTGCAATTAAAAATGTTAATTAATATTGATTCTATTTGAAGATTTATTTTTTCATATCGATTGTAATGCCTTAAATATTTTATATTTTTTTATATAATAATCAATACGACTTAATTTAATGATTTGTAATAATAAAAACAATATTTTTTTTATTAATAATGCATTTGATATTATATTATATATAGATATTTATTTTCTACACATTAAATTATTGTTTAATAAAATATGTTTGAAAATTATTAACACAACATGTTTTATATGACATTGATAATTGTAGTTATTTTTAAAATTATAAATTCGTATAATTTTCAAAAATATTTTTATAGATTTTATATATTTGTATTATTTTACAGAAAAAGAACAAATAATGAAATATTTTATACTGAAGCTCTTATTATTTAAAATTCCCATAATTACAAAAAAAAAAAAAAAAAAACAGAAAAATAAGATGTTAATGTAGATTATTCTAGAGTAATATCGTACGGTTGTTAAGAAACCATGCAAAATCCATAAAATTATTAAGTAATTTTAATGACTTTTGTTAATTAATCGGTTTGTTTTCGCATAACGCTATTTTTATTTTATTGCATTGATTATAACGTCGTAATTTTATAACCTTAAATTTAAACTATTTATTAAGAACCAATGATTAAATTAACAGTTGTGATATAAAGTTCATATACTGTATCGTATAATTTTTTTTACTTCCAATTAAACATTTTCACAATGCGAATCGATTTTTTTTAGTATCCTGTTAGTTATCATAAAATTCGTTATGAAATTTTGGTCAGATCATTTTAATCAATCGAAAATCGTGTATATATTATTTTATTATCCTTTTGTTGATATTCTGTCGTAGAATTTGTACACAATAAAAGTTTCGCACTGTGCTCAATTTTTTTTATTGGATTATGTGATATATTGTACTGTTATTTTTAATGACGAAATAATTGTACAATTACATCATTTCTTCAAGTTTAATTTTAATTTTATTAATTCTTAGTTTTGTTCGATTTATAATTGTATATTGTCCATTGAAATTAATTATTGCCAAATAATAAATAATGCTTTCGGAACAGAAATTTTAATATTTGAATCGGAATTTTTCTGCGAATAAATGTGTATAAAATAAATTAAAAAAGATTTTTAAAAAACAACAAAAGATTTTTATATATATATATATATATATATATATATATAAGGTTGTTCCATGAAAATATTTTTTTAATTGTATAGGATGATTTTAAGCGTGATAGAACTTTAAATTAAATCCTTATCGAAAGTTTTATCTAACCTAAAAAAAAACATTCTTTATCATATCTTTATATATACACATATGTGTATATAAGGGCTATTTTTTTTTAGGTTAGATAGAATTTTCGATAGGGATTCAATTTAAAGTTCTATCACGCTTAAAAATCACCTATATATTTATATAGTAGTGCTAAATGAATAAAAATGTCCATATGGTCTTCAAAATTTGATCTAATACAAAATGTTTAATTATTTTTCATAGCTTTATTTTTTTATTATTTTAAATTAATTATACTTACTATTTTATTAAAAAAAAAACATATTTTATTAAGAGTTATACAGATTTATAAAAGGTAGCAAAAATTATTTATGACAATAAGATATAATATAAATATAAAATAAAATTAATTGTTCGATTTGGCTATTATTTTCGTTTAAACACTTTCAGGGATGATGCAAGACTCTCGAACATTCTTAAGTGTTTTTTATTTTTACTAATTATAATATGTTGACTTTCTTTAGATTAACTATTTTGATGAAAGTTCATATAAATTTATAAAATTTATTTGTCCTAATAAAAATAATGTATAGGAATTTGAGTTGAAGACTTAGATACCTATTTAGTAGGTTTATTTTATCCAAATTATTTACCTGGAAATTTTTCTTATAAAAATAATAAATTATCAATGAATCAGACATCTCTTTTTTCTTTTTTTTATATGTATTCAAACACAAATACAAAACATAAAAATTATCTGCCACTTTCCATCCACTGTTGGATGAAAACCTCTCTCAAAACATTCCATTTCGACCAATCCATGTATTTTTTTTTCCACTTCTTTCATATGTTTTTTTTCTTTTTGTCCTATCTTTATAAGTGTTCCTGGTTTTATATATATATATATATATATATATATATATATATATATATATATATATATATATATTTGTATGTACGTTTGTATTTATGTTCATAAATAATTATAATGTAAATTTAATTATGGAATAAATGTCTATCTACTATTTATATATTTACTATAAATTTGTTAACACTTTCTGCAAATATTTATAATATTAATTTATTTTTTAGTGTGTACATTAAATTAAAAAATAGACATGATTTTTAAAATTGAAATTGCTGTTTTTTATTGTAGTGGTATTTATTAATATATATTAGTTAATTAAAATTAAAAACGTTTTTATTACAAATTATTTTGTAATATCATATATTTTATGACAGGTACCAAACATTTATTCGCACATACACACACGTTTATATATAAGTAGATTTAAGTGATGTACTACAAAACAATAATTTTTAATTTTTAATTGTATTCATCATAAATTCCAAGAGAAATTATTTGCCTTGAAAATGATAATTTATAATCGTCACTTTTCTGTCACCCAGTCCATATAATTTACCCACACGTCGTTATATTAAATCATCTTAATAATCTTTAACACGTGTACTGTACAATTTACCCATTTTGATGGAAAAATTCAAGTGATACGTAAATATTGTTTCCGTCAAGTGTATCCCTATCTATGACGCACTAATAAATATTATTTAAATTTCAGGGACATGAACGGGCGGTCTGTGCGGTAGGCGGACGGTGAGTGTTGCTTTTTCAATCTCATAACCGTATTAAATATCTCATTTATAATTTATTTATTCTTGTATAATACGTATTCTCGATTTGTTGATTTTATATGTTTTTGCGTTGAACTTTTTCAGGATATATTTTTTTGTATTTTTATTATTTGTTATTGGTTGTGTATAGCATATATGAATTGTTTTCAGATTCAGAATTTATTGTACCTGTTTGTTGACGCAGTGTTTTTATTTTGAAATGAATGTTTATAAATATTTTTCCATATAAATTTATTTTTATTTTATATTACCTCTCAGTTCAACTATCTTTTATTTATTTAGTATTTCAGTCAGTTTGTGAATACATACATGAATTTAAATTACATACATATTATATATATATATATATATATATATATATATATTTAAAGACATACATACATATTCATAAAAAAATGTTATATAAAGTATTTATATATATTTTTGAATAAAATATAATTCATTGTATATAGGATTTATGTATAAATAAAATTTCATTCTGTTTGTTGTTTATTTTAATGGATATTTTTTAAAACCGAATAATTATAATTGATAATTTTAGTGAAATGATAGGATAATTCTCTTGGAATAGTTTAGAAAATAATTACGTTTAGAAACGAAATAATTCGAATTTTTATCAAATATTTAGCTTGAGAAAATTTTAATTAAAGAATAGCATCTCATTCTATTGGGATAAAAATGTTCAATCACTGAAAATTGAATAAAAAAACTATGAAAAATAAGTAGGTGAAAATTCCATTTTTGTACAATGAAAATGTTGAAAATCAGATTGAAAAACTGGTAAATTTTAATTAATACGTTTCAAAATTACAATAGAACTCATACAACTGAAATTAGAAGATAAATAACACTAAACCAATTTTATATTTATTTTGGAAATTATTTAATAATATATAAATAAAAGGAAATTTTTCATGAAAAATTGCTTGAATGAAAAATTTAAATAATCTGTTATATTTTGTTCATTACTTATAATATACGTTAGAAAAAATATTAAGAATATTTTTTAAAGTAATTTGTTACTTAATACATGTTATTAATTTAATATGTTGTTATAAATTGATTTAATTGGTTGCTGATTAGATAGACAAAGATTTTTTTAATAAAAAATAATCTCGTGTGATAAAATTGATAAAAAATAAAAAATGTTTATTGTATAAAATGATAATAACTATATAATAAAAAAATAATTTATTTCATTGTAGATTTTTTTGTAGTAATTAGATTGAATATTATTTTTTTCTAATAATTTAAAATTGTTAATCTCAAATCTTTTTTAATATATTAGGAATTAATCTGTTTTAAATTTATAGTTATTGAAATAATTATTATATATAAAAAAATATATTCCAATCAGTGAAATAAATCACTTAGACAACTTATGATATGACCTTACTAAAAATTAATTTGAAACAGAAATGTCACCTTTCCACTTGTAAAAATAAATTTAAGATACTTGTACGTTTGTGTAAACATGTATTTGTCGATTTATCGTTTTTTATAACTGCTGTTATATATACTTATGTAATACGTTTTAAATAATCACAGAAATATTTTTCATTAATTATCTATAAATATCAATGAATTCTATTCTGTCATCACGAATTACCAAGAATAATGTATTTTTGTATGAAGAAATTATACGCAGTTTTATAGTTTGATTGAAAATTATTAATTAGCGTACAATTTCTAATTAAATACATTTTATGACCATATTTAATTACGTACCGAATGATAAGTATTACATTCCTTAAGTAATTGAAATTGATAACAGGGTAAATTAACGACAGGGTAAATTAACGTTCAACATCGTGCTTGAGTGCGAATAACATGCGAAGCTTGTCTGAAGAAACGTATACGAAATCACTTTTTGATGTCAAATTCTATTAATAGGTATATCACATTCTTGCACCCACATGTTTGATAATTATGACACATTATATATATATATATATATATACAAATTCACATTTATTATAAAAGTCTTCTTTAGATTTATTAATACATTCAGTGAAAGAATTAAAATCTTTTAGATGTATCGTTTACAACTTGTCACTATAAAATTGCAAACAGATATTGAGATCTTTATATCAGCTCAATTTTCAACCATCATTCATTGGGGATATTATGTAGAAGAATATTTTAAAAACATACCTTATTCATTTGAATTACATAGAATTTTTTTTAATCACTAATATTTTTTTATTGAATCCATTATTTTTTGTAATCTATTCTTTATTGTTCTTGAATATGTATGAGCCTTTTTCTTTATATGTTTCTATTAATAGGCTAAATCATTATAACTTAAGATATTTAAAAATAACTGGAATACTAATTTAGGAATAGAAAATGTAAATTTTGCTAAATATAGAAGTAACAAAAAAGAATATGTAAACAATTTTTTTTAAAAAATGTTTATGAATAAATATTCAAAGCCTATTTTTGTAGTTAAGTATATTTTTTTTAATAAATTCAAAAAAGATCACCAGTTTTAATATCATAATTTTTATGAATTTACAAAAACAAAATTAAAATCTACATAAATGAATAATTAAATATAGGAAATTATTCTATATAAATGTATGAAATAAATTAATCTTATTAAATTAACTTACAAAAATTTTATGAAGAAACATTTTAAAAATTGGAATTTATTGGAAATAGTAAATATGAAAAATATCCAAAAATTACATTTTCATAATCAGGTATAATATTTTTATACATAAATGTAAAAAAATCTAAATTGAAGTATTATAAATTTATAGACCTATTAAAAAATATAAATAATAAATGAAATTATTATATATTAGTTGTATTTTTTTATATTTTATGATTATATACGAAAAGTGACTTTATATTAAACCATTCAATAAATTGTGTGTACTAAATTACATTTTATTAATTTTAATAGAAAAAAATCAAAAAAATATTTTTTTTATTTTAAGATAATATATTTTTGCAGATTTTTTTAATTGTTATTTTACTTTTCTTTAGTGAGAATAATGCTCGCAGATTGTTGTCAAAATATTTTATTTTATCTGTAAATCAGATGTACAATATATTATATTTTTTCTATTTCTTGATAGTATGATTAATTTATTTTTATAAATTAATCACTCATCCCATTTTTTCTACAATTTTTAACCATAAAATATTAGTGAAAAATCTGTTATAAACTGAAATAAAAATGCAGATAGAATTTTTCTCCAATTTTTTTTGCAGTATTTCTCAACAATTTTTTTCAGAAACATTTTACAACCACCTCGTACTATTTTTTTATGTATGTATATTTTTAATAGCTATACTATTATTTTCAGAATATAGTGTTATAAAATCTGAGATATTTATTACCGTACTCTGGTAATGATAGAATTTGTGATCTTAAGAAATCTATATAAAAGGTCATAAAAGAAATAATAGTTATATTAACAGTATACAAGAACAGCAGTCTAAAAGAACGCAGTAAATTGCATATTTACATTTTGTTATTTTAAATAATGAAACCAGTAATGTGTTTACTTAAATTAATAAAATTTATTTAAATTGAAGAAAAATTTTAATTATTTTTAAATTTAAAAAAATGTAAAAATATATATAAATACTAAGAATTGTAAGAAATATTTGGTGCTGTAGAATTTTATAATAATTTTTTTGTTGAGATTTGGATTTTTTAATAAATCTCTAATATATATATATATAATGTATATATGTGTTAACCTTGTTATTATTTTGTGATTATTTCATGTAGTATTAAATATCCTATTTGCATATTTCATATCGAATTCAATTTTAATCCTGTTAATTAATTATGTTGACAATGTTTTTAATAGATATGAAAATTATACTAATTTAGTTAAAGGAAGTTGAAAACAAAACTGAGAATTTTTTTATGTATATGATTTCGTTTCAGATTAATTAAATAATTATAATAATAAATATATATATTAAATTTCAATTTGAATGTTAAGTGTGTGTATCAATTCATAATTAAGTGTTGTGAGTTTTAAAAATTCGTACTTTATTTTTTTTAAAAAAAAAATGAGTGATAAAGTGGACGCTACTGGTGATGCGAAATCACTTGAATCGGACCAAATGTCGATCGAAACTGATATAAAAGACATGGACATCGTGTCCGAAACGGCCGAATGTTCGTCCGAAATGACTGAAAGTGGCATTGAAATGATTGGATCGCGGACTGAAAGTGAATCGGCATGTAGTGATGTGTCGTCGACGAATTTAAACGACACCGAAAGGCAAATACCGAGACCATCCGGTATTAAACCTCCGTCCAAGATCGCCAGGTCGTGTTGTACAGGACCTCCGAAAGCTGGACCGCCACCTCCAACACCCAGACAAAGTAAGAATTGTATTTTTTTGATTCGGTGTAACTATTTAGATTTTCTCTGTGGAATTGTTTGTGGTTTTAATTATTTCAAACACCCTAGCCTGTATATAAATCAAGTTTGTATTTGTATTATATTTTATATAACGCGTTATACTCAATTAACAGTTTTCATTCCAACTGTGTTTCTCTACGAGGTTAATTATATACATTTGAAATTCAATCAGCTTCATTTTGATTGACACTATTGACACTAGAACGTATTGTGTATTAATACTGACACTAGAACGTATTGTGTATTAATAAACAAAACATGTATTAACTTACAAAGTTTATTCATTGGAAAGTTGCATTGTATTGCATTGAAATCACTATTTAATTAACATTCATTGAAGTGCAGTTGGAGTTTTTAAAAAATCTTTGTATACAAAAAATGAATGCTTGTAAATGTTTATTGCGTTCTAGAAATGTTTTTATAAATCAATATTAGTAAAATTATATAACAGCTCGATTATCAATTTTAATTCTTGTAATGTTCTCATATAATTAAAAAAAGTATGTAATCTCATAATACAAAGCTATGTGTAATTGTTTAGCTAATACAAAGACATTTTTTTATGCTATTGTACATAAACGATTCGATTGTTTGGTAATTATTTACTATTTAATTTGTGGATTTTGCATATCAGGAATTTTTATTATAAATTATTTCGTATTCTTTTAAGAAATTATTTACATTGTAAAAGGTTGCATTTCTTATAAATAACTAATGAAAAATACTTTTCGAATATTATTATAATAATCTATAATTATTCATTTATAATAATAGTCATTAACTGATTTAAATCACTCATTCAACATAACAAGATTTTACAAGAATTCAATAATTGCTTATTGTTAATTTTAAACGCTGAAGTGGATTTCCACGAGAATATTATCTTTATTCTTTTTAAAATGTATATTTTATAATGTTATAAAATGTTACATTTTTTTTTGAAAAATATATATGCCATTATATTTTTCAAAAAATTTACATTGAAAAAATAATTACTCATATTTTAATTTTTACAGAATTATTATTTAATAATAAAAAACTAAAATTATTGACTAAATTGTTTTTTCATTACACATATGAAAGTTTTCTTCGTTTTTTAAGTAAAAGAAAATAATAATGTTTATACGTTTATTAATATTTAATTAAAAATATAATTCCATTATTATTAACAACTTGCTTCCATCCTGATGAAAGTTTTTGAATTTTTCTACGATAAAATGATTCGTCCTTGGAAGCCAAAAACTCATTCAGTGCCTTTTTCACACCTTCATCTTGAAGAATTTTTTTCTTATTTGAAAAAAATTGTAGAACCAAAAATAAATCGTAGTGAGAACGTATTATATCTGGAAAATATGCTGGATGAACTAGAACCTCCCAACCAAGTTGCGCTATTATTTCAGGTTACTAAAAACATGTGATCTTGTGTTGTTATACTGGAAGATAATTTGTTTCCTATTAACAAGAATCGTAAAATTCAAATTGTGCAACTGTTGACAATATTTTTCAAATATTTAAAATTTCTTTTGGTTTTAGAAGTTTATAATAAACAGGTCTGATAATATTCCACCATATAAACAGCATTTTCTTTTTCACACTTAATAGATGTTGATGGCGCAAGTTATCTAACTTTGCAGTATGCTATTTTTATCAGTAATTACTCATATGTAATCAATTTTTCATCTTCAGTTATAAGGCGTTCCAAAAATAGTTTATTTTTATTACGTGAAAGTAAAGACACAATTCTGCTTATTCCCAGCAATCAGTTTATGTGGTATTCATCTTAAATACTTGTACACGAATTCAAAATTGATCTTTTTCCAAAATATTGCAATCATCGATCACAGAAGATCTTCCAAAGAATGGTTCGTTTTTAAGGTTAAAATTTCCATTCTTAAATTTCTCAAATCATCTGCATATCCTTTCAGATACTACATTTTCTCCAAAAACTTTTTTTACAAATTTCTGTATGCTTTTGCAGTTTTCTTTCCTTATCAAAAAATTCATAAACTGTGCATTTCTGTAAATAAATCTTATCAACAGATACATTTCTTTCACTATTTCTTGATAAATACAGGTGATAAAACATATTTTTCTTGTGCATTGAAGGGCATCAATGATAAAATATAACTGTAAAAAGAATAAGTCATATACTTATAAAACACTTTTCATTAAAACACTTTTTTACATGTTTAAAATAATTGTGTGCTAAACGAATACAACTTTTCAGTAGACCTAATATATACTCTAAATTCAAACAATATTAATTTACTTATTAACTAGTAATATAATAAAGAGCTAAAATAAAAATGTTATTAAATATATTATTTTTTTTATAATTGATTATTATTAATATACATAAAAAAACTATTACTATATCAAATACTAACAAATGTAAAATTAGTCATTTATCTTATTAAAATTAAATTGCTTATCGATTTTATGAATTCAAATAAAATATTTTTCGTATACAAAAATTAAAACGTAACATGTTTTGAATATATTTTTTAAATTCTATTAAATTGTATCAACAAATAATATTTTAAATAAAATTATTACAATTTTATGCTTTATAAAATGTTATTAATAAAGAATTACATTATGCTGTTTTTATTTTGTGTATTTTTTACATAAAAGTGCTAAACAATTAAAGATAATTAACATTTTAGTTCGAGATGTTAATTTTCTTATTGTGATTGACTGATTATATATTTTATATATTCTGTAATGTAATTTATTTTACTATATCGTAATGTTCTTCTAATAAAATTTAATTTATTTTGCTTCAAAGACTGCAATAAAATATAATTTATTTTACTACATAATCTCTTTAAATGTTTAATATTGTATTTGTATAAAAAGAAATTAATTTAACTGTCTGTTTTTACGGAATGAATTACACAATTTATATTTTTTTTTAGTTATTTAAATATTTATTTTATTTTCATTCACATAAGAATTACATTTAAAAATGAATGAATGATCTTTTATGTCCTTTAAAAACAAATTTTGTAATTATTTTACTAAAATAAGAAAAAATATAAACCTTGATTGTATCAAGGCGATTCACTTTACAAAATAGTTTTAAACCCCATAATAGAATACACTAATGAAAATAGTATAAATAAACTATAGTAAAATAAACTGTTAACACAAAATATAATGCAGATAAACTTGTTATCTTTCTATGCTATTAGTGACAACCTCACTTAAAACATGAAAAAAATATTCATTAAAGCACCTTCCATGACTCAGAAACAGTGACATAATAGTTATTTTCAGGTCAGTTGATATTTTTATTGTAAACATACAATTTACATATCTCATTAGCATCATTTTGATATGACGTTTAACAGTTTATTCTAAATGATGTCCTTCACTTTTTGACTGCGAAATAAATAATACCAGTACAATTTATACTAAACAAGTATTGTTCGTCTAGTTTTATAGATCGATCTTGAAAGTCAACAGAACCGTTTTAAAACATTCACAATATCGAAACAGGAATTATTCGAAACGTTACAGGATAACATTAATCTTTATCTACGTCACGTCAAGAATTTAAGAAAGTCGTACATAAGAAAGATTTGAATGTCAAAATGTACGTGAATGGAACAAAGGTTTCTTATTAAAAATAACTATAGCAAAGGCGAAAAATTATTCATGCCGTTACATTGTTTCTTTAAAGTTCGACGTGTACTTTTAACCTATCCGAATCTATAATCTTGCATATAAATGTGCTAACATTGGCATTGATACGAAATACCTGTAAGACATCTCGTTACAGTCTTAAGTCGATTCTAAACAAATCACGAAACTGTTTGAATTAATCATATATCTAGAATGGTTTATGTTAATATCGTGCGAAAACGGACCGACGGGAATCAGTAAACTAGTCTCTTGTTTATGTAATGAATAGATGTTTAAAATAAAAATATAGATAAATAGATAATTAGCATTCGGAACTATTACCTTTTTTGAAAAACAATTCTGGTTTAACATCAATACATGATATGAGTTTGTTTTTAAAATGTCATTCGAAAAAAAATATTTTATAATTTATTATATAGAATATTTATGCTAGGGTTTACAAGAGATAGAAATAAAAATGATCAATAATCATTTTATTCACTCAGTTTATTTTCAAGCTAATGCGCATTTCAATGGCCATGCCATTATTATTAGGTCTCGTATTACAAAATCTAAGATACTTTTTGTTTGTTTTGAAACTGTAGCAAATTGAGTCTTTTTGTTATAAAATTTTATAACAACAACGCTCTGACGATGATGACATCGCTATCGAAATGTACATTAGTTAATTGTTGTAATAAACAATTAAGGGAACACTAAGTGATTATTGAACACTTTACTATTGTGTTAAGGGTGAAAATTCATTTGTGATAAAATCTAAGGTATTTATAAAACAACGTTCTGACGATAATGGTATAGTCATTGAAATGCATGTCAGTTTGAAAACAAATAAAATGATTATTGGACAGCTTTAATATTCTATGTTTTTGACGTAATAATTCATTTGTGTTAATTATGTTTAAAAAATTAAAAAATGTTTAGAAAAATTATACTTATTTTTAAATAAGATGATAATTCATATTTTTATCTAATTAAAAAAAGACACAACGAATTCTTCTTTTATATATATTTTTTAAAAAATATAAATATTACACCTATTAAATTTTAAAATTGCAATAATCTAAAAATATAATATGTGGATTTGAAAATAAACTGAAATCATAATAAGAACAATGGAGTTTGAAATAAAAATAAAATATTGTGAAAGAAAGGGTGTGGATAGAGAATTGATTGAAAATCAAGAAAGAAATTGATGAATAGGTAGATTAATAATATTAGGATTTTTTTGGAAATTCGAGGAAAAAGAAGATAATAAATCATTGAAATTGGAATTATTTTTAAGATCATTTTATGCAATAATAAGATGAGTAGAGGTTGAAAATGATATTGATATTTGAACATATTTGATTAGAATAAACATAATTTTATAAATTGATTATTTTTTTCCTTATGTACGTAGAAATTTTTTCATTACATGTTAAATTATAATTTATTGTCAATTCTTTAATGATCATTTTGATGACCATTTCTTTATATTTCTAAAACTGCGGATAAAAAATAGAACACTAAATTATTATTGAGTATGTTTATAAGATCTTGTATTGTATTATTCTTATTCGGAGTGCTTAATAAAAACTCATGTTTGCTTTTAAATAAGTTATGCTGTTTTTTTATAATTTTTATTTTATTTCACAGTTAATTAAAAATATTACAGTGTTTTAAAACAAATTATAAATATGTATTTTTGGTATTCTTTTCTTAATGATAAAGCTAATTTAGTTTTTATCAAATAATTATTATAATAATATCTTCAAATTAAATATTTTAATAATTATTAATTTGTAATTTTTGTGTTATTTTATAGCATGTAATTTTTTTCATATGTTTTATATTAATCAATTACCTACTCAAAATATAAAATATCGTGATGTTAGAATAAATGATATATTTTTATAAAAGTGAACTGGTTACAGTGTTAATTTTTTATATTATATTTATTCTGAACATGATTTTAAATTCATTGAAATATTCACGAGCAGAAAAAAGAGTAGAGTAATTAATGGTTTCATACTATTAACATTTAGTATTGGTATTTTTGTTCAAATATAATCAATCAAATTGTATTAGTAAGTAATATTTTTTAAAAACACTTTTCTCTGTTATACAATTCAATAAACTTTCATAAGTTTCTTTTAGTAATTTCAGTTGTCTTTTTAAGTCAGAAAATTTATTTTTATTTTTGAAACAAAGATTTGTATTGTACGTGAACGAATACATAGTAATGTAATTCAATTGCCTTGTAAAATATGCGTATACTGTTTTACTCGTGACATTGTAAACGAATAGTCGAGAATTTTAAATTCTCTATTTCTTAAAGTCGATGTTTTGTTTCACAAACTCATTTTTTATGTCGAAATTTATTGATTTATTTGAAATGAAAATACAATTTTTAATAGATGATCGAATGAATATATTTTTACAAATTTTAGATTATTTTTATAATAATTATATTTGATTGTAATAGTTAGAAAAAATGTATGAAATATTTGTCTAAACAAGGCCTATTTTATATTAAACGATACATAAATGTTATTCGTGAGAAAAAACGGATATTTATGATTATTAAATATTTAAATGTCATTTGGAGTCTGAAAAGTAATTGTTAAAGTAATTTCCAGCCACGTTCGTGCTTATAATTCATATATGTGCGCAATAAAAGGTACATTAATAAAAAATTCAATTAATTTAATGAAAGGTACCATGTCCGTTTATTACAACTGATTAACCCATTCGAACACTTTATTTAATCTCATCTCATTAACCACGACAAATATTACATCAATTGTGGACACAAAGAGTATATAATAAAGAACCACAAATTTCAATAAGCTGAAAAAACACGTCAATAGATCATCTTGACATCCACAAAACAAGAACGAAGAAAAAAAAGTACGGACAGTTTTCAATATTAACATCGCCACTGGTTCGGTTCCCGTTGCGCACATTCTCGACACGACAATGTTCAACAATCATCGCTATTCAAAGACATACTGCAGATATGTTTGAGCGGCGTTTAAATATATGTGTATACCCGTCCATGAGGTCATAAACGATTCTCCACAAAATCGTGCGTAATTGAACGTGGGTGGTTGAAATGGTCTAACAGCATCATCATAACAATGATCGTTATTATTTCTATCTATATTTACCGACATAATAATTTCTATCAAGCGCGATTCGAACGGTGTCATCCGGGATATGGTGACATCAAAGTTGTAGCTATACATCCACCTTGTCATATTATTTTCGAATGTAATTACATTAATTTGTATTTTAAGTATGTTTATACTCCCTATCAATTTGATTTTATTTATATTAATATTTATGCACCCAACACTGCGAGGGAGTTAAAAAACACGGCATTGCAATTGACGTAGACAATTTTACATATGATTTTAAGAACCGTTGCATTTATGTATGTAAAAAATATAATTATTACAAATGTTACATGTTGAGAATATATTAGTTCAATGCGAATTTAGCTTATAAAGGTAAATAGTCGATTCAGAGAGAACTGTATTTTAGTCAGACATTAAATAATTTAATGATATATGACAACATCGTTTAGAAAATATGTTTTCGATTAATATATTTCACATTTTTTATCAAATTGTAAAATAAAAATTATTTCAGTTAAATTTATTTTAAAATATTTATCCATGTTTATTAAATTATATACATTTATTTCAGTCAAAACTGTAATTAGTGAATTGAATTTATTGACAGTTTATAATATAGGATTTTCCAATAAGAATGTCACAACTTTGACAGCTGGTGGCAGTCATGTTTGAATTTTTTTAAGCATATTTTGACATTTCAATTCAGTATTTGTGTTCATCATTAATGTCATAGAATATGCTTAAAAATAAAATAAATAAATAAAATAAATACTTTTTGTTTTATTTTGTGTCTAGAAAAATGGTATTATTTTTTTTATTATGTTTTAATAAATAATATGGATAATTCTCTTCATCTCAGATATATTGATTTACTAAACGTATTGAAACTTGTGTCTATAATTTAATTATGTTTCAATCTAAACAGTATTACTCGAATATTTTGTGTAGATACATGTATAGTGCTCGTAAATTTGTTTCGTTACTATGAAGCAATTTTTTTATATTTTTAAAAATATTTCTTAAATAATACGTGCCACTATTTCAAATTTTACATCAAGAAAATTTTGACATACATTAAATTGATATTTTTAATTTTATTTATATAAAAAAATATTAATTGATCTTTTCATATTTAATATTTTTTCATCCAGGATCATCTAAATGTGATTCCTTGAATTGTATTTTATTAAAAAAAAGAAACTATAAACATGTTTCCATATATACCACCCTATACACTTTTTTTTAATAAAACAAATCTAGGCGTCACATTTGGATGATCCTATATTATTTAAAAATATTATTTTTTAAAAGAAATCATTATATATATATATATATATATATATATATATATATATATATAAATTATTTATTGTCCGAATTTAATAATTCACATTGATTTGCATAGGAAAAAATTGTTCAGTTTTGTACAGAAACAATTTTGATATTTTTATGGAATTTAATTTTTAAAATATTATGTTTTTATTATTTTATTTTTAATATATATATATATATATATATATATATATATATATATATATATATATAATATAAGGTATCCCATCAGGAACGCAAAATTTAATTTTTAAAACAAATTTTTTTTCGAGTGAACGATGATGTTTTTATTTCATTGCAAAGTAGTGCGTTGCTGATGAGACACCCTATGTAAATATATATATATATATATATATATATATATATATATATATATATTTATAGTGAGACCTGTACATAGAAAATGTAATAAAATGAAAAGAATAAAAGAATGTCAATCAAAGTTAATAACGGAAGAACACTAATTAAAAGTGCTATAAAACTAAATACATTTTAACTACTTAAGAATCTTAATCTGGAAATATAACCATTATAGTGAAAAGTCTATTACAGTCGGAATGATTTAAAGAATTTGTCGGCGTTAATAAACTATTAATATACGTACGTTCGAAGATAGAACACTCAAAAAAAAATATTTAAGAGATCTCAATTGGCTACTTAAAATAACTGCAATTAATATGAATTATTTATAATTAACTTCTCTGGTAACTCACTTCAGATTGAATTATTATCGTAAGATATATTCTGTTGAAAAATTTTGAAGTGAATTAAATATAAATAATGATAATAATTAAGGAAGATGGTGTAATTTGTATAATTGTTTTTTTTAGAAAATTGTATTTTTTTATTTCTATATTTTCGAATTGTTTACAGCTTGGCTATGTTTTTTTAAAATAAAACTGATTTGTATTACAAAACAGTTTGATTGGTATTAATACGAAATAGCGGCACCTATTTTAAGTATTCGAATACTGTCAAACATTTTACAATGGATGAAAAATAACGGTTTCGATTGAACGTATCTGAAAAAAATCTATTGTATTCGCGTTCAAAATACATATTGTACACTCGATTTAACCGTACAGGAGAATATTTCTCTACCACCCACGACTGTGAAAGTATTCAGATTTTAAATTGAATTCACTAAAATTATAGGAGTACTTGTTTTTTTTAACCATATTGTTTTTAAAACCCACACATGAAACAATTAGTTCAGTTATAGAATTTTGTTTGCAGGCATTCATATTTTTATAGTTTATGTTTCTAATGCAGTTTATATTGTTATAATTGATATTTTATTAACTGTCGTCTTAAATAAATAATACAATAGTTTTTTGTTCGTTTTGTTTCCATTGGAAATATTGTATTAGTGAAATCAGAACTATTTTTGTATTCGATACTGTTAGGTCATAAAAGCTGTTATTCGAATTTATATCATGTTATTTTTTTTAGTAAAGCCTTTATAGAATTCTTTAAAAATAACGGATTTTTTTTTAGAAATTACGTTGAAATTCTATACTTTCATTCATATTTATATTTTATTTGGGTTTTTATTTTCATTTTTATTGCTTCACAAATGTTTGTTATAAATATATTATAGTATAAAAAAATAATTGCAACAATTATAGGATTTTTTAATTAATTTTTTAAAAACATATTCCTATTTTTTAATTACTAAAATTTATATATTTGTAGAAATATTTTATATATTTTTAATTATTGAAATAAATTTTTACAGATTGTAGATGAAATAGGAATGAAAATATTTAAAAATGTTATGACACAATTGGAATTATTTTTTTTATTTTTTATTAGATAAAAAATTCATAAACATAATATTTAGTGGTTAAAGATTATAATATTTAATGATTTAAAGTTAATGTTCTTTATTTTTTTGATATTATTTGAAAATTGTAGCCAATTAAATGTTATATATTGTTGAATAATATGATCAAATCCAATTTTATGATAAATGATTTTTTTATTATACAATTGTGCTTATAATCTTGGAAAAAATAAAAAGGTTAAATGACGCTAGAATTTCATGAAATAAGGTAAAAAATTAAAAAAAATATATAAAAGGAATTTATACATATTAATAAATGACATATTATTAATGAATGACTCAATGGAAAAGATGGTTAATAAATGATATTACATTTTTTATTTTATATTATTTTTATACTGTCAATTGCTTAATATCTTTTTATTACACATTTTTTCTAATAAAATATATTATGAAAGTTATATATATATATATATATATATATATATATATATATATATATATATATATATATATATGCATGTTGTATATATTATTATAGCTAATTATTAAATTTTATATATTGTTAAATAATATGTTCAAATTTAACTTTGTGATAAATGATGTTTTTATTAAATAATTGTGGTTATAGTCTTGTGGAAAAAATAAATTGTTAAATGCTGTCAGAATTTGATTAAACATAAAGTAAAAAATTTCAAAAATGTATAAAAGGAACTTATAGATATTTTACAAGAAAATAGTTGATTAAAGAATTGTTGTGGGTAAAGGATGGTTAATAAATGATAGTGCATTTTTTATCTTTTATGTATTATTTTTATATTGTCAGTTGCTTAATATCTTTTTTATTACACATTTTTTTTAATAAAATTCATTATGAAGGTTATATATATATATATATATATATATATATATATATATATATATATATATGTATTAAGTATATAAGTATTTTTTTAACAATTCAGATATTGAATTTTTCGTATTATATTTTTCTTAAAAAAATATATTAAAATTAAATTATAATTGATAATATTTTTTAAATACCATACATTACAATTTCAACATATTTATTAATGATATTTATTATCAATTATATTTCTATAGAATAGACCAAATAAGACTGAAGGATAGTAAAAAATAGTAAATGTTTGTATAAACCCTTCATTCTTATTTAAGCCTCTCTTTCTCTCTCTCTCTCTCTCTCTCTCTCTATATATATATATATATATATATATATATATTTGGCAATATTCTATCGTGTGTACTTGCCCTTCGAATATTCTAATTGATAATAATTAAATAACAATTATGTACAATTTGCATAACTATTATTTACAATGGTCATTGTACAATATCACGTATTCAGTTGTCGTAAAAATTAAATTATTGCAAGACATTGTACGTGTATGGACAAATCGCCAAATGATCTAAACTTGATTGTTAGAACAGAATGTATCATTGGCATTTTAATGAACTGTAGTATAGTTTTTACTTTTCAGTCGTTTGTACTGTTTTTTTTTTTGTAAATGATTTATGATAGTTTGTTATTAGGAAATAGTCTGTAGCTATTTTTTAATTTGTCGTTTTGTACATATAATTTTTTTAAATAGCCATGGATTTATTTTTATTTGAAAATACAGATTAATTTTTTAAGTATTAACTGTTTTATAATTTATTTATATATAAAATAATTTTCATGTATTTATAGAAAATTATTGTTAATTAATTTGCACCAGGAAGTATATATATATATATATATATATATATATAACGTATATTATAATATTTGAAAAAATAATTATTGGAGATACCATATTGAAAAAATGGAAATTGTCCGTATTCTTTTATTTAGTTAAATGACTGTAATATATTTAAAAACTTTTATTATTTTACAGTAAATTTATAAATCTAATATATAATATTATTTGGTTAAAATACATGGACAAGTTATAATTAAAAACATATTTCTGATAATAAATACTTCATATTAGGTTCTTGAGATTAATACAAATTTGTGTATCCAATTATATTATTGTTACAAATTTCATTTAATGCATTAATGATTTTCTATACAATTGTTTATGTGTGATTATTTTTATATGTTATTTTAGTGGTACAAATATCTTCGAATGTAAAAATCAAAATGATTGAAATCTAGAATTTACCGAAAAGATTCTAGTGCAATGGAATGATGCATTCGTACGTTTATTACATTTTTTTGAAAAGAAATTTCATATTGACTTCATGAATTTATTATGACATTCATAAATCTTTTATGTTAAAATTTAAATATATATAATTTTTTTTTTCAAAATGATTTCGTTGATAAATTGTCAGAGTTTTTAATAAATTATATATATATATATATATATATATATATATATATATATATATATATATATGAGTATATATATGAGTAGTATTTTTATTATTTGCATATTTTTAAGTATGTTATTTTTTAAAATTAACAAGTTTTCAACTGCAGTCATTAAAAAAAACACGTCATAAATATTTTGTATTCGAGTTTAAAGTTGCTAAAAGCATTCTAAATAATTGTAATTTTTATTTATTGCATACATATTTATATTTATAATAAATACAAGCAATATATTTGTCACTAATTTAATACATAAATCCATTTGTACATACAGATATTTACAGTTGTAATTTATTATAATTGTTTGTATTATGGTTCAATGAACAGACTAGTTTTGAAAAAAAATATTTTTTATTATTTCAACGTATTTGAATTTCTACCTACATGCCAATTATTCAAAGTCATTGTGTTTTTAAATCAACTTATTTGACATGATATTTTCATACTCTTGTAACTGTTTCTGCAAAACTCCCTCAACATCGAATGTTTCTTTTAACGTACCGTATTTAAATAACAGTAAAAAAGGTCATACACTTCAACTTTACTTTTTCTTTATTCTGATTATTACTTTATTTGAAAATAAAACGCAAATACCACCATCCTTCCATCGTATTATCGAAAGTAGTCGACAACAACTGCCTGTCTCAGTCATCTTAATCGTAAACGTCGTCTTCTATCCTTTATTTAAATTACATCGCGATTTATCCGTTTAGTTGTCTTGTTATCTTGTCACAGGTTACGGCAATCTTCAACAACAACTTCGAATTCATTCTAGTGGAACAGCTGTTGGATGTCAGATCGTGGTAAATGTGCACGTTGCGAGAGAGAGGCAAAAGAGATTCTGCTTGAATGCAGGAAGTGTTGTTGAATTAAATTAAGGGTGATTTCAATTCAAACGAAAAATTATCTTGTTTCGTTTGTTGAGATTTGTTTGTATTTTTATTTCTGTTTGTTAATTTCGCGTATGTTTTATCACAAATGCCGGCCACAGTAGTTAGTTTTGGATACTTGGATACTGATAGCTCGAAAATGAATGGTACCGCAGGTCAGTTATTTATTTTATAAGCTTGTAAAAAAATCTTTCCGATACTTAATTAAAAAATACAAACTTATAATGAAGACAACGAATAGCCCAATAATATTTTAATATTAAAAATATATTTTTTTATTATTTATATATCTACCAAGTATTGTTTAAGTGTGTATTCATTTTTTATTATTTATATATCTACTAAGTACTGTCTAAATAATCTTGACGTTTAAATGAAGTTTTATTTAAAAAAAAATATTTTTCATTTTTAAACATATTTGTACAATTATCAACATTTTAAAGTAAAAATATTTTATATTATTATTTAAACTTAGTAATTAATTAAATTATTCTTAAATTAATATTTTTTGTCACAATTTAAAAAGTGGTTTAAATTTTATGATTGAGGAATTAATTTAGATTTTTACCAAAAAATATAATTTCATATTGACTTCATAAATATTTTATTTTAAAATTCATATTCATATGATTTTTTCTTCAAAATGATTTCGTTGATAAATTGTCAGAATTTTTAATAAATTTTATATAAATAAGTAGTATTTTTATTATTTGCATATTTTTAAGTATGTTATTTTTTAAAATTAACAGGTTTTCAACTGCAGTCAATAAAAAATAACACGTCATATAAATATCTTGTATTAGAATTTAGTTGTTAAAAGCATTCGAAATAAGTTTAATTTTTATTTATTGCATACATATAAAAGGATTATCAATATTTGGAGTGATTATTTTTATCTTTATTTCTGAAAAAAAATAAAAAATATATATATATATATATATATATATATATATATATATATATATATATATATAATATTTCTTCACCACCAATTAGAAACATTTTTAAATGATATATATGATTGATATATCATTCATCTCTTTTTTCTTTCCTTACTTTTTTTTGTACTTTTATAAAACAAAGCGGTATACATATTAAATTTATGAATTCAGTGCTTGTACTCGTACAGAAAACTTTTAATTAATCCACTGAGACATTTATAATTTTTTTACTAGATTCTTTATTTACATCTTGATTAAATAACTTTACTTTTTAAACATTGCCACAAAAAACTAATTCATTTTATTAATTAGAAATAATTAAAAATTGTTACAAATATGTGATTGATTATATACTTGAGTATTGATTTTCAGGAAAACAATTTAAAAGAGATCCTAATAGTTTAGTAAAAAAAAATGTTCTACTTATGATTTTAATTAGCACTACGTATAAAATATAAAAATAAATGCTATTTTCATTCTCGGAATATAAAAAGTAGTATATCTATATTATATATTTACATAATTATGAAATGAGAATCTAATTTTAAAACTATTTAATATTTAACTAATGAATTGCTGTTTTGAGAAAAAAACAAACACTTAATTGTAACTGTAAGACATTGACGAGTTCTGAAATTTATTTGAGTAAACATCAAATAAAGAAATGATTACAACGATTGCATATAAAGTACAATATTTACATTTTTAACTTTTTTCTTACATTATTGTGAGATTGTGAATCATGAGATGAATATTTATAAGTGGCGCTGATATTTATATAGATCTGTTTTTGGTAATAAGTATTTTATTTTGGTCGGGTTGATAATAACGCTTTTTTTGGCGAATTTATTGATTTAATAATAATTATTTATTTTCTTCTCGATTATATACATACATACATACATTTATATATATATATATATATATATATATATATATATATATATAAACATATAAATATATATATATACATACATACATATACATACATGTGTGTGTGTATAGAATTTCTCATTTAACGAAAAATATCTTCAATTAAAAAATACAATTGGTTTTGTCAAACATTTTATATCATCAATTTTTCAAAATACATTAGTATCTGTTTTTACAAAATGTGTGTCTAAATATTTGATGTTTTGAGAAATTTAATCACAGAAAGAATCTCACTCTTTTTATGGAAAAATGATTACAGTTAAAAATTAAAAGCAGTTTTTTTTACTTTCTTACTAAAAATTTTAAGAATTGTTGGAAGTTGTAAATCAATATCTTGATTCTTTTTTGAATCATTGCCAACGAATTTTCTGTTTAAAATGTAATTATTGTTGACAAATTGACAGTATGTCAATAATTTCGTTTTTTCAAAAAATAAATTATAATAGATTTTTTTATCCTCATTAAAAATATTACTATAAATAAATATTTTTCAACACTACACACAACATTTCATAAAATTGTCATTTTAGCTACATACCGAAGATAATTTAATTTATATACAAATAAACACTTATTAACAGAAAAAAATTAACAATAAATACTATTGAATTCTTTTATTAAATCTTAAATTCTTGAAAAGTGATTCATTTGTGTAAAAATGAATTAGTCGCAGTACCAAAACGAATTTTGTAAAAATATTTTTATCATCAATAGAATACTTCATTGTTATTTGTTAATCAGCAACAGTTCATTTAAGTTATATGAAAAAAATATTTGCGAAACATTTATTATTGGATTCTAAATACGGTCGTATACGATGTGACTTTTTATAAGAATCTGTAAATACTTTAGCCTCGTTTTATTTCTTTTACAGGAATTTCAAAACCGTTTTATTGCCATATTCGTCACTAGGTTCGATTTATTACATGAAAATATTGTTCTAGTGATTTGTTCATGCATAAGAAATTATATTACTTCGTGTTTGATAAATACTTACATGGTACACGTCATGCTTGTGCGATTTCTTACACGAGCTCTTTAATATTTCACATTTATTTTATAATAAAAGACATTCCAGAACAGGTAGAACATACATATTTGATTCATATACATATTATGCTTTTTCTATTCTATAAAATATATTCATATTTCTCATCAGTAAAAATATTTATATATGCGAGATTTTTTTTTTGATTTTTTTAAATCATTCAAAAATATTTTAAGAAATTACATATGGAGATGGTACAAAAATATTTAAATTTATTATACGCATTGATAGTTTTTATAGAATTTGTGAGATATTTTTGTCGGATGAGAACATTCACATGCTATATAATAATCATTTGAATTTAAGAAAAGGTTATTAATTCTTGATTAGTTTTATCTTCGAAAATCTTAGACAATTATGTATTATTTTTTGGTTATAAAAATATTCAAAAGAATTGAAGATTAACCGTGGAATTAAAAATATCAGATCTATTTTAATTGTTCATTATTTTTCATACAGATATATCGATATTTGAAAAGAATTCCCAAAATTGTAATTAAATTGTATTGTTAGAAATATGAGGATTTCCTTTTATAAAAAAATTAAGTGAATTTTTTAACAATGCTAATCAGAAATTATGGAGAAATTTGCTTCTGTAATTGAATTAATACTGATTCATTTTTTTAAATTAAAATATCAAGAAAAATCTTTTTAATTATTTAGTACAAAAGTAATAATTGTATTTAACATTATTTTCCATTAAATATATAAAAAATGTTATATATGGAATATAAAAGAATATTTATTTATATACAACTGTTATTTAAAAAAAATATCTTATAATTCATTAAATTTGTGAGTATATATATATATATATATATATATATATATATATATATATATATATATATATATATATTAAGTAGAGATGATAAAAAAGGATAAATTGTTAAAAACAGTTCAAGAATCTTTTATTATACAATTGTTCAATCTTCCCATTTCGATTGAACAAAATACCGGAATTGTCATCGGCTTCTTAATGGTATTTGTTTTTTTTTTGAAAAGAAATATCTTCGTTCCATATCGAGGCGACATTTGTGAAATATACACTTCATTGTATGTTAAATAAATACTTGATTCAATTCCATATTGTAGGCGACATTTCAATTCTAAATATAGTAACGAAAGAACTTAACTGAAATAACATAACTTTAAATATTTATTGCCGTCGCATTGTTATTGTGTTTTTAGATCCGTTCATCTTTTCACATTGGTTTGTCTTCATATTCCCAATTCATTGAACTTGTTCGAAACGACCCCCTTTTGCAAAACATACTTTCCCGTTGAATATTTTATTTTTGAGAAATATGTAGATAATTAATCAATAATTTATATCGTATAGTGGATATAGTTAAGTGTGTCGCACGTCGAGCTGTTGAGCAGTGGGTCACGAATTTGAATCCAATCTTGTGATATATGGTCTTTTACTGTTTTTGTAGTTGTAGAATTTATATTTGTTTGGATTTGATAAAAATTTTTTTTTTACTACATATATATATATATATTTGCCAGTTTTTTTAAGAAACGAAAAAATGATAATAGACGAGTTTACGTTAGTAAATAATTTTAAATTGTTGAAAAGTAATAAATTACATTGAAAAACTTTCTCCATTTTATTTTATTTTAGTTATTTATAAATACAATCGATTGTGATTTGATTTTCCAGTCTTTTAAAAGTTCATATTATTAAATCATATTTTTTTTTTAAAAAAATCTGCAATTTCTTAAAATCAAAACAGAACCTTTATTAACTTTCAAAAAGTGAATTTTAACTTAGAATCGATTGAAACTTTATTACTAAAACTATTTGTATTTGATATGCTGTATATATTTTTGAAATATTTATTATATTTTTAGATTTTAAATTACTATATAAGACATAAAAAAAATCCTAAATGATTTTAATCCTGAAATAGATGTTACACTAGAATTTATGAAACACTATTTAAAATCTGTTTTTTTTATATTTTTTCCATTTTTTTAAACTGAGGATAGTCCTTTTAGAAAATATCTATAAAATCGATTACATAGATATTGTACCAAAAATTGAATTTTTTTTATTCAAAATAATAACCTTATTAGAATTATATTGAATCAAAAATCTGTTCGTCTATGAAACCCTACGGAATTTCAAAAATTTCTTTTTATGATATTTATTATTATTCTCTCTCTGCCCATTGCTGGATGAAGACCTTTGACAAAATTTTCCATTTCAACTGATCCAATGTCTTTTTTCCAGTTTTCCTATTTTTCTAGTTCAGTCTTCCTATATCTGTTTTATCTATTATTAGTATCTTTTTGGAGTTCTTTATATATCTAGATTTCCTATCAATTATATATATATATATATATATATGTGTGTGTGTGTGTGTGTGTGTGTGTATTTATAAAATAAATTAACTATTTAAAAAAATCTGAAAATATATATGATGTTCTCATAGATATTTGAAATATTTTATTTTAAATTTTATCTTCAAGAAACCAAAAAAAATATATATAAAATATCAAATCAAAAGATCCAAAATCAATATTAATCTACATATGCATAAGCACACTTTCTTATAAATGCAGTTCAGTTAAAACGTGACCAAACTATATGAACAATGATATCATAATATGTTAAATATTTTTTGTATATATATATATATATATATAAATGTATTATGTACACATCTGTAATTCTTAAAGCAGCCATGAAATATCCAGCACTTAACATTTTAGGCACGTTCATAACTTATTAAAATATGAACGTTTCGAATTTAATGTTGGAATCGCCATTTTTTGATTCGATATTGCTTATATTAATGTTCTGTTAAATTTAAGTTAATGTTTTAATAGGCTGTAACTAAATAGTTGCTATTCAAGAAACCGTATTCTTTACGTTACTTCCACTCCATTAAAAATTACAGTTGACAAATCAGAACTGAGCACGGGATATAAAGAAAATGAATCGAATATAGTCTTCATTTCAATCTGATGCACACGATTCCGATTGACCAGGTGTGAAATTGTACTTAATTGGATTTTTGTATTTGTCTTTTGTATTTGTTTATGTACATTATACACATGGAAATTATTTTTAATTAAAACTACAAATTGTACTCAATGTATTGTAATGAACGTTGGGAATTAGAACGATACATTTTTATGTTCGGCATTTGTGGTTTTAGTTATAAAATCTGTACTGATTATTCAGAAATATTTTCGCATAAAAGATCGTAGAAAGTATTTATGTTATTAGTACTTTTCAAATGTAAAAATGTACACTTTCTCAATGAAAACTAAAAGTGAATAAATTCATTTAAGATTTCATTATTTGAAAAGTTAGTTTCTCAATGTAATTTTATTAGACAATTAAATAAATACTCAACAAAAAAAAATATAAAAAGTAAACATAAAATTGAATTCTTAAGAATATTTTTAAAATTCATAATTTAGTTTTCATTTCAGTTATGTATACAAGTAAATTTTGTATTTATTTGAAATATAATTTCGAGATTTTCTAAAATGAATATTTATAGTTTCACAGTTCTAAAAGCTAAATAATGATTATTTTGTATGTTTATATACAAACATACATGAAACAATAAAAAATGAAGTAACTAACAAATTTAACAATGAACACATTAATTTAAGAGTAAAAAAAATTACTTGCATTTCATCACGACATTAATTTAATTTAAATTTTGAATTACTTAATTCCATCAGTTACGCATGAAAAACGATATTTGTAACCAAGGCGCGTCTCACAAATGCGTGTTTCAGACTCCTAGTTTCAATTGCAATTTAAATAATTCAATGTAAATGTGGAGTATTGTTTTTAAATGGAAATCATTTATTATGCAGATTGAGTTATAGCATTCGACTGATATAAAATTTATCTTGTCAGAGCATCGTCATGTGGTGCTTCGATGGAATTTGTAATGAAAACATTGTTCGACGTTTCAAAAATTTACATTGTTAGTAGTTAATTAAATAAGTTTATATTTATGTACTCATCGATTACTTAGTTAAATATAAAAAAGTCTTAACGGTTAGAGAAGTATTTTTTTAGTGCACTTAATTAAAATTTATTTAATTTAAATATTATGATAATTATTTTGTTTATATAACTTCCTAACGGGAAAATATTTTTTTACAATTTAGCAGATATGTAAAAATTAGTTCCACAATATTTTTTAAATTTAATAATGTTCAATCTTACAAAAATCAATTTTATTTATTATTATTACAAATATTTTACAAAAAAAATAATACAAAATAAAAATAAATTAATGAAAAATGTATTATAATTTTTTGATAAATATTTAATTGGTAAACTAACAGTAAAAAATATTTTTTTTGTAAATTGTTGTTTATTTTACTAATTATTGTTTTATTCAAAAAAGATTATTCACATGTATTTCAAAAAGGCATTGAATGATTCATATTAAATTTTAGATTTTATTAATCGATTTCCTGCTTCTCACTATTTCTTTTTTTAAAGTTATATAAAATTATTTATTATTAACACATAAAAACATATCTTTTTCATTATTTTTCATTCTTTGCAAGTATTGTTTTTAATATTTCTTTTGTATTTTATGAAATTATTACTTTTGTATGAAAAAATCTAAAATGTATTTTTTCATAAAATAATATTTGTTTAGTCACTCTTTTATAATTAATTAATTAATTTCTTTCATATAAAAAATATAAATATGAAAAACATTTATATGGTATTTTATTTCAATATTTTTTAAGTCTAGTTCATATTTAAGTTTGTTTATTTTATTATACAGAATAAATTTTCATCGTTTGCTTTTATTTTATTATTTAAATAGTAAAACTTTGCTGGTCTATAATAAGCTTAAATATTTATATATATATTAATAAATTATTATATTTTTTTGTAAAAATAAATACAAAATGTTTAATTTAGTTGAAGTATGAGATTTTTATCAACTGAATGTTAAGTGACAGAAAAACCGTTCAAGTTATTTATAAACAATGTATTAAAGACATGACCAGTTTGTGTATACTTTTATGGAATTTCTTGAACATGTAGGATGTAATGGGATATCTACTTAATAATCCATATGTCAAGTGTACGTTTAAGGCTATTTGATACAAGTGCTATTTTATTGAGTCATCTACAACGATTTGTATCTGATTGAAAATCGATCAGAACTTTTAAAAAATCATTAATTTTAATAATATATTGAGTTATGTTTGATTAGTGTATAAAATATATGATTATTATTTTATATATATATATATATATATATATATATATATATATATATATATATATATATATATATATATATATATATATATATATATATTACTGTAAATAAATAGTAAATGGTCCAAAGTGTGAAACTGATTACGGATTTCATACAAATAAATTAATGGAATTTATTGACAAACATATTGCGTATAATACAAATATTCAAAGTTTTATTATTATTTATATGGTTATTTGTGCGCATGCATGTACATGTAACTATGTGAACGAATAAATATATGAAATACTTGTATTGGAAATGGTGTTTAAATTTACGTGGAAATCTATCAACGTTAAGTTGATTAAGAATGGTTTAATATTATAATTATAATTTGTTACAGAGATGTACGACAATGTTATTATATGTGTTACAGTTAATAAAATAACGTAGTATGAAATGTTGATGACTATTTAAGGTTATAGTTACGAGATAAATGACTTCTTGCAAAAATACAATCGCTTGATATCGACGTGAAGTAATCGAAAGGATATTTATTTGAAATTGTTGTAACTTAGGTGGATTTTTGTCACAAATACTTTTTTTAAAAAAAGTAGTCTATTTTGTGTATGTGTTTTGATTAGTGTGTAAAATGTCACTAAAATAAAATTCGCAGCAGGTTGTAAAAATTAATAAAATAATATTTTTTTAATGAATTCTTTACGAAATCAAACTTTAGCAAATTATTTCAATTACTATATGTTTTATTAATTATATTGTTTCAAATTTTATAATAGTACAACAATATTATATAAGTTACAAGTGTCGTCTAGTAATTATATTTGGTTTTTTATTCTATTATTAATTCGGAATTAATTTGTTTGACGTTTTCATAAAGAAAATATAACTCTATACCTATCTCTTAGATTATCTTCAAGTAATTTTTTTTCTGGATTTTTATAAAAATGTAAATTTAGGTTAATATCATTTATTGTTCAGTTCGTATGTTCATTATAAGTGTTATTTTGACTTTATTGAGTTATATTTATAACATATTTGTGCTGTTTTTATTTACTAACCTGTTTTTAATATTTATTATTATTTATTTAAAAAATCAATCATAGAATCCATTCACTTTATAAACCGTTGAATTAGTAATAATTTCTTTTTCTCAGTTCTCTTATTTTTTGTTTCTATTTAAGTGCCGTTACATCTTTGAATTTAATGAATTCAATGCCTTTACTTTGATTGTACTAAAACCTTACACATTTACTATTAATTAATTGTTATTTTGTGGATTCTTGCCATTTGTCAGAGTTTTAATACTTATTATATTTCTTCAGTCATATTTTTCCAATGTCTGTTATCAGTAATTAATTTTTGTTCGTACAAATGAAATTCTGTATTTTTTTTAGAATACGTTTTTTTGTTCATGAATAATTTAATAAAATTCTGTGTTTTTTTAAATACAGAATTTTATGAAATCATTTATTTTTATATAAACAATTCGTTCTTTCAATATTGATGCTTTTTACATAATTTAATAGCAAGTTTTAAATAAAATCGTTGTTTATTTAACAATTTAAAAGTACAACAATTCGAAATATATTCAAAAATTTGTTGATATTTCCTTTACATTCGAAATGTGTAGTTACTGTACTGTTAATAATATAAAAAATACATATTTTTTAAATGATGGTATATATATATATATATATATATATATATATATATATATATAATGTATGAAATAGATCAGTAGATTAAATTTACATTTATGAATAAATGTAAATAGTTGTAAATTTAACTCTATGACTACAATACAAACGATTTCATGGGAATACGAGATCACGCAATATCGCATTATTTTGCACAATTTTCTGTGAAATAATCAAACATATTTGTATTTAATTTATATGATTATACAGAAAATTGTAACTTCCGCTCTAACCATTTATATTAAATACAATGTAATTAATATAAATTTTATACACATTCGTAATTGATAAAGTTTGTGTTTACAATAAATCCTAATAAAATGAATTCATCTTAGTCAGTATTATTATTAATGAAGAACCCTGACAATAATTTCCATTACACATATAATTACAACAACGAATACGATTCGTAATAAAACAATCATCGATTGATCAGAAAAACCAGTGATTTGTAGAATATGTGCGTAATATGTGGGTCATTGTAATTGACCACAAAACGATGTAGGTTCTTAATAACACGCCTCTGTAAATCTTCAAGACGTCCATGTATGGATATGACGTAGGAGAGTTGTAAGAATTTTTCGAAAAATTCGTTACGGTATGTCGAGAATTTCGACGTTTTATACTGGACAATGCCGTTTCCTCGATTTCATTCCCGATTCGGTATAATTATACTTAATTTACAATTACCGCGCACTTGTTACATTGTTCTTAAGATATTTTTAAACTCAGATATAGATCAGCTGTAAGCGGAAATTAATGAACTTTTACACATTCCGATGCAGTTTTTTTCTGTCAAAGAATTAATGTAGCGGCAGAATTTTTAAATTATAGTTATATATATATATATGTATACATTTTTTTTATTGATTGTGAACTGAGAAATATAAAAAAGGTCAAGAAGAGGCCCATAACTAAATAGGATAGAGACAACAGGAACTTTATCAAAATGGAATGGAAGAGAAACATCGAATCGTTTGAGGTGGAAAATATAAGGTCATCCAAATATGATGCATAGATTTGGATGACCCTATATATGAAGATTCTTTCAATGGATAAAAATGCGTCGATGATGATAATGATATATGTATGTATTTATTAAAAAAAATAAAATAAAATGAGTTTAAATGAATTTATAAAAGTGAAAAGAATATAAATGATATTTATTTATCAAATTTCTATTCACAGATATTTTTTTAAAATCAATTTAAATGCAAGTGTCTATATAAATCATTATTAATATATTTTTTTATAAATATTTAGTCATAATATTCAATATTTTAATTTGTCACTAATACAGTTATTAATGATTTTATTATTTATTTTAGTAAATCAATATTTACGAGTTATATTGTATTAATACAATTCAGTAAAATATTTTATATATAATTATTTAATGAACGGATTTATCATTTTTTCTATTTTTTATTTAAAAAAACTCGTATGTATATTATTAGTTCAATGTCGATCAATAATAGTGAATAATTACGACCTACTTTATGAAAATAATACTACTTTCAAATGCAATCAATCGAACGAAAAAAAATATTCATAAGAATTTTTATTGTTGTGGTTGATAATCGTGAGAGAATAACAAGACATAAATATCTATCGATTATGAATAAATGATTCAGTTTATGCACTATATATCTGGATGGTATAGAAATAGTGATCATCAAATAAAAACGTCTGTATAATTTAAAATTCGTCTTGCAACAGTATATTTAAATTTTGCTATAATTTAAATCATAGTATTGATGTGCGCGCCTACGTGGCTCATATTATTTAATTTAAAGTAGTTTTGTTTAATTTTCGTGGAGATTTTGGTGGGTTGCGGGTAACTGAACGTTTAATTTAATTCATAAAGATAACGCTGCGAGGATTTAGTGATTATTATGTTGTCAATGAAACTTTTTCGACAGATTATAAATTTAAATTGGTCTGGACAGCATTTTTGTTTCGTTAAATATTTTTTTACCATTTAAATTTAGTAATATATTTTATATATATATATATATATATATATATATATATATATATATATATATATATATATATATATATATAGATGAAATTTTTAATTGACAACCACAAAAGAGACAAGTAGAAAAGGATTTTAAGAATTTTTTTAGAAATTTGTGGAAAAGCTAGGCAGTACTGTTTGAATTGGAAAAGTTGTCTAAAAATAGATTGAAATATATTATATATATATATATATATATATATATATATATATATATATATATATATATACAAATATATACATAAAAATGAAATGTATATGTATTAATCTGACAAATTAGCATAACGATATAAAATTCATTATAATAGTTAACGATCAAAACAATATGTTAAACATATGTACGCGGCAACGTGTTGAATTGCAAACGAATATACTTTTTTTTTGAACATATTAAAATAATATATACTTAAACTATGTTATAAATATTTAAGTACATTTTCCAATTAACTTTTTTTATCAAACATCAATTATATCTTTTTGTGTGCGAACTGTTCATATAATGTAATTTAAGTAAAAAATGTATTAAATAACTATAATTAAGCAGTAAGTAATTTTCACAATGAATACAAAAAAAATATTTTATGTTAAATTTAATATACATTTGTATAGGAAAGATCACAGATTTTTAAAATATGGTAATTTATAAATGTGTATTTTTTTATTTAATTTATTCAAATAGTAGGATTTATATTCGACTGAATTTTTGGAAAAAATCTTAAAATCAGTTTTATCAAGAATCATGTCTATCTATCTTACCACATTAATTTGTAGAATGTACTGTTAATAAAAAATCATTTAAACAAGTATAATTAATCAGTATATAATACTTTAAAAAAAAGTAAAAAAAATATCTGTGTAAAAACGATTGTAAATGTTGAAATGATTTTAATCTACAAATGTTTTTATTTAAATTGTTTTATAATTATAATATACATGTTAAATAATACTTTTTTAATTGAATGAACATTTGGAAAAATCTTCAAAATTATATTAAAATGTTAAATGATATTTATTCTATTTTTTTACTTCGTTTATTAATAAAATGCAGTTTTATCAAAAATATTTTTAATAAATAATTAAGCAGTAAATAATATCTGAAATCTATAAAAACAGATTTGTGTAAAAACGATTACAGATTTTGCATTGATATTAATCTACAAATGTTTCTATTTGAATTGTTTGATGTATGATTTTTTTCTTATTGTTTTCATTGAAGTCTAAAAATATCTTCAAATCTATTCTATCAGATTTGTATTGAAATATTGAATCATTTATCTCCATTTATCTTAACTTTAAAACAGGAAAAAACTTTTTGTATTTTTTGTTATAAATCGAAAGTAAGATTTAAAAATGATAATACTTGACAGATACACGAATTAATATAATCAGCATTTTATTGAATATATGAATAAACTTAGGTTGTATTTATGTGTTTAATTGTACGAAATTACATGATGTAATTTTATAACGACGTGTATCGAAGAATAATGAATCATAAGTGTGAAATATGCAATTAATAATTAATATTTCGTGAACGCACGCCGGTAAACAAGGTGAATTTTTTTCGATATAGATAAGATTTCTGTAACGTAGGTGTAACATGTCAACATGTGACGTAATCAGGTTATGTACGACAAAAATCAGATTCGTGTTTTGGTGAGAGCCGGATCCGTAGTACAATTTACCTTCAAAAATCGCATGTACCTACAAACAGACCTGCATACTACAACATCAAGGATCCTATTCAGACAAATATATTCATTTCATTCTCTAATATGACGTAACATTAGATTTATTGTTATTCTTGAATTAATCATTATGTGTACATGTAGACATATTATGTTGTTTCACCTTTATGTTTAACCTTTCTGTAGTCATTGTAAAAAATAACGATGCATGGAAAATACATGAATGTTCTAAATATAATATATTATTAATTGTATGGACAATTTAGTTAATCAGTTATATTTATATATAAATAAAAAGGGTTATTTGTATCCTAGTTTTGATTTTAGGAAATAAATACAGAGGTTTGATCTAAAAGGAATTTAAAGATAAATTGTATTTTAGAAGATGTTAAATTTTTAAGAAAGAACAAATATTGTTGTATATAAATATTGTTATATATATATATTAGAAATAAATAAATTTAACAAAATTTCATGTTTTCATACAATTAAATTTTTCTTAAAAATTTCCATACTATAAGTCGTGGTTATTTTTTCATCAAGTTTCTAAAAATTATAATTTTTTGTTATAAATCGATTATTTTTGGTTAATTAATAAAGAATATTGCATTAAAAATGAGATATCTTTGTACAAAATATTATTTTTAACCTTATGTCCAATTTGAATGTTAAAATAAGAGAATTTGGTCCAGGAAAATAAAAAAAATGTGGTTCAAATTTTCATATTGAAGCTGAAAATTGATTTTTCATTTCTTAATAATTACAATATATGAGAATAAAACATAAATTCAACAAAATTTCACATTTTAAAAAAATTGAAATTTTCATTAAAATTTCCATACTATAGGTCGTGGTAATTTTTTCATAAAAAATCGAAGTTTCTAAAAGTTGTAATTTTTTGCTATAAATCAATTATTTTTGGTTAATCAATATAGGATATAGTGTTAAAAATGAGATATCTATGTGAAAAATATTGTTTTTATTTTTGTGTCGAATTTTGATGTTAAATAGAAGAATTTGGTTTAGGAAAATAAAAAATATGTTTCAAATTTTGATATCTAAGCTTAAAATTGCTTTTTTAAATTTATAAATAGTTACAATAAACAAAAATAAAACATAAATTTGACAAAATTTCACGTTTTCAAAAAAGTCAATTTTTCATCAAAATTTCCATACTATAGGTCGTGGTTATTTTTTCATCAAAAATCGAAATGTCTAAAAGTTATAATTTTTTGCTATAAATCGATTATTTTCAGTTAGTTAATAAAGGATATTGTGTTAAAAATGAGATATCATTGTAGAATTTTTTTAACCTTGTGTTTAATTTGATGGTTAAATATGAGAATTTGGTCCAGGAAAATAAAAAAAGGTCGTTCAAATTTTAATATTGAAACTTAAAATTGATTTTTTATTTATAAATAGTTACAATATACAAAAATAAAACATAAATTCAACAAAATTTCACGTTTTCGAAAAATTCAATTTTTCATTAAAAATTCCATACTATAGGTCGTGATTATTTTTTCATCAAAAATCAAAGTTTCTAAAAGTTATAATTTTTTACTATAAATCGATTATTTTCGGTTAGTTAATAAAGGATATAATGTTAAAAATGATATATTTTTCTAAAAGTATTATTTTTAATTCAGTTTTCAATTTGAGTAATAAATTACAGAAAAAAATGAAAATAAAAAAAGATCCTTTTCGAAATTTCAGAAATACTTAAATGAAAAGTAATGTTTTTGATAAACTATTAAAACCACCTAACTATACAAAAATAAAACATGCATTTAATAACATTTTATTTTAAAAAATCTACTTTTCATTAAAAAATCTAAACGTATATATAAATTTATGTTTTCCTTCAATAATATATAAATATTTTTTAATAATTACTAGATATTAAAATCTTTTTAATAATTTATTATTAATTATTCTAGATGGTACATAAGTATAAAACAATCTCAGTCAGATTTTATTTATGGCGATTGAACGTTTCGACAGTAAAAGAGGTTAAAATACAATCTTGTTTGAATTTAAAAGATAATAGATTTAAAAAGAAATATGGGCCTTACATATTCTTACATATATATATATATATATATATATATATATATACATATATATATATATATATATATATATATATATGTATAAATACATCTTGTATTTGCAGATACATATATATGTGTGTGGTCATGTATGCACATACATCAAGCATATATAATGTATTCATGTACACTTGTAACTTTTGAAGTAATTTCATAAAATGTTTGTGGGTTTTACATATTTGTTTATTTAATTAAATCCTTGACCTTGTTTATGCTAGTTTGCTAATAAGATTCCAGTGAAGAGAGTTATTTTTATGTTTTGTATCATGTATATACACATATACATATACATATATATATATATATATATATATATATATATATATATATATATATATATATATATATACACACACACACACACATACATTAATATAAATATACATATATACTTAAATTACATATTGTTGTTTAGCATATTATACAAAAGAGTAATTTCTTTTCTACACAAAAGCTTGTAAATATTTGTATCTTGCTTACTTTTTTTTTAAAAAAAATGCATTTTCATGTTCTATATAAATACAGGCAACTTAGTGATTATTGACAATAGTCATTAATATATTCTAAAACGTATTTCAATTGAATTATTTCTGGTAAGTTTATATTGTTATTTATTTGGTTAATCAAAGTGTAAAAAACAAAAAAAAAGTGTTTAATACCTGTAATTAATTTTCTTATATTTTTTTAAAAAAATCATTTAATTATTTTTTTTAAATATATGAATTTTTAGAATCTAATATTGTATTATAAAATATATTTATTTATTCAGTCTTAAAAAATAAATTGTATTTTGCTGTAAATTATTATTTATTTATTTTTAATTGGTGCAGTATAACAATTTTAAATATTAATGACACAAAAATTTAAAATTATTAATGCACAGATTTGAATCATTATTGGATTTAAGGATAATACAAAAATAATTATTTTTGTAATAATCTTATTTATATTTTTACTTTACGGTTATTGGAAAAAATATATAAAAATATTTTTCTTACTTTTCTCTTATATTTATTATTTAATAATTATATTTAATTCATTTTATAATTTATTTTTATATAACTGGACACAAAATTTTGAACGTGAAAATGTGTATGTGTTTATATATATATATATATATATATACATATATACATAATTTATTAAAACAAATACGTAGCCAGTATGTATGTATACGTTTAGTTTTAAATCCTTGACCTTTATATATTTAAAAAAAGGCTATTTTTAATATAATATATTAATGAAGATACTAATTAACCTTGAGATTTAGTTTGGGCGCATACCAATATTTAACATATAAATATGACTTTAATAACTACTTATCCATTTTATTAAACAAACATATTAATTATTCTTCTAGTGACACATGTATAATATTAATTTTACATTTATACTGCAATTACTTCGTTTTTTTTCTAACAAATTATTATTAGAAAATTGATTAACAACAGGAGGATATTTATTATTTATGATACTATCTCACAGTTTGTTTTGCATTAAATGAATTGTTTATTAAATATATATATATATATATATATATATATATATATATATATATATATATAATTATACATTTGTTATTAAGTTAAATATTTTTAAATTAGTTTAGTGTTTATCTTAGCTATAGACAAGGTAGTAAATATTGTTTTTTTTATTAATTTGGATCTCAACAGATGTTTGAAGATACTTCACTGATCTGTATGAATTATTATTTTATACGTAGATAAATTTGTTTTTATATCCAGTAGATTAGAAAAAAATAAGAATTTTATAATTTCTATTACTTATAAGTTGTACAAATTTTATTTTTCTTTTTAAAATAATAGTCGATCATTTTTTAAATTAATTTTAATTGCATTTTTTTCTATAAAATGGATTATATTTATTTTTACGTACATATTTTTTTTAAAAAAATATCAATATTGTATTATGAAAATTGTGATCGATAATAGGTGAATATTTATATTTTAAAACATGATTAAGGAAGTTCGCTCTTTACTCTGATAATGATAGTGTGATCATTGAAATATATATTAGTGAATAATAATTGATCATAGGATATATACAATTTTGTAGCGTTGTGAAAAACTAATAAAATTGTGTAAATATGATGTTTCGTTTTGGTTTCGCTGTTTATCTCAAGATCTTTTAAATGACGCAGTCATTAAATACATAAACATGGTTTTTATTCAGAGTACAATGAATCATCCACGAACATATATTAATATTAATAATTGTACACCCACCTGTATTTTTTATTTCAATTTATATTCTTTATATATTGGACACTCGACTATTTAAATAATTGTTTATCCTCTAATTAAAAAGGATTCATTACACGTAAACATTGCATAAGAGATTGTCGACAGTATTTGTCGATTTTGTGTAGGAAGCGTATAAAGAAAATCTGTGTGGTTGACGTGATTTTTTTCCATCCAGATGTCTATATTTGATTGTTGATACGAACAAGACAGTGGTGATTATTATAAACTCCGGTATAGAAACTCTTCGCGTTTTGGTAATAGAGGCGGTCTTCAAGTGCGTGTGTGCCTACACGAAAATTACAATTTTGTTTTGGTTTGATTGAAGAAAAAAATCTTATGACTAGTTTTTTTTTTCATACAATGCGAATTGATTTTTTGACATTTACATGAAATGTTTCCTCTCGTAAATGTATTAATTGAAAGTTTTCATTATTGTGGGTGCTTGCTGTTTGCTTTTACATTTTTTTATATTTATGTTTATAGATTCGTTTTATTTAAATGATAGTAATTATAAATGTAAATGTTTGACATTCCTATTAAATGTCCATCAGATATAATTCAATTATTTTTATTGACTTTAATAAATTAATATTTTTTAGTTTATTGTGAATATTTGAGTTTTTATAACTGTTTCGACTAATACAGACTTTTAAATATACAATAAATTTTTATATGTATTATTTCTTTCTTCCTTAAAAAGAAATGTTACTATAAAACATCTTACTCATAGAAAACAATTCTGTTTTAAAACACATCTTAAGTAATATTTTATAGTAACATTGTCATAATTAATAGGTAAACGTGTCTAGACATTAAATGGAAAAATGATGTCAGTCTTATACAACCCTACCTTTTTAAAAATACACGACTTTGTACTTTGCCATTCATATGAATATGTTTAAAGATAAACTATGAACGACTGAATTGTCCTTGTATGACATTGGTTGACAGTACTAAACTCAAGAAAACAAAATAGACTTAATAATATGTTAGTATAAAAATCAATCCTCAATTCACATTTAATCGTTTCAAGTTAAATACTTATTGTAATTGATTTAAACAGTAAAGTAATTATTTTTGTATATTACTAGATTTCTTTTATTTCAAACGGATATGATTTATTTTAGTTGAATTAAATAATACGCAATTATTTTCTTTTATATATTCGAATACAATTACATTTCAGACGAACAATAAATGCAATTTGTTTTGATTAAGTCAATTATATTTATTTATTATGTTACTATAAAATGGTGTTTGATGTTTTTTTTTAAATATTACTATTTAGAAATGAATTTTAATTTAAAGTAATCATTGTTTTTTTGACATATTTTTAATTGTATCATTTAATTAAAATGGATACTAAAAAGTATTGAATTTGATATAATTTTTGAAAATATTTTGAATTTATCTCTATAGTATATAATTTTATTTTATCAATTTTTAAATGAATATTTATAAAATAAAACCATATTATTGAGATATTTCTAAAGCCAACAGAAACGATTAATTCTGAAAAATATTGTCAACAATTGGACAATTTGAACAATGAATTTTAAAAAATAGTTCGAATCTTATGAATAAAAAACAAGTTAAAGCATGAAAATTCATAGGTGGGAGGTTTTTAGTCATCCAGTATATTCTCCAGATATAGTATCTTCCAACTGCCAACTATTTTTGACTTTATAATTTTTTTTAAACGGGAGGAACGTTAATGAAAATCAAGATGAGTTTTATCTTCCAAAGACAAATTATTTTATCAGAAAATTTAAAAGCTTCTATCAAGATGGGAAAATTGTTAATATTAATGAAAATTATATTGTTAATTAAATATTAATAAATACTATAAAAATATTATTTTTACTTAAAAAACGGATATAACTTTTCGATAAATTTAATATATTAGATAATGTCTCATATTTTTTAAAAAAATATTGTATGTATAAATGATTTCATTATTCAATTACGTTATCATTTTTTGTACCATTTTTTCACTCTTATTTCTAATTTTTATATAATTTAAAATAGATTTTAAAAAATAACATTCCATTCTAGATTTATTTATAATTTTTTTACAATGAATGATTCTTTTTTCAATATATATCTTATCATTAACAAAATTATATGTTATCTCTGATATCAAAATTGGAATTAATATACTTGTAATTATAGGGTTTACAATTTGCTTAAGTTTTTAATGTAAAAATTAAACGTTGCAATTATCGACTGTTACAGGAATCAAGGTTATGTCACGTATTTAAATTTATTTAAATACAATTAATCATTGCAATTGTGTTTATTGAATAGTATAGAAGTAGCATTCATTACTTTTTTATCTGTACATAATTTTTACTATGTTTAATAACTTGTTTGTTTGAAATTTCTTAATGTTAAGATATGTAGAGATAAATAAGATGTTGTTTTATAAAGGTAAAACTTATTTAACTGTAAGAGGATTACAAGAGTCTTACTATTTCTGGATTTTCATCTTAATCTGTTTAAATATAAGATATAACCATTCATGATATAAATAGAACGTATTAAATAACACTACCTTGGGATTAATCTCCGAGCTACAAAAATGATTACAGAATGTACGCACATGTTTTGATCTCTTTGATGATCTATGAACTGTCAGAGTATGTTGTAATCGATAGAGATCTAATCGGATCATATCAAATCATACATATTTCAACATATTTACTATGTAAAATATAAATCCATTTCTGTTATTACAACCACCTACACGACCCGTTGAATGGTGCATATAAATATTGAAGGTTATTATAGCCTTGACACTCCCCACTTTTATAATATTTTTTTCGATAGTAGTATTTTTAATTATAACGCACGCCCACATCCTGAATACTTTTTTTTATAGGATATATCACATGCGAAAGGTTAACCGTCCAATATCTTATTAGGAAATATTACACGTTTTCACATATCTTCTTCTTATATATTTTTCGGCATTTTTTATCATCTTGTAATGTTTATGTTTAAGACATTCGATATTTTTTATCACAACTGTTATATGTGACATAAATTAGTAAATTATTTAAGTCTTTAAAACACGTCAATTACAGCTGTAATAAAAACTACGAATTTATTTACAGTGTGGACAATGTAATTAATATTTAACGTATTTATAAGGCGGTGTTGTTATCTTAATTCTTGTTTCCTATTTAGATTTCATTCAAGTGAAGGGTATTTTTAAATATCAGTATGTTTTGCAATTTCAGTAATTTATTCCATTGTAACGGTAACTGTTCATAATAAAAGTTAATTAATTCATTCTTAATTATTTTATGTACACGTTTGTTTAAGTTCTCAGTTAGTAATTAAATATGAACGACATAAAACGGTAGTAATTGGTTGTTTTCAATTTTTTCTTCAATTTTTTAATTACTGAACATTCCAATCGATTGCGAACGAACTTGACAATTGAAATAAAAGTTCAGTTTAGGTGTTAATTTTTTTAAAGACATTATTCCTTGAAAGCTAATTTTTAATGCATATTTTTACATTTTAAAAGTTATTATTTTTTTTTATTAATTATATAGACTTCATTCTCATAAATTTAACCTTGATTTCTAGTAATTTAGATTTGTAATCTAATCTATTAAATTGGATTTACAATCTAATTTCTTTTGATTAATTATTTTTTGATTAATTATATATAGCATATTTTGATAAAAAAATATCTTAAATATATTTCGAAAATATTAAATTATAAATATTTTTTAAATATATTTACAATGGATGAAATATGACATATGGAAAATATACATTTGTTTATTAATTTTTTGAACTAATAAAAATTATAATTACAGTTATTATTAATTATTTCTATTGTCAGTATTATATTTTAGCCTTAAAATGGATTCTTTTTATATTTTTATTGATTGATGTTTCTCTTATAGATTTTTTCTATTCATTGAAAATCAGATCAGTGAAACATTTGACTTATATAGAAATAATATTTAAAAACATATTTTATTTAATCTTATCAAGAACTTTCCGCACATGTTTCGTATCTTTTGTGCTTAAAAAAGCTTTCGTAATTTTTTACATCAAATAAAAAAAATAATTTGGCTTGAAATTCCAATAGTGAATGTAAATTTTAAGAAAACAAGACACGATTTGTGTTACATTGCTCGTAACAATTCAAATGCCAATGTTATATATCCAAGAAAGTATGTTATTCTTATATTTATTACAGATTCACTTTCAGTTTTACAATAAAATAGAAATTGTATATGGTTTTAAAAATATATTGTATGTATGTATGTATATATATATATATATATATATATATATATATATATATATATATATATATATATATAATACGTTGTCATTCTGTAATTTTTTTACAATGAAATTAAATAACTGTAAAATCCAAAACTAATTTTATAATTAGATAAAAGTAATTTTCGTATATACATTTTCCTCATTGTTAAATTAAAAAAATAAATTGCCATTAGTTTTTTGGTCATAAAAAAAAGATTATTTTAATTTTTTTAGCTATTGTTTGTGATGTAATTGAAAATAATTTCTTTATTTTTATCAGTTCGTATATTTGTTAATTTTAACATACATAATAAAATATATATCGGATTTTTTTAATTTGCGAAATTATATATATATATATATATATATATATATATATATGTATTGATACTGAAAAAATCTTTATGATATTTTTATAATTTGTTGTTATAATTTAAATTTTACTTGATTATTTTTTATTTGTTGGGGTCAAATGTTTTTTTAGCTAAATTTATCTGTTTAAATTGATTATAGTTATTTTATCTTCGTATGTGACCGAAATAAATATTACTTTTTATATTTATTTAAAATAATATCCTAATTAAAACCATGATCTGGAAAATATATTATGTAATAAAGAACATTTATGAATATATAAATATTGAAGATTTTAATAAATTTGTCAGCCCTATCTCAAAGCATATTGAAAATCGTGCTCTGAACTGACAAATAACGTAACACAACGAATGCGAAATATATGAAAAAAAATTAAACTAGAATCCGTGACCTTTTGACTACTAATCGATTTATAACTTAATATGCCTCACCTTTCATTTAATAATCGCTATTGATCTAAATAAATACACAAGAATCATCGTTACCATTCATAGTCAGTTCAAGGAATGACTCACGTATACATTATTTCGAGTAACTTATAAAACATTGCCTTTTTCTTCACACTGCATTCTTTTTGTCGAAATGCAGTCGTGATTGCATTTTAAAAATTCATATTCCGAATACAAGTTGACGATGAGAGCGTTACATGGACATTTTGTATTGTTATTTAAATGGAACATGGCAGTTTAGATTTTTTTTACAAATATAGCTTATATATATATTTATTTATATATATATAAATATATATATATATATATATATATATAATTTTCTTTTATAACATTTCAAACTATTACAATATCGGAATATTCTTCCTCACTTTACTTACAGTTTTACTTACAAAATATTGTGTGATATCTTGAACAAATTATAAGTCCAATGAAATTGTTTTGAGATAGAATAACTTTATTTACTTTTTTATTAACTGTAAACTGATAAATAATATTTTAAAAATGAAGAATTTAAATTGTGGTTCTATTCTTTATATAATTATTAAGTAAATTCTTGGGTGGTATCTCCTGTTTGTTATTTTTGATTAGTAACTAAACTTTTTTAATAACTAAATCGTTTTTTGATATTCAACTCCTTTTTAATTTTTATCTGAGATTCTTTTTTGTAATATATTTTTTTTCTTTCAAATGTGAACTTTTTTTATTTAATATTGTATTAGTAAATACTAAGAACTTGTTATTTAATATTCAGTGAAAAAATATGGAAATGAAAAATAATTATTATAAGATATGTACTTAAAAATAAACATTATTATATTTTAGATTTAAATGAAAAACTGCAAAAGGTTTTGTTGAAAAATGAAAATGTTAAAAAAAATGAAGAGACATTTAATGAATTTCTATTTCTATTAATTTACATATTATTCTTAATCGTAATCACTTATTAACATAATCACTTATTTTATAAAATTATTTATTACTTTTTTTAATAAATTTGTATTTTATGGACTTTTTTTTTGTAAAAAAGCATTGAATGATGAGATGATTATTGAAATGTGAATTAGCGAAAAAATAATTTATTAAATTATTGACACGTTTGTAAAATAAACACACACACACATACATATATATATATATATATATATATATATATATATATATATATATATATATATATATTGATAAAATTATGTTCTTAATATTCAAAAGGCATATATAAAAACCGTATTTTAATTAAATTCCAATTATATTAAAGAAATTTCATCCATAGTAAGAATTCAATTGATTGACAGGCGATAAGATGGTAGAGGTCAAAAATGGTGCTAATAAATTTTAATCTTTAAAAGAAATATAATAAATTGTTATTTTAATTCAATTGCATCGATGTATTCGAAATAATTTATTCGCAGCACGAATTCAATTTACTACAAATTGATATAGGTCAAAAATTGTAGTAATAATTGATAAATTGAATTAAAATAACTGAATAAAATATGTTTATGTTATTATGATTTTTTTCTAAATTTTTACATTACATTTTTTGAGAAATATAATCATTTGTAATTATTTTATACTAAGTTAATGTAATAAAAAACTTAGATCTGCAAATAATCCATAAATTGAAACATATGTTTACATTACAATTTTAAATACATATGAAATAGAAATTAATTTATAATAAAAATTATTATAAAATTTAAAAATTCGTACTTTGAAGTGTAATTATTATTGAAGTTCAGACAAAACTTGGTAGATATATTTATTTGCTTTGAAATAAACATCTATAGATTTAAAGTCAGTAATCAAAAAATCAATAATCAATTAAAATACGTAAGAATACTTGATTTATATACATTTTTGCATGCTTTTTGCACTGTTTGATTTGCTTGTATGCCATGTGTGTGTTTTTTGCTTGACAGATGGAGCCACACATCACGAAACAATACGAAAGATCAGCGAAGATCTGAGCAGAAAAAGACTTACAGGTAATGCTAATTAATGTCTACTGTGATTGAGTAACGCACTTGTATATTATATTATATAAGTCTTTTCGAAATTTAATTACAAATAACCAATTAACGTTTATTTTTTATTATTAGTATCGTGTTCCTTTTGTTTAATTTTTTTTTAATTTATATATATATATATATATATATATATATATATATATATATATATGAATATGTAATTCTATTTACGATTAAGACTAATGTATATTTTAATTTATGAAAATATATATGCAATGTTAATTATTTATATTTTTAGTATTAACATTATGTTTAGTAGCAACAGAATTACATATTTTAAAATGTATATTTCTTGTAATTAATAAATACTAACTAATTTATTTTGCATGTATTTGTGTAATAATTAACAATTATTTTATGTTAGTATAAATGTTTTTATGTTAGTATCAATCTGCTAATTAAAATAATTAAAAATCATTTCTGTTATCAAAATAATTCCTAGAATTAGTAACATTTTATTTTTATCTAGTATTTATTTTTGTATAATATATATACCAATAGAAGCTCACCTGTCATCCTATAAATAATGAAGTTTTTTAAAAAAAAAAATTGAAATGAAACAAGAAATGGATATTTTCATTTTCATCTCAAATATATAAGGTCATCTAAATGGGACCCTTAGATTTGTGTTTTATTAATAAAGAAACAAAAAAAAAATTGTACACATGCTTCCCTATACACATTTAGTATTTTTTTGAAATAAAACATAAATCTAAGTGCCATCCTTTATTTTCCATTATTTTTCTCTACCTCTTTCTTTCTAAACCTTACATTTTCAATACCCTGGCTAACACTTTTGGTTTTAAGTTAAAAAATAAATCGAGTTTATTTTGGATTATTCAATTCGGATATTAGTTAATATATTCAAAAATCCCCTTTTCTATTTTTTTCATTTAGACGAAAAAAGTCTTTAATTTTCGTTTCATGTGATTTATATTTGAAAATATGTTATTTTTAAAAAAATATTCCGCGGATTTAAATATGATGAAGTGTTATCTGTGAAATAACAGATTTATAAGGCCAAAAATATATCCAATTTTTTTTAGTATAATAAATATACTTATTGGTATTTTAAAATAAATCTTTTCTCCTTGACATTTCTCGACTATTCTCAGTTATTGTTCGATTCAAAAGATTCACTTTTTTAACTTGTGTAACATTTCATAATAAATACTCACACAATTATTTTTATAGATCAAGCAGTAAAGAAAATTTAATCAAAAAAGAATTATCAAAAGTATTCATTTATATACACCGAAATTAACGATTTTTATGTTGATTAATTAAAGTGGAACTCGTAAAAATCGAAAAATCAAATCAAGAATGTATTATAATTTAAAAATATCCTAATCAATGTTTTTTCATCATAAAAAGAATTTAATTGATTGAATTTTATCTTTTATTACTGCTGTTTATGATCTGTGTTTAATAATCTACTATCAGTTGAATTCATACATTGTAGACAATATTTCTTTCTATAATTACAAATGATTTCCTGATTTTAATGAGCTTGTTACATAATTTTTTATACAACTGTAAATATTTTTAATATATTTTATTACCTATGTGTTTTTTTAAGTTTGTTATCGATAATCGAGTAGTAAAATTCGGAATTATGTAATATAAAAAAATATTAGCAATGTAAAATATAAATTTATTTTTAAATTACCCACTATTTATATATATATATATATATATATATATATATATATATATATAATTTATATTTGTTATATGTATTTGTGTTTGTTTTTCTATGCATGCTATGGTTTTGAATTGGTGTATTTTTGTTTGGGGTGCACATAGATGTAGAAGAAGGTGACGAAAACGGTGAAGATGTTGACGCAGGTCTAATGATACTGACTCCACGTCGCAATACTTCACACCGTGATCGTAAATCGTCCAGTGCTTCTAGTAAGTCTTATGATGTTTCTATTATTTATTTGCTATTCGTTATGTATTTATTTCTCGAAATTCCTTAAAATCCATAAATTCCTTTACATTTTTCAATTGAGTTATTTAGAAAAGTGTTCATTCTAGTTTTGAAACAATCTTAGGATTGGATTAATTTATTTAGAAAAAAAATTCAAGCTTGTTTATAAAAAAAGTTTTCTATGCTATCAACAGTGTCTTAAATGTTCATTAATATTTTTTTAATGCAAACCTATTTTCACTCATTTCCCTATTATCAATTTGGATTTTTTCTCATCTTCAGATAGTTTATAGATTCTGAAACTAAATATGGTACTAGTGATCAAAAAACATAATTCTATTTTTTAAAAAAATGATTTAAATATAGCTTAGGTGTACGGAAGTAGAAAAAAGTTATTCATTAATTATACATTTGTAAGAAGTTCATAAACTTTCGATTTTTGTTCCGATTATTTGTGTCCTGTTTAATTTTCAAGTATGAATTTGAATACGAAATATTTTCTTACAATATGTGCATGTTATGTTTGAGTAAATTAGTTCCATTTTATACTGACTTCAAGGATATAAAAGTACGTAACGTCATCATTAAATAAAAAAAATTATAACATAATAAGTTCAATTTGATGCGGTCTCTTGTCCAATACAATGATGTTGAAGAACTCGTCAGCCTTGAATTGTGGTTGATTTTCTTCAGCTCTCTATTTTTATTTTTTAAATGCAGATCTTAGTAAATAAACACAGCGTTTTGTAAACAGTTGTGATTTATTTAATATTTTTTATAATTATTTGGAAATTGAGAGATTTGATTGAAAATGTAATTTTTGTTATTACTTTTTGACTCTTTTTATAATTTATAAATATTTTTTTTAATCTTCTCTACAAATGAATCTCTTACTTCAATATTATAAAAGATGAAGTGCTCATTAATCACTTATTTTTCACTAATGATCATTTGAATGTTTATAAAAACATGGTATTTTAAAATCTCTGTTTTATAATTACTTATAAGATCTAGATTTTCTGATGATAATGAAATGAAATTTGAAATGTATTTATATATTAAAAAAAATAACAATAAATGATTATTGAACATTTTTTTAAAACTTCATGATGTGGAGGTTAGTTAATAGATTAAATATTATTTTTTTAGTCAAATATATAGTATATAGGGTCATTTAAATGTGACTCCAAGATTTATGTTTTATTAAAGAAACTATACACATGTTTCTCTATACACCACCCTATACATATGTTTATTTTTAATAAGACACAAATCTAAGAGTCACATTTGGATAACCTTTTATAATTTTTATAAATTTTTTCCTCTATTCTTATCAGTAAATAATTATATCTAACTTTTAATTACAATTTTGTAATTATTTTTGAACAAATGATGCATTTATATTTTTATGAAAAAATCAATTAGAACATAATTTTAAATGAAATAGTCATTTGTTAGATATGTGGATTTTCAAAATATAAAACAATTTTTTCTTTAAACTGTTTAATTTATTAGAAAATGATGATTCTTATAACTTATAAAAAATATTGATACTATTTAACATTTTGAGTAGACATTTGTCATTATTTTAGAATTTTTCCACGGTTGATTTTGGTTCTTGTGCCATTTTTAGGTTATTTGACGAAATTAGTTACTCAAGACACTGTTATACGTATAAAGAGAATTTTTCTTTTTTGATTTTTGTTGAGTTAAAACTGATTGAACACAAGTTTGTGTGTATATACATAGTTATATATACATATATATTTCAGAAAACTAACATTCCAGTTTAGTTCTTTAAACTTTGACTAACATACGCATTATGCACAATTTGTATTTTATCTGTATCTATGTTTTATTTCTCCATTATCTCATTGCAATCATTGCCTGTGTTATGTTCATCATTATCTGCACGTATTTGTCTGCATCTTGTGTTCTGTTTTGCTGTCTTGTCACGCATGCACAGTCACGAGCAATACATCTTTGGATACATTATGGGAGCTTCATCCTAGACGTCTTAGTGAGGCTGGTCTTCGACGCACTTCAGGTATCGTATATGCTTCGTTTCAGAACATTCTTCCACATATCTTTTACAAAAACGATTTTTTTTTGTGTTCGAAATTATTTTCAGCATAAATAAAAAAATATTTAGAATATATATATATATATATATATATATATATATATATATATTTTTATATATGTATGTGTATATGTATTTCAGTGTGTGCATTTTTTTATTAATATGATTGAATCTAAAAGAATGTAGCATTCTGTAATTATTATACAGTTATAATCGTGCATTTTGATAGTTCATTATTTATGATTTCACGATTGAATATGATTTATGAAAGAAATGTAACATTGATTATAAGAATTAGTTTTGGTCTGTAACAAAAACCTTTATTCAAGAATGATGATATATAAATCGACAAGTAAATGTATTAAAAGTCAAATTGATATGAATTTATAAATCTCATTGTGTTTGAGAGATGGAATTTAATACATTTGTATGTGTTACGAAACTAATTTCGATAGTACTTATTAAAAATAGGTAATTTATTTGGTTTATGTTCTTCAATCAAACAATTGCAAAAAAAATTAATACATTGTAACACAATTGTGATATCATTATCATAATATTTATGTATTTTTATACATGATATCTATTGAATGGTTTTAATTATCACACGTAAGATAAATTGAATTAAATATTCATTTTGATTTTGTCGTCGGGACTGTTATATTACATTTTTTTAACTATTCTCAGTTCGAAAAATATTTGCAAATTTTTCATTCACTATTTGTATATTTAGCGAGTACTGAGATTTCAATTAGTAGATTTTTTGCTATTTTTTACACTCGAATCATACCAATACGAATACTACAATATTTTATGAAATTGTTCTGTAATTGCTAATTGTTCAATTTTTCACCTTGACATGTAATTTTGTAAAATTTATGACGGGGGTAATTAATTCATTTGTGTAAAAATGAATTAATTGTAATGCTATATTGACTGTGAAAAGTTATACATTGAATGTATATTAATATAAGTTCACATTCTGTATAAAGTTTTACTTTAAAAATGTTTTTAAGTAAAATGTAAAATGTATTAAGTAAATGTAAATGTTTTTGTAAAATTATAGTAGATTACTGAGACAATGATATATAAGTACGTAATATGCAAACAAGAAAAACCTTATTATCGCACAACGTATAAATCAAAATTTTACAAAAAAATACAGGTGTTGCTACGTCAATATAATCACTATTGTAATTAGTTTGATGATTAATTATATCAATTATAAAGTGAAACAATAAAGTTTTTAATTAGAAAACATTTTAAAACACTTAAATGCTCTATTAAATTCTTATTTATTGGCCATTTATTATTCCTATTATATATTATTTACTTATACACCTAAATATATATATATATATATATATATATATATATATATATATATATATATATATATATATATATTAATATATATATATATATATACCCGTCCCTCAATTTACGCGGGAATTTTTTTTAGGCGACACTTTTTATACGCGGTCAGAAAGATTTCATTTTATATAATTTTTCATGGAATTTATTATATATCAGGGTGACGCAAATTCTTACTTGAACGTATAAAAACACGATATAAATATATAAAAGGTTGATTGTTTTAAATTACAGTAGCGATAGTGACACCGAATAAAATTTATCTACTTTTGTTTTCTAAAACGTCATTATTTTTTGGTTAAGCTGTGTGAAATAAATATGTGTTTCTACAACTTTACTAGCTTTTATTTCCAATATTTTTTCTATTGCACTGACAGACTCAATTTACGCGATTTTCATTCGCGTAAAACAAATCCACGTGGAATGGATACTCCACGTAAATTGAGGGACGGGTGTATATATATATATATATATATATATATATATATATATATATATATATATATATATATATATATATATATATATATTTAAACATACATAAAAATATTAAAAACCTGTGAATATTAAAATAGTCATTGCAATTTTTCTGCTGAAATATATTTGAAAAAATTCAAATTGTATTAACTAATGAATTTTTCAGTTTTTTTAATATCAAATATTTTTAAAATTTAATTAAAGTCATGTCATGCGTCACAATTAACTAATTTCTAAATAGAATAAAATTATTATTAATCGTTTTTGTTTTCTAGCAAATTCACTTTTATTATGAGTATTTGAATACAAAATCACTCGCCCCAAAGGCCTATTTTTTTTAAACAGTCAATAATAAATTATTGTTTGCTTTATTCACTGATATGCATATTAATAATAGCATCATTATTGTTAAAGCTATGTATTGTAAAATATAGATCAGATCTAAATTTTATGAAGCAGTAGATATAGTGAAAGAAAAAAAATCAAAACTTAAATTTTGTATTATTTAAACGAGTGATTCATTTTTGTTGAAGAAATGTTGTAATGTCCGATAACAAATAAGAAAAGTTTTTGATAACTTGTTCTGATGTGTGATAAAGAAATGTATAGGACTAATGAAGTATAGAAATTAAGAATAATAGTTAATTCTTAATTTTATCAATTATTTATTTAATTGGACGATTGTAAATAATTCTCTTATATATAGGTGTTTTTTGAAACATAATAGAACTTTAAATTGAATCCCTATCGAAAGTTCTATCTAACCTAAAAAAACACTTTATATTTATTTATATATATAATATGTATATTTGCATATATGTGAGTATGTATATTGTATTATCATTTCTTTTTCTTTTACATGCCAAGATATTATTTATTTTCTAGTATTTTCTAAGTCTTATTAAAGGTTATTTGTTATGATAGTTTTGATATATCATTCGAATCATGCTTATGCCTGTTCGTATACAATTAAATCTCGAACAAAATCATTAAAAAAAATATAACTATAAATGATATTTAGTCTTATCGTTAATAATAAAATAATATTTTTACTTGATAAAAGATATTTACAAAAAACAGTTCTTAAATACATTTTTCCTTCAAATATAAAAATTGGTCAAACGTCAATTCTCTCTTATTAAGAAAATTTTAAGCCGATTCTTTATAATTATTTTTTATCAAAAATAATCGTATATAATAATATTTCATGATTTAATTGAATAGCTTTTAAATTATATTGTAAAAAAGTTATTGTTGAAAATAAATTTAATAAATCATAAATTATTTAAGTCGATAAAATGTTATTTATAGCGTATATATTATTCAATATGCATGAGATATTTTACGATGTGAATTCATTGTTTTGATAATATTGATTAGTTTGACTATTTTAAAGCGTGCTCGTTCTTATTTTTAAATATACTGTTTATTGATTGAAAAGTGATAAGTGGTTTTTAAAACTTTTTATGCAATTTTCTTAACACATTACGGTCTGGGCTGTTTGCGAGAAAATTGATGCGTGTAGCCGGCATATTTTTAAGGGATTTAAAGAAATCTTTGTAGGGTTGAAGGTTGAAATTTACTCTTATCTTTTGTTTTGTATATTATCAAAGTACGCAGTATTAGTCTAGTCGATAAGAAATATTATTTTTAGCATATATATTGCAACACATATTTATATGTCGCAAGCATTTAATTCACAGTACACAAAACCCTATTTATATGTCTTCGGCATTTCACGAGCAATCAACAAAAACATATTTTTATGTTTCCGGACGGTAATGTGTTAATAATAATAATATGTATGAAAATTTAAAGTATTATAGTTCTTCTTATATAAACAACGTTATTTTCATCGAAATACAAAATATTTATTTTATTAAAATTTCTCAACAATTTTGTAGTAAAAATTTTTAGATTTTTTTAATTAAAAAGTTAATAAAATATCAGAATTATTTTTAAAATGCGATATTTATATATTTTAAATTATCCGTATACACTCTTTTACTGTAAAAGATTAATTTTATTATTCATTATTAATATGCTTATATTTAATAAAATGTGTATTACCTTTTTTTAATTAAAAAGTGTTATAATTAACTGTAGTTATATATTTTGTTATAATTATTAATAATATTTTATATTTTTCTTTAAAATAAAGATCTAATTATTGTCGAAAATACAAGCATTATAGAAGCAATACGAATATTTTTTAATTTTAAAACATATAGGAAATAATTTGCCTTATAAAGAACATTCAGATTCTAAAAAATGCAAGTCTTATTATTAAAACAGAATTGAAAATCGTTTCTATAAATGTGACATTTGTTTATTCGAAATTATCCATACAGTCTTTATTATTTAATGTTTTTAGTTTTATTATTCATTACTAATTATTTTAGAATCTAATAAAATATAAATTTTATTTTTGTTACAATGAAAAATAAATGTTACAGTTAACGGTAAATTATACAAATATATGATTATTAGTTATACCGTCATTTAACTAATTATTTATTTTAAAGGCAGTTTTATATATCAATAAGTTACTGATAAGAGAAAATATTATTTTGTTTAAAGTATTTATCAGAAAATGTTTTTAAAGAAAATATATAATATTTTTAATTATATTTTTCGGTGTTTTCATTTGTAGATAAAAACTTAATAAAAGTTTGATTTATAAAGATGTAATATCACAAAAATTAATTGATTTGAAGAATTATTATCATAACATCTTATCTTGCTTATCCTTTTTCTGTAAATAATAAATATTTTGTTTAATAGTTTTGTTCGAGATTTTATTTTTATTGTGGGTTTCATTTAGTTAAAGCTTATGTTTTTAAATTATTTATTGGATAGTTTTTCATTTACATTTATATATATATATATATATATATATATATATATATATATATATATATACATACATACATACAAGTTTATCTCCAAGAACCAATATTCTTAATTAAGTTACTAATTGCTTAATTTTGGGGCACAGATACGAGTATCGTGTTGACTGAAGACACAGACAGCTTTATTATTGGACAACGTGTGTGGGTGGGAGGTACAAAACCTGGATTGATTGCTTACATCGGGGATACGCAATTCGCACCAGGGGAATGGGCAGGAATCGTATTGGATGAACCTATAGGTAAGTTGTTTAATTAAATTCAAATATTCACTATTCAATGTTATCCTTTTAAAATTAAGCACTAGTTATATTTTTTTAAAAAAATCCGATGGAAAATATATGTGTATTGAAACAACTCGAAAGGTATGTCTGTAAAAAAATTTCACCAAAATGCTTTTTTATTATCATAGCTTTAAATAATGCAGATCGAATATACACTAATTTGTATCTGTATCCGTTTTATTGCAATATAATTTTTTATCTACTGTATTATTATCTTAGGATTATCAGACGGGAAATGTATTTCAAACGTCGTAATATTTAATGCATACCTTGAAGTGTGTAATTGGATATTTAAATAGTTCTAGACGCCGACTTCTTTTAAGATCGAAATATCGATTGATTCGAACATAAAAGTAGTTATAACGTACATTTAATAGTTTTACAGCTCGGAGTATATTGAATTTATTTCGCATTGTTCATGGAAAATAAATTAATGCCGATGTACAGAATTATAGAATTAAACCTACAAGTTTTGTTAATAGTCTGTTGTTAAAATGAAATATATATATAAGATAAAAGGCTTTAAATATTTATTTGACGATATAAACTTGATTTAAAATTTATATGTAATAAAATAACAATAAATAAATTAATTTAGAAAAAAGCATACTTTACTGCGACGTAAATTTCTACTTTAACGTTTATAATTTAATAGAAAAAAATAATTCATAACTTGTAACGTTGAATTTATTATTAACATTTATTTTCTTTTTATATTACACCTGATTTTAAAGGTTACAATTTTGAGATAATGCTTATTTACTAAAATGTTATTCGTTTTTAATTTGATTTTTAAAAATAGTCAGTGAAGAAGGTGATTAATTGGAAATATTAGAGTGTAGAATATTCTAAGATCGTGTATTTCTATGAAAGATTTTTATCATCTTGTCTTTTTCCAATTTAATTTTTAGCTTATCATCTTCATTAGGAAATGTAAAAGTTATTTTTTTAAATAATCCTTACAGGTCTTAAAAAATCAATTTTTCTAAATTCTTCCATCTAGGTTTCTTTTTTATTTCAATAGGACTATCCATATTGAAAAAAAATTGGAAACCCCTATACTTTGCCTAACTGTAAGTGTCGAATGACGAATCCTAAAATAATTTCCCTGTAAATAATCCAATCTTCGGATGCTTGAAATTAGTTTGCTTGCAATTATCACTTTCCAGGTAAAAACGATGGATCCGTCGCCGGTACCCGTTATTTTCAATGCGAACCTCGACGTGGAGTTTTCTCACGTTTGACACGATTGACACGCGCTCCTTTACCACAAGCGTACGCCGATATCGAACCCTCACCAATTGCTAGAAATTCCATTTCAGGAACTACAGCTAAACCACCACGAGGTGGGGGTTCGTCTCCGACTGGTAGCTCGTACAGTACTACGAATTCGTTGAAAAGAGCACCAGGTTCATTGAGTAAGTGTTTTATTTCCTTGATTTTGTTTTATTGAGTAGAGATTATTGATTGGATTTTTACAGCTACATCTAACACGAGCTTGTCATCGGCATACACTGACTTGAAAGTAGGTGATCGTGTGATTGTTCGTTCAAGCGCAACAACTGGTTCAAAAGCTGGTATTCTACGTTTCATTGGTCAAACGGAATTCGCACCGGGTGAATGGTGTGGAGTTGAATTAGATGAACCTATTGGCAAAAATGATGGATCTGTTGACGGCATTCGGTAAATAAAATATTCATATATTCAAATATATTGTGAATTTTTGTGTACGTACAACAATGTAAATCATTTCTAATCAATCAAGCAGTTCTTATTTAGAAGATATATTTTTTTTATTAAAAACATAAAATTATACATATTTTAGCAATAAATCAGTCTATTATTTGACAGGTTTATTTTTAGAATCAATTCGTAAATTCAATTTTTTCATATTTATTTCTCATTCTTATTCTTATTTTTTCTTCATACGGAACAAATAAATCAAATTATTTATAAACATAACGCAATATTTTTATTCAAAATATGTGAAACTAATAAAAAATCACAAGGTATAATTATGATTTAATACTTTTATATGTCAAATGTTTGTTTTCTGATTTTGATTTTTTGGATTTAAAATTACTATAAATTAATTATCGACTTAAATCAAATTTTTCAGATTGATATTCTGCCAATTGAGAAATATAAAAGTGTATTGCACAATTCAGTGCACAGTTTAAATTATTATTTCTTTTAAAAAAAATATTGGTGAATTAATAATATATTTAAGATGAATTCAGGATATTTTACATACTTGTATTTTGAGGATGAATGTTTTATCATCTAAATACACATATATGAAAATACGAAATAAAGTTAAAAAGTATAATTGACCACATAAATTTTATTTGTTGAGGTAGTGGCCAGTTTATGAAAGAAATAATATATTTTTCCAAAAAAATGATAACTTCAAAAAATTCTTTTTAATTTTTTATTCACAAAAACCATTCATTCATTCGTACTACAATATCACATTATGAATGTAAAAAATAAACAAATATTAATTAATAAAGTTTTTTTTAAATTTAATGATATTAGGATGAATGGTCATTTATAATTAAATATTTTTCTATTATATTAAGTAGTTAGTAAAATAGATAAATTAATTTATATTAATTTAAGAAAAATGTTTTTTTTTAAATAAACAAATATTTTGATCAAAATATTTATTAAAAGTAAATATATAAATACAACTATTTAAACATTAAACGACTATTAAAAAATAAATAATAGAGTTTGATTAACATAATAGTTCTAGTAAAATAGCATATAACAATACCGTTTATGATTTATAACACGAAATTACTGAAAAAATCTACTTATTTTGTTTAGAAATGGTTAGTAAATTTAATACTGTTTGTTAATTAAATTATTCAGTTTACATTGATAACGGCCTTCTGATTCTTTGTAATTTTCATTATTTTTATCAGTAAAGCAAATTTAATTTTCGATGCCACGTGAAAATTTAATAGCATTCTGAAAATGTCTTTCTGTGCCTACACAAAAATTGTGCCTGTATCTAAAACGTGTACTGTACAGCAGATCGTAATTAACAAACGAAATAATTTCAGGAATTTACTGTTCATAAATTTATTTTATACCAATATGATGTAATAGTAGAGTATCACTTATTATCACATTAATTACTGACTTTTTTTAGTTTAAACGTTTTAAAGAAAAAAATCCAATACTTTTTACAATAAATGTATGAGACAAACAAGTTTATTATTTTTGATAATATTTCAAATAATATAATTTTCACTTTTATAAATATTAGTTTTTTTATTTGTAATGTAATTTTTCAATTGTTAAAAATACTAATTATAATCATTTTTTTATACGAGATTTTATATTTTTCTATTAAATCGTTATAATTACATAGTTTTGTATATCTCAATACTTGTCTTATCTTTAAGTAATAATCAAGAAATGAAAATAGACAATTTAATGTGGTATATTTATATAAGAAAAGTATTGAATAACTACAATTATATTATTTTTTTTACAAAAAAACAAATATATAAACGATGTCAGTTATAAAAATGAAAAGTAAACAACAAAACGTGAATGATTCATTTACCTCAACACCACAAGATTTTAAAAAGTGTACATTAATCACTTATTGTTGAATAATTTTATAAAATGTTATGTTGTTTGGGTAAATGATTCATTTATGACTGAATTTACCATAATACTAAAATGACTAATAAAATATAGTAGAAAATTGAAAAAAAGAAAATGAAATTTATAAAAATAAAATATTAAACAAACAAATAAATACAGTAAACGATTCGATATTTTATAAATTAAAAATAAACCCCAATTTTTTTAAAAAAATATATAAAGCTAGAAAAAATCAAAGATTGTATCTACTTTACAAACGATTGATTTAATTCATCAAGTATCAATATTATGAATTTATCTATCGAATACAAAACCTAAGTTTGCACCCTTAAATTATTTATTCTGATCAGATACTTCGACTGTCAATCATTCTACGGACTATTTGCACCAGTTGCAAAAGTAACTCGTTCCCCATCGACAAGACGTCCTGCAGGATGTGCCGTACACCGACCAGGTATTCGACGTACCGGTTCACGCGAATCGTTAAATTCGACAACGACGAGTCTCGCGTCTTCAGTTCGTACAGCTGCCTCGTCGCGGGTAAGACTTGGTGTCAACTCGCTCTCAACGCCCATGTCATCAGTTTTAAAGGTAGGGAGGGCGTAGAATTCCAATCAGGTGGAAGTTTAGGGTAATAGGTAATTGGTGATAAATGTAAAGATGTGCCGGTTCGTATGCTTCTATCGCACGTGTAACAAATAGACAGATTTTTATACACATTTACAATCATTTTTATTGACAGTTTTATACAGTCTTCCTGTTATGCATTATACAGGAAATTAGATTTATATATATATATATATATATATATATATATATATATATATATATATATATATATATATATATGTATATAGTAAAATAAAAGATAATTCTAATTTACGTTAAATATCACATGAAACATTTATTTTTTTATTATTTTATTTTTTATCGAAAAAAATTAATATTTTTGCTAAAAATAATAATTGTTTTCTTTTTTTCAGTACCTATCTTGTGTGTTTGTATTTAATTTTTTTAAGTATGGCAATAATGTTTTTTTTACCATGACAGATGTTATCACACTTTTCTGTTCTACTTTATATATATTTTTTTCTGTTCTACTATATATATATATATATACATACACATGCATACAAATTACACACACACACACATATATTATTTTCTCTAATAATCATATATAACGAGTGTAAATTGATATCCAAAAATTTGCAAGATTTTCTATTTAAAAAAAAAATTATTTCACTTTTGATCATATGAAGATCCTATCGAAGATGGAAATAAAAAGGAAGGATATCATAAAATATATTTATTTTGAAGATTTTTCTTAGAATAGAAATATTACAACAGAATTTTTACAACAGAAATATTTAGATGAATCAAACACTTCAAGACAAATAAGATTAAAAATAAATAAAATATATATACAAAAAAAATGTTTAATCAGTAATAATATGTTGTTAATATAAAGAAGTATATACGTATATTTCGGACATAACAAATTACGAAGAATACCAGATAAATCACCGAGACTTTCATTAAACACAGAATACAAATATATGTATCTATCAAATTAAAGAGTTAAATAAAGAACCAAGTATCAAATACACACAGAGCATTTATAAAAAACTTTAGAGTTAAATCTACAATTGAAATAAAATGATAGATAAATAATAAAAGCTGTGTATAAACTCTATTGCTCTAAAAAGAAAAAAAATATTTTCTAATAAATATATTTTTCTCCGACTAAAAAGAAATGACAGAAATGGTGGATAAAGTAGTAACTATGAAAGGGGGTACGGGTAAACCATACAAAACTGAAAAAGCGATGTGAAGATAAAAAAATACTTAAATTGGTTATTGCGACTTTTTTTTACTAAAATTGCGATTTTTTATAAACACTATTTTATTTAACGATTACGAAATCATCGTTTTAACATTTACAATTAACTTAAAAGTAACTGAATATTATTAAATTTTTCAAACTTGTTAGTCACATTTGACGCTTTAATGATTCAAAAGGCAGATTATATCTACTTATCAGAATATTATATATGATCTAGTTTTATTTTCATAAATTTTCATAATGAATCGTTTTCTTTTTGATAATAAAAAAATACGATTTAGTAGATATTTAAGTATGTCGTAAAAAAGTTAACATACATATAAAATCTTATATATTTTTCATATGACCGATTTGGATTTCATGGATAAAATATTTAACAGTGTAAACGAAATTAATGTACAGTTAAATTTAATAATATAGTTTTATATTATTGTTTTTATTGAATATAAATTCTGTAATTAAAATTACTTTAAATTTAAACATTTAATTATAAAAATAATTAATAGTATGATTGTTTTTGATGAATAGTTTTTCGTGAATAAAGTGCAAAATATGTGTCAGAAAAATTGCGTTCTTAAAAAAGTTATAAAAAATTAAATTATTTTCTTGAAAGAAAAAATTAATCGACTTTTGACGTAGTGGCATGCGTCACCGTCTATTGTGCGGAAAATTGCGTTCTATCCCGTTGGGTGTGGGATTGACTACGTCATTTCTTAAAAAAACATAACCATCACGAAACTCTGAGTAGAAAATTCCTTCTAAGCTAAAATTGTCGAAGAGATCGAAGTTGTACAAAAGCTGCAGTATTGAATAGTAGTCGATTAAAAATTATAACAATAAAAATTAATTTTAAAAATATTATTTTTCTTAATGAAGATTTCTTTTCTCATTGGCATCTTATGTAATATTTGATTTTTTTTATTTTTAGGAGTTCAAGACGTGCATTCTTAATAATTTTATATTTCAGCCAGTTTTATAGCTGACTTCGTGGAAAACTATTTTTTAATCGATTATTTTTTGATATTGCTTAAAAATTAACAACAAAATTTCAAACGAATATCTAATTATAAATCAAAGATGAAATCGATTCAAAAATGAATTTGAGGAAATATATACTTTATTATTTTCTCAATAAAACAGGAATCAAAAACATATCATCTTTTCTATTTCACAGTTTTTAATTTTTAAATCTTCTCTCCACACATCTGCAGTCTAACTTTAAAAACTTTAAACTCTTTCAAAAAATCTTTTTAAATAATGACCCGTCTATTTTTATTTTATACAACTGTTAATACTCTGTTTATTTGTCACATGTTTTTATTTGCATACGAAAAAGTAATAAATTTTTAATAAAGATTTATAGTATTTTTTTTAGGGATATAAAAATTAATGTTCCCTTGTTCTTCGGTTAAGAACTATTGTTCATCAATCTTTATTGGAAATTAATTACTTTTAATTTTATTCTAAGTAAGAGAAGCACAATAAATACTTTTTTTAATTTTTCTTAATTGTACATATACAATAAATTCATATTCCGTCAAAATACTTTAATCAGACGAGTGATTAAACGTAAACATATTATTTTCATATTTATGAATGAAGGTCATATTACTATGGGCTTAATTACAAATATTAAAAATAATATCTGTTTCTATACCGTGTTAAATTCGCAATTTATATCCGTAGAATGAATAGGAAACGTTCTTCAAAATTTAATCGTGTAAGATTCGGCCGTTCAACTTATTTTCTTAAACAAACATGGTATTAAATTATATTCGTCATATTTTTTTTTAATATTTCTGTTAATATATATACCGCATTTCATGAACTATTAAATATTAATTGCAATTAAAGATTTTATAGTTTTTCTATATTTTTCTCCGACTCAAAATCGTATTGCACAAATATCGATTTTAATTTCGTAACTAGAATTAAAATACCGATAAAAATATTCCATGAAATTATTTTCAAATCAAAATTTATTCTTCAAATTAATTTGCTTTGCCCATCATTTACTAACTTAACTTCTTGTCATTCTAGAATGTTTTGTATTCGTATATTACTCAGATTTTAATTATTTTTCTATTTTTATATTTAAATAAAAATCACTGAAATTAGTCGACAGAAAATTGTATTAATCTTTAAAATAATAATAATATGAATCATTTAAACATAAAAATGGTTATTAAAAGTATTAATTAATTTTTATTCCGATCTCTGATTTCATATTCCACATTTACCAATTTGTTTTTTATATACGGATTTATTTTAATTAAAAAATATTTAATTTTGTTTACAATAAAAATTGATCCAATATAAATCTTCTATTTCGCGAATAAAAAAATATTACAGATACGCTTGTATGTATTATATATTTTTGATTAATTTATTTTTATTACAGATTTAATATAACTGTTACAGTTAATTAATTTTGATTGGTCCAAAATTTTAATCTTTTCGTTATAACTCGAAGAATTGTTCATTCGAAAATATCGATTTTCGTAATTATTTTATTTTATTAATTGAAGAAATTGTTAAGAAATCTTCAATTAAAAATATACCAGTTTTGTTATTTACTTTATACTTTTAATCGCGATTAATTATTGGTATTTGTAAAAATTAACTGAAATTATTATGAAAAAGTTATTTCTTATGTTAATTTTTTTTAAATATTTTTTTAATCACATTTTTCAAAACTTGATAATATTAGGTAATCAGGAAAATTCTGTCGCTTTTGAAATTAAAATAAGCAATCTTGTATTTTTAATTAGTTAAAATAATTTTATTTATCGAAATATCCATCTTACATTGAGTTATTGTCTCTCAATGATACCCTAATTTATAAATTCCATTTTTATAAAATTCAGAATTTTAATTCGCCAATAGTCACATGACCTCATTCATTCATTTTTGTTTAATGAAAAATTGAAATATTTAGATAAAAATATATAAAATCGAACAAAATTATCTGCATTTAGCATTATTTTTTCAATAATTTTTAATACTCAAAAAATTAAAATATTTTTCCATATTTTGAAACATTTTTCTTCTCAAATATCAGTTCATATTTATTTCAAAAATAATTTTTTGATTTTTTGGAATTTAGTTTAGTTTAGGAATAGCTTTAGGGGAAAATCTGGCACAATAAACGTATGTACATCTTGGTACAGGTAAAATTCGAAATCAAATTTGAAACTCGTTTTTGCATAACAAAACTAATATTTTTAATTTTGGAATGAAAATGATCGAGCTTTTTATTCGAATGTTAACGTTTTGTATTTTTTTATGTGCCGTTGCACGGATTTTTATTTAACGCATATTTTTGTAAAACGATTTTTTTATAAAACACATAGTTTTTTGAATCATGTGCAAGCAGATAATTGACTCTTATAAACAATCGTTCAAATATTGAACAGTAAAAAATATTATAGTACAGGGCAACGATTTGTTTATGTAAAAATAGTTTGTCCGAGTTAAATTTCATACCAAAAAAAAATTATGACTTTTTAAATTTTTGCTTCTTGAGTTACATGTATGATTTAACTTTTGAAATATTTTGAAATGAGATCACAGATGACGTTATGTTAAATTACACACGTCGAATCGATGGATTCATCCTTAAAGAATGCACATGAGATTATGAAATAACTGGTATTACATTATTTCTTAAATGCATGCGTAGTATATTTCGCAGTAGATCTTTGACTAAACTTAGTGCTAAATAAAATAACAACCTAACATTTTTTTCATTATTATTTGTTTGTTTGTTTTATGCTTGTGCCATAACAGAAATCGTCGACGCCGAAATCGTTTGCAACGCCGCTGACAACGAAAACCGCTCTTCAGGTGAGATTCGGCAACTGATTGCTGTGCTCGTTGTCCAATGTGTTTCCATCACAATCTGTATTATTTACTACAGCCGTATATATGCAACAATAGTTTCAGTAGATCTAAAACACTTACGTTAATATTAACTCGTTAATGGTCACATTGTTAATTATGCTTCTCCATAGATTTATAGTGATTTTTGGTTTATTTAAACAAATAAATGGAATTTTGTAGTCGTTGTCTTTGTACATGTTTTAAGGTTAACAGTGAGCAGCTGCTAATGTTAATGGGCTAAATGATACATTTTTATTTGATTTCTTTTATTATTAATTTAACTTGTTTGTTATTGTATTATTTTTATTATTATTTTTTTCTTTTTGTATTATATTATTGCAGTTTATAAATATATGTTTGATTTTAAGTATGTTTATGTTTCGTTCGACAGGTCCTGTTGTCTTGTGTTCTAGGTGTGTGTGGTTACAGGCAGATTTTATTTATATTGTATATAATGTTTCATATTTCAAAAAATATCTATATTTCTTGGAATTTGTGTAATTTTATACAAGGATGTGTGAAATTTTGTTAAAATGTACGACTATCCCAAACATTTTTTAAAAATTAAAAAACAATAAATAATTCTTCTGTATTTTGACACTGGTGATATTGTAATCGAAACGCTTATTAGTTGATTATTATTTTTATTATGTAAAATAAAAAATAATAATATATATTGTAAATAAATGAGCAAAGTCAGTACTACAATGTTTAATTTTCAATAATTACTCATTATTTATTTTTGTATGCTAGTTACAATATTTTGATAAGAATGAATGCATTTCGGAGCACAGTTTTGTATACAATGCGAAAAATAACAATCAAATTGTAATTATTTTTGTATAGGAATATAAATTAAAAAGAAAAATATATATTCGAAAAAACATGATGTGTAATTTTCATGATATATTTATTTTTTGGCACAAGGTTGACCATTTGGAATTTATATAAAATAATTATTCTCAAATATCGGATTGTTTTCAAAAGTAGTCGAAAATAAAAAACACTCTTTCATTTTTATTTAATTAAAACGTTTTCACTGTTTTAAAACTAACTAAATTTCGTTGTTAAAAATAATTTTGTAGACTTAAAAAAAAATATTTTCATTTTTCTCAGTGTATAACTTTTTTGGATAATGCATGTTAAATAATTCTATTAAAATCATAATACAATTTCATGTATTGTTTATTTGACACGATATTTGTTGATTAGATTTGCACTTATGCACAATTGTAGTTCATTTTGTATAGTTTTATTTTCTAATTATTAAATATGAATTAATATGAGGTATGTGGATTTTCTAATTTGTTTTCTTTAGAAGTATACACGCATAAAAAATCGTATTTAATCATACAAACATTCAATCTTTTCTCATGACGAAATTCGAAACACAAATCAGCATAATTGTTTTGTTCCACGTTACAATAAAAACAAATTTATGTATTATGTATCGTATATTTTTATGTATTATTGAAACGGTTCTGTTCTTCAAATTACGAAACAATATCTAGAGTATTTTTTAAAAAAAATAATACAAGTGGAAGATTGGAATAATTTTATATTTAGTAACCAGTCGATTTGGGAATATTTGTGTTTTATTCGATATAAAATACAGTAAGTATTAGAATAATAGCTTGATGTCTAAAATTAAATTAAATATTTATTGTTTCAATACTAGTCTTTTACTTTATATCTTTTTTTTACAAAATTAATGTACATATTTTAAGATAACTTTTTAATTATCTATTTGTTCCAAATGAAAATATTTTCTTATAGCGTTTCTATCAATAAAAGAGCTAATAAAAAAGTGAATTAACCACACTGCTAAATTGTGAATCGCGAATATTTTTTTATAAGAATCAATAAACAAATCTTTTCAATCGTTTGAACAGAATAGCATGTTTGAATTGATTTCAACTCAGATTTTGATATAAATTTAGTTAAAAATTTCGAAAGATTTTTTTAAAGAACATGCATGCCTTGTATTATTTTACAAAGTTGCATTCGATGATAAAGTAAAATGATTACAAATCTACAAACATATTACTTATTACACAACTGAAAAAAATCGCTCTGTGAATATGTTTTGTAAATAATTTTAAATTTATTCATTTCGTTTACGATTTTTCGTTATGGTAATATAGTCATAGTTTTGCGTATAAAAACAGATAAATGAAAAATTACATTATGCTTCAACCGTGTAGTCATTAAATTTGACTTAATTAAATTTTTAATACATTTTAACACAATATAGATTTTTAAATTCAAACATGCTACTAAAAATGATATATGCAACAAATATGTATTACGATTTTTACAAAGTCGTTAATGAAAACAAACAATTAATATGTTGAAATAATGTATATACATTATATATATATATATATATATATATATATATATATATATATATATATATGTATTTAAACCTAATATAGTCTTATTACAAAATAATTAAATAAAAATATAAAAATCGTAACTTTTCTACAACTCGATTAACTCTGTGGCTAATTCACTTTTATACAAATGAATCATTTATTTCAACGTCATATTATTGTCAAAATCTGTATGAGTATTATATCTTATTATAAAATCACTATTTGTTTTGGTACTGTGACAAATTTTATTCTATCACCGATAAATTTTTCACCCCAACACTAGAATTTTATAAAAGTGTATGAAAATCACGTACTGTTTACTTTATTCCCTAATGCACATTTAGATAGCCATATCATTTGTTAAAACATTGAATTATAATTTTATTCTTGATTCTATCAACCCTGTTTAGTTCTTTGGCCAGAAATTCATTTTTATAAAATCTTGTGGTGTTGAGGATGAATGATATATTTATGTTATTGTTATAAAATTTGTAGTATTATTTCAAATGATTTGTTTGTTAGTCCTGGACAATAATTTATATTTTAGTTTCGCTTATAATGTATTTATTTAATTAAATTGAAAATAGTACATTTCCTTCTATGTCCGAAAGCTTTCTGCAAGTAACTTAAACTTTTACCTATTCTGCTGTTGGTTTTGAAACTGAAAAATTTGCTTTGACACGAATTATCATCCGTAACACCACAATATGTTATAAAGTGTTCAATAATCACCCCTTCTGTTCACTTTGTTGTTTATAAGAATGGGCTAATACTAAAATTTTAATTATAAAATTTTATAACAAAAAAGCTCTGACGATGATGACATCGCCATCGAAATGCGCATTAATGATCATTGAACACTTGATAACATACTATGGCGTTGAAGATGATAATTCATTGGGTTTAATCTATTCTACGATATTTAAAAATCCTATTAAATCAAAAAATAATAAACTGTATAATTATTTATCCTAGTAATAGTATACATCACTATAATTTTTTTAGAATACAGATAATTTATGAATTTTCGTTATATTTGTATTTATCATTTGAACCACTTTTACAAATATTTTTTTCCTTAAAAATATGAGTACAAAAATGCAGTTCATAACGAATGGATAATTTTCAAAACATAAAATAAAACTAAATAATTTTAAATATATTTTACTATTTTCATTTAATCTTCTTTAATTATAATTATCAATCAGTAATAATCATTAGAAATTCATGTAGATAATTATCATGAACAGATTTAAATATATTATTATTTACTTTATTCGAAACTCAGTTCTCACTACTAAAATTAATTCAGATTTCAAAGAATTGTACAATAATCTGTATATTTTTTTATAAATTTTTAAACGTGCATGTCATTTTGTATTGTAGTTTCCATATATAATGATAGCTTTACAATCACTTAAATTCCTCAAAATTAATCTTAAATATATTCAAGTTTATATTTATCATAAAGCATAAAAGCTTTTCACTCGTGCTGAAATTAATTCATTTCTATGCAATTAATGGCCGACACTTTTTTTTTAATAATATATAAGATGATATAGCATTGGTTAAATTTCGAAAAAACTCGTGATAATAAAAACACAAACAATACTTATAAAAGTGATTTATTTATGTACAAATTTTGCATTTTATTTTTTATAGCAAAAGTGTAATGGTTACTACGTATGGCTTTTCGATCGATAAGGGTAAAATTATAAATTTCTAAACGTATAGGTAAATTCATGTTATAATTTTCATGAGGTATGTAAAAATAATTGTACATTTATACTTTTATTTTATAGATTAATCGAATGAAAATAAATAGTAGCTAGATATTAAAATTTTATTAATAAATTACATTAAATTATTTATTGAGATATTGGATTTTTATTTTATTCAAAAATAGTCAGCAATTACATTTATATTAGCCAACAAATTATTTATAATAATATAATAAAAATTGCTTAATTTATTTTTAATTTATCAAATTCAGTAAAGATTCAAATAAGATTTTTTTTAATTTTTGATCAATTTTTCTCCTCGTCCGTTCTTAAAATTTATATTATAAAAAAATCTTATATAATTAGTTAATAATTATATTAATTGTCAATAACACACATTATTCGAGTGATTTTATCTAAAAATTAAATCAGTTAGACAGTTTTTTAATTTAATTTTTAATGCATAACTCTTTTTTATAAAAAAGAAAATCGAGAAAGTATTTTACAATGATTGTAAAAAATTAATATGCATCTCTAGAGGACAATAAATCCAGTAGAAGTAGATTTTGTAAAGATCAAAGTTTTAATTTTTACTGATAATCCCAATCTTTTATTTTTAATGATTTTTAATAGAAAAGAAATGATTTAAATTTAATGAAAAAGCTGTTTATTAGAAGAATTTTATTAAAAATTGTCTGCTTGGTAATTAGTTTTCATAAGTTTTTAGTATAATATTTATTACATAGCTTCTATTTTTATTAACAAGAAAAAATTCCTTTGATTAAATTACTCCAATCTTAAATGATTTGAAAATATAGGGTCATCTAAATGTGACGCTTAAATATGTGTTTTATTAAAAAAAAATATACATATAGAGGGTGGTGTATAGAGAAACATGTGTATAGTTTCTTTTTAATAAAACAAAAACCTAAGTGTCACATTTGGATGACCATATATAAACTGAACTTGTGAATTGTTTTTGATTTCAAATATTCCACTCTGATTTTTTACATTATATGTATTTCAGACAAAACAAATTAAATTATAAAAACAAATATAAAAACGATATAAAATATACGATTATAAAAACAAATCCAGTTTTTATAATCGTTTACTCTTCGTTATTTTTATAATATACGTGGATTATTTCGTTCTTAAAGTATTCGAATTTTACCCACAATAAAAAGAATAACGTATTTTTTATTAAGTTTTTTTCTAGAGGTTTAAATCAATACATAAAGTAATCATAACTTAGGAGAAAAAATATAAATAAAGAGAAAGGTACTAAAAGTACAATATATAAAAAATCACAATAAGAAATAAGAAAGAAAATTTTGGGAAAAATAACATTTTTTCAAAACCAAATTTTATGAGAATTTAATTTAAATTTTTACTAAAAATGCAAAAATATTTTCCTAGGTTGAAAATATTTTCAATAAAAATTAAATATTCCATTTTATTAGCTATAAAAAAAAAATCATTTCAAATATTCTTTCATATTTCAAATCCAGATTTTAAATACGTTCAGTATTTAATTTGTTTTGTATATAAAACACGACCATTTAATTCATATATATATATATATATATATATATATATATATATATATATATATCACAATCTTTATCATCATCAACGTCTTGTTATTCACTGCTAAATAAAGGTTTCTCAAAACTTACCATTTTGACCGATTAAATACCTTTCTCTTCCAATCCATTTCGGCGAATTTCCTTATATTTCTATTCCATCTATTTATGGATGTCTTCATGAGTTTTTCTATATATCTAGATTCTCATTCAATAACTTTCATTGTCCATCAATGGCTTCCTCTTCTTGCTATATGACCAATCCATTTCCATTTTAAACTTCTCACTTTTGTTATAAAACATAATTTTTTTCTTCTTAATTCATTCAATTTTTTTTATGATACATATATATATATATATATATGAGTGTTTTATTTACAATATATACTCTCTGATATGATGTAATATTCCTGAGCAAAGAATACAATTAGGAGAGTTGAATTAATTTACTAATAATAATTACATTATGCCCCCATTTGATATCGAATCTAATTGTTATCGGTAAATTTTGACCTTAGATTCATGTTGAGGTAAATAATATCAATATCGACGTCACCCACTGACGGTGACGTCTAATTTAGATATAATTTAATTACATCAGAAGCAGTAAGAGTGTTCGTATTCTACTGCATGCAAAAAAAAGAAACAAACAACCTAAAATTGAAATGTAAGCGAATGTTTGATTTTATGCAATTTAAAAGTGTCGTTTTTAATACTGACTATTACTCATTTTTCTTCCCCGCTATTTAATCGTTTTCGTTGTGATATCGATTCTTTTGTTTATAAAGAATTTTTATTGTCGTACGCCCAATTAACCGATAATTATCTTCACTATAAAACATTGAATCTCGTTAAGTCTAACGCCAGTTTCTGCACACACACGAACATTAGCATTACAACTTTTTGGCAAAATGAATCTTTCGACCTTGATCTAATATACATAATTTTGTTTTTTTTTCTTTCATATATATTTTGGAAATAGTGCCGGTTTTTTGGAACAGCGACGTTCGATCGATATATGTTAATATCAGTGTTATAATTTCTGTTACATTTTTATATTGTAATAGTTTTTGGAAACATATTGGACGTTTGTGCATGAATTCTTTGTTTTATTTATCGATAATCATTTGTATAACTGAAAACGTAACCGAGTTGTATTTTAAAAATGAGATTAGCAGGAGACTTATTGTGTCGTGTTTGTTTGTTTCTGTTGGGGCAGGATGCATTAAGAGAGAAGGAAGCACAAGTGACGAAGTTACTCAAAGAGAGGGAACTCGAAAGGGCGGAAATCACTCGAGCTGCGTCCCAAGCCGATCATGCAGAACAACTTTTAGCCTCATTGACGAATGAATATGAACAGGTAAGATGCTTTCACAATCTTTTTTTTATATTTCTTAATTATATCTTTTTAAGTAAATTAACTAAGAAAAACATTACACGTGTATACGTTATAATTTTATAAAATAAATAAGATTTGGTAATTTAAAAATATATTTTTCTAAACAATTACAAAAAAATACCATCGTTTTTTTCCATTAGAAATTAATATTAGAAATAAAATATTTATGTTTTTGTAATTATTTTATACATTTTTCCAAAAAAAATTACTCTATATTAAATATTTTTTTCTAATATTATTACATTAGTTTTTTTGTTCATACATTACATTTATTAAAATTAGATATCAAAACTATTTTACACAATTAAATATTTTTTGATATATTTTCCAATCTTATATCCTTTATTGATTAAACACAATTCCAGTCAAACAATACACAATTTGGATTTTTGTTCAAAATAGTTTTATAGATTAAATTATAACTCATTTATTTAAAGCATATATTTAATCTAATATTGGTTTCATTTATATCGAATTTTTATATTTAACTGTATTATTTACGAACAGTCATTGTTTACTTACAAATTCACGCTTCAGTTGATTTACAGTATTTTTGAAAATTAATTCCGAACGATAACCAAAACAAAGCTTTTTAATGTGTTGTACATGATGACGGTTCTCAATTGTATTATAATTTACAACAACGTTCTATTCGAATGATTTTAAACGTACATTTTACGTATTTCGAAAATTTATAGACGTACTTATCATAAAAAATATTTCTTATGCGATTTGAAACGTGTTCTTTTATTATATTCATTATGATAATTGTTTGCATTGTAGTAACATTTTTTCGAGCGCGTTTTTAAATTCTAAACGCCCTCCTTGTACTATATTGTTTCTGAAAGGCACAATGTAAATGTAAGAAATGCCATTAAGTTTTATTTAATTGATTTTGTAATTGATTTTGCAACACTTAAATAATAATAACAATTTTACATAGAAAAGTTAACTTGGATTGATTTAATTAGTATTTTTTCTTCTTGTATTTATGGAGTAATTCAAGTACGGTTCTTTAAATAGCATGAATTGTTTGTTTTGTATGTAAATTAAAAAGTGAAAATTAACGTTTTACTATTTTATTTTTGTTTGAATATAAAATTATTTGATAATTTGCGTTTAAGATAAATATTTTATTTGTAACACATCATAATATAGTATCATTATAAATTCTTTTTATATATTTATTAAAATTCACATTGTCAAAAGAGTAGATACAAAATTACTACCGATCAATTTTATAAAATCTTGTAGTGATTGGACTAAGTGATTCATTTGTACAGAAATTAATTAATAACACTATCAGATCTGAAATGATTTAAAATCAATTTTAATTTTATTTTTAACACAATGAATTATCACCTCGATACTATAAAAAAATGCTGTCACTTTCGGGATTAAAATAAGAATGCTTATATTATTCACTTAAAATAACTTTATTCGTCAAAACATCTACCTTCTCATTGAGCTACTGTTTATCAATAAGAAAAGAATTTAAAATTCCAATTTTATAAAATTCAAAATTTTTATTAAAACTCTGACGATTTATCAACTTTGGTCGTTTGTGTTGTAATGAATTATGTACTCTTGACTAACTTGTAGATACTCATAATGAATAATTCTTCTTGAAGTTCATCAGACACAAAGAATAATTTTTCTTAAAGCCAGTATTAATTTTAGTATTTATAGTAAAGGATTATTTGTTGATCATCAGTGTTAATCACGTTTATAATTGAAATAAACAATCCAATTAAATTATACTTACCATAGTATCAATTACATCATCTTTGTTGTTTTTGCAAACTGATATTATTTATAAAATTATTTTTTAACAATTTTTTTTCTTAAAATATTGAATCCAAAAAAACTAGTATTCATAAATTATTTTTGTTAATAAAAACTACAATATTTCCAATAATAAAAATAATATCATTGGCATTTGAGATGTATTAAAATAGTTAATTGAATTTGGAAAATAATTTTTATTATTTTTACTACTGACAAAATTTTATTAATCGAGAATTTGATATCAATTATATTTCATCATTTATTTGATATTAAATTTATTTATACAAATTGTAAACATTATTTTTCATTATGATTATTCCATTCACTTACTTTCACATGTATCAGAATTGATTATTAATATTTTGTTTAAATTTTAAACGTGATTATATATGTTTTTTTATTACGAACGCTTTTTTTATTTAAATTAATTTAAAATGTCTTTTTAAATTACTATTTTGTTAATATGGATAAATCATAATTCTTGTTTTTTTACAATTTAAAAAATATACAAAATTTATTTTATATATTTGTAATAAAAATGTTTAGTAAAATTAATATAAAAAATATATATATAGTCATATTTTTCCAGTAAATCTTAAAAATAGATTTTATAATGCAATATTCTAAGAATAACAACAAAACCATCAAAATAAACGTTAATGTATAAAGTGAATAATATGTGATTGTTAAATACTTATAAAATTTTTTAATTAGAGGAAATGATTTTTGTATTAAAAAATAATTAAATAATTGAATATAAGGAATCAAAACCATAGTTGATTTATACGTATAAAAAAATATTAATAAAGTTGATATTGTATAAAAAAAGTGTTTGGTAATATTTGGTTTTATTGATTTATTTTTATAAACAAAATTTCAATGTTTATAATTATTAAAAAAATCATTTTTTGTAATAAAAACAATTTAATTAGTAGGTTTTAAAAAGAAGATACGATACCGTGTCATATTCCATAAATAAAATTCCATAAAAAAATATTGTACTTAGGTACACATCTGTAAATTAATGTAAATGCATTTCTTGTTAATTAACTTCCAATCATTGAGAATAAATTACATCTTTATACTAGATCAAACATCGTAATAAAATGTTGAATTAATTACAACAAATAATGAACAACACAATAATACCATTAAATTCAGCCAATTTAATTTGTTTTATTAATTATGACACAATGACTTGTTAACATTTTATTTACGTGGCATACAAGATGATATTTGCAATGTTTGTTTTTGCTTTATTTGTCGTAATTTTATGTTAGAATTGTTTTGAATCGAATACTGGAATCAATCATAATTATGGATTAGATGTTGACTTTTTTTTGGAAAATAATCGTCGTTATTTGATTCTATAGTTCAAAATATATTATTTTAGTTGTGAGTTGGAATTGTTCATAGTTTATTAAAATTAATTCAATATTTTTCTTGAGAAAAGATGTGATAATTTTCATAATATGAAATTTCATAAATATATTTATATATATAATCAGCCTGAGTATATCTACTGCTGGACAAAGGTCTCTCAAAATTTGCCACCTCGATTGATCCAATGTCTTTTTTCAGTTCATTTTGACAAATTTCCTTATTTATCTGTTCTATCAATCCATAGGATTTTCCTAGTCCTTCTTACATACCCAGATTTTCAATCAAAAACCTCCACTATCCATTGATAGTCCTCTCTTCTTACTATATGACTTGTCCATTTCTGTTTCAAACTTTTCACTTTTACTATAACATTTGTAATTTTTGTTTTCTTTCTGTATATGCATATATATGTCTGTATGTATGTATATTACAAGTTTCATTGAATTACAATATTAAAATTCAAAATACTAAATTTACTAAGTAATTCAAATGATTGAGCCAAAATTATTTATCTTAAATAATTTGTACTTTAAATACCAATAAATCAGATTACAAATAAAAAATCCAAATAAGAAAACTCGTAATAACTATCTTAAATTTAATAAATGTAAATATAGTACAACCATTCAGTTTTCTTTTTTGAAATTTATAAATAAACACATTTTTGTCATTTATACTGATCAGTTATTGGAATTAATGTAATAAAGATAAACAAGTCAATTATAGTTGTGTTCATAAAATTCATACGCTCATTTAAATTACCCAAAATGATTATACAAGTTATTATGAGTTTTGTCCATATAACATTTATAGACTATGAATAATCAAGAAATGAAATACTGAAAGTGCTAATATATATATTTTTTATAAACCTGAATGGTAATCATTTTTATTTGAATTGTGATTGATAAATATGGATTGGTCTATACGAATTTATACGGTGTTGAATGATTAACATTGTTTAATTGAATGGAATGTCTGTAGATCAGGCTGTACCACGTGAATTTGTCGAAATTGTGAATGAGTATTTAAACAATGAATTTTTATTCAGTTTAATTTTTCTATTGAAACAGTAATGAAAATTAGTTGTCTATTAAATTTCATATTTTTATTGCTGATAAACATTTAAAAAAAATATCATCCATCACATTGTTTTTTTAGAAACACTTGTATATTTAACACAAATGAATCATTCATCCTAATACCACAATTTATATAAAAGTGTTCAGTAGACACTTATTATTTATTTTATTCTATGATATGTGAATTTTAATGTTCAAGTTATTATTGTCAAAGAAATTACATAAAAACAATAACGTATTTTTTATTAAGTTTTTTTCTAGAGGATTAAATCAATACATAAAGTATTCATAACTTAGGAGAAAAAAAATATAAATAAAGAGAAAGGCACTAAAAGTAAAATATATAAAAAATCACGATAAGAAATAAGAAAGAAAACTGTGGAAAAAAAGAACATTTTTTCAAAACCAAATTTTATGAGAATTTAATTTAAATTTTTACTAAAAATGCAAAAATATTTTCCTGTGTTGAAAATATTTTCAATAAAAATTAAATATTCGATTTTACTAGCTATAAAAAAAACAATTCATTTCAAATATTCTTTCATATTTCAACTCCTAATAACTCATTTTGATGAATAGTTATCAAAATGAGAAAGTGAACAATAAATGACTTGAAGATTTTTATATAATCTTGTGATCTTAAGATGAGTAATTTATTTGTATTAAATTTGCTACAAACCAAATAATGACACTTGTATAATTCCTTGTGCTTTAATAACTATATATATTGTTTAAAAATATTTTTGTGTATTGTTACAAACATGCAATATTTGCAGCTACTAAAAAATTAAATACTCAATTATAAAAAAATATTCGATTCCATTTGTAGTAACTTAAAAAAATCATAAACAAATTAGTGGAATATATATTTAAAATCAGTTCTTTAGAGTTATTTGATAAAACTTTTTGATTTTTAACAACTTGAATAATGAACTATGTCTTTTATTTTTATAAAACTCCACCATAAAATAATATCTACATTGTATTTGTATGTTTCAAAAGAATTAATAGGATTTATTAGTAGACATTTCAATTATCTGAACAAGTCGAGCATGTATGTATATTGTAGTTAGAAATAAAACATTCAGACAATATAAACACGTTTTATTATAAACCGTTTTGCATTTCAGCTAAAAATAGCGAAAAGTAATAACGAAATAATTAAAACTAGAATGTCAAGTTCTTTAAAACACTCCGTTTATTTTGCACGTGAATTATTTAAATTGTTATATAACTTCTAAATATAAAAATTCTTTCTCCAAAAACACATGTTTATTTATAATGAACATGAACTTGTAAAATATAATCGTTTAATATTACTATAAATATTATACAGTTTTTTATGGGTTTTTTTCTGACTGACTTATTTTAAACGTTTTTCCAATTTTATTTATAATCTTTTATTGGCATTTATATTGAGATTAAAAACGTGTACCACATTTTTCAATTTATAATTTATTGATTTCGAAATGTATGCACGTTTAAATGTTGGAAATATAGTCGAATCTGAGAATAGCATCAATACTTTGATGATATAAAAATAAAATGGAAAAACTGATAAAGTGAGTGTTGTATGAATTGATAATATTATAAATTTAAATGACCAAAAATGTGTTTTTATATGATTTAAAACAACAGATTTTTAAATTAATCATAATTAATTTCCGATTAATATTATTAGAAATAATATTGATAATGATTGAATGTTGAAGGGGTTTGAACAACCTTAAGAAATGTTTACCAAAAGTCAATTTTTGAACTGACTTTTGGAATTTTTACAAAAAAGCTATTAAACATATTATTTTTAAATTTTATATATGTATTTATTGATATCTTAAAATGTTATATTTTATATGTCATAGGGAGTAATGTATAATAGTTTAAAAAATCTATACAATCGGTCACTATAAATCCAATCATTCTACTGGTTTAAAATTAAAAAAATGAAAACATTTTCTTAATCTATGAGTGTGATTATCGTCAGAACCAACAACAGATTTAAACATTAAATGTAAAAATGAAAAAAATGGCCATATTTTAAATTTTAGTAGATTTTATATTATTTTTTTAAAAAATCAAAAAAATTATAATTTAAACTTAATTCTGATATCCACCATAAAAAGACATTTCTAAAGATTAGTAAAAATTGTTAAGTCGATAGGATAATAAATTATCAAAATATTATGATCATTAGTTTTAAAAGATATAATTTTGAGAAAAAAACACTTTTAAAGTTTTACCTATATTGATTTATATTTAAATACCGTTCTATTTTTTTCATATCAATATCTTAAATAATTTTTTTCATTTTAATATAAAATTTCAGTTAAAAATATAAGGAAAATTAAATGGATTTTTACCTGTGAAAATAAAATACCTTCTTAAGATTAAGGCATTGTTATATTTAAGTGACTATATATTGATTTGTGGAAAACATTCCCATATTTTCATATCACACAATTTTCTGAATTTGTATAAAGTATTTAAACCATTCTTTTTGTGAGAAATTCACATAAATAAATCAGTCACCTTAAAGTGCTGTATTATAAAATCTGTTTTATTTATATCAGTATTTAAACTCAAAATATCTTAATTCATTAATTGTGAATTTCTTGTTCTGATTGTTTAATAATATTTTTCTATTAGATGATTGACTAAAATCATATATTTTTTCTTAGAAATTAAATCATTTTTCAACTTATTAATAATTTTGAAATAGAAAAAAAATTGAAATCAATAAAATACTCTTGGATTAAACAAATTTATAAAAAATTACTTAATCTTCAAATATAATTTAATATTACAAGGTGTGAAAATAGAACATTTTGAGTAATTTTATTAAAACATTTTTTCTTCTCATTATATTTATAATTTATCTTGTTGATCCATTCATTATATATTTATCTTTTATTTATATAAATTTTAGCTACTTTTATGTTTCTTTGAAGTTATTTCATTATTTCAGTACTCAAGACCTGTCATAATTTTTGTTAAAAAAGTCTAGAATATTTGTATGTTTATACACACACATACACTTATATATGTGTGTTTATTAAAAAATCTTCAATTATATCCATATACCTGTTTATGAAATAAATTGATACATTTTATTACAGATCAATTTTTTTCTAAATCAAATCCATTTTTATTTTCAATTTCTAAAAAACAATCCAGTGTTGATATATTAATAGAGTTATATTTTTCAATTTCTTTTAATTTACATCCAATAACTTTTTCATTGTCTACATCATATTTGTATTTTTTTACAAAAAAAAAATACTGAATGAGATCAAAAATTTTGCGAGTAAAAGAAAAGCCATTGGTAGAGATGAATAAAATAGAAATTAATAGGAAGAAATCTAACAAATGTAAAGGTCACTCAATGTCCAAAAAAACATATATTTGCAAGAGAAAGAAAAAAGTTATTAAAATATTATTTATTGAATATATCACTTATTTATATTTTTGTTATTCTTATCAATATTATTCTAGTCTATTTTATATTCGTAGTTTATTCTGTTCTAATGTATTTGTTCTTCCATTCTATTGGCTTTTTTTAATTACTTTAGTATTTAAAGCACATGGTAAATTTTATTCATAAACATGCGCATATATATATATATATATATATATATATATATATATATATATATATATATATATATATGTATATATACACGTACATATACATATAGTCTTTTTATTTGTGTACGTGTGTATGTACGTTTTATTGATAAACATTTACATAAAAATTAACAATCGCTAATAAACGTATCTGGTTAAATAGGATGTAATACAATATAACGCCATTATATTTTATATATGTACCTTGTGTATATTAAATGTACGATTAGATTTGAATCGTTTAAACTTGAACACGTTTTATATTAATTAATCATTATTATTGTTTTATATACATGAATAAATTCTACTAATTGTCATAATAAAAATTGATATTAGAAGAAATGAATTTAATTTTTTGTTCTTTTAAAAAATCAGCATCAAATTATATTTTTATAAAAGCTCAAAAACCACCAATTATTTATTTTCTCTCTATAAATATTTTAAACACAAGATTCTCATTTTAAAACAATGTTTCCTAATTATAGAGGATTGCATAAAAAATTCCAATCGTCATAGTTACTCTTTCTTGCTAATTTTTAATTGTCAGTTTTAAAAATAAATTTATTTGACGTTTTAAATTCTCCATTGTATATTTATCGAACAATCTACACAATGAACTATTTAATTTAAAAGTCAGATTTAATTTCTTGCTCTGAAAATAATAGATTTTGTACATACCAGCAGATTTTGCATTTGTAAAAAGTGAACAGTTGATTATTGGATATTTTTAGAAAATCGTGCAATGTTACCGAGTTATTTATTCGAAATTAACTAGTACCAAGGTTAGTATTTCAGTTTATGAAATGATTTCGTATTTCATTATTCAGTGCATTTATTTGAATAAACTGTAAATTTTCATTCCCCCGCCGATCGGTTTTTGTCGAATTAAGCTCGTTTCAACGATTTATCCACTTTTAAGTAGCCATTGTAAGTTCATATACAGAATATAAAACACATTTTAATTTGTTATCGTATTTAAAATGTAATAAGTTCGAAACGTATGCATATAAAATTAATGTATATTTAATTTTCCGTTACAGTTTCGCAAAGAATGTGAATTACGTTTGAAAGAGAAAGACGGAAACATATGTAAAATCCAAAGCGAACGCGACAATCTCATCTCGCAGCTGGACGAAGAAAAGAGACATGGCGAAGATTTGCAATTTAAGTTCGAGGAAGCGGCAATTAATAAGGTCGATGTTGAGGTATGGTTTCTTTTTATATTATTAAATCGAGCATGATTTGTATTTTTGTTGTGTTCAGTCATGTGTGAAATTGCATTATTCTTGTACTTTATCATTTCACTCGTTAATGTTTATGTACTGTGATTTTAATTTCGATTACTTACACTTTTCTAAATACTCAATAAGTATTAAATTTATTCTTAAACAATATAATATAATATTATATGCGTTTTAGTTTTTTTTAAATAAGATTCATTAACGTTCTTATCTCGTAATTATTTTTGTACATGTGTAATTAAAATATATAAATACGAAATTAAGTTTAACGATTGGTTCATTTGTTACGAAATGAAATGGGAACGGACGAGAGTTTTGATAGTTTCGTAATGTTTGAACTTACGTAATTGCTAGTATTTTTTTTTTAAAAAAAAGAAACATATTCCTGCAATAGAACGTATATTCAACAAAAACATAACAAGAGAACAATAACGTACAGAAGACATAAATAATATTTCTGAACGTTAACATGAATATAATTATTAATATTTCTTTCAGAATAAACAAGTAACGTCACATTGTTAGATTAAATTCTTTTTATTTAAGTTGTGTACTAATTAACATGATTTAATTTAAAAATATATCTTTAAGAAATAAATATTACAAAAATGTTTAAAAATCAAATAAATCTTAATTTTGACGACATAAGCATCTGTTTAAAAAAATTAACAAACAAATTCAATTACGAAAAACTACTTAGTTTATCAAAAAATAATATACATTTATTTTCATATTTTAAATTAAATTATTTGAATAAATAGTGATTGAATATCCATTGAAGGTATTATATGTTTTTATGACATATAAAAAATACATTTTATTTCATCTTTTGTACTTGCAATTGTATTTTAATCATTTAATTAAGGTCTTAGACTCATTGATTTTGTATTATTTTGCTACGATCATTTTCGGTCTTTGTATAATTTTCAATTAGCAACTTAATTACTCAAAAAATAATATATGTGCATTGCTATTTGGAAATAACACAAGTACTGTTACATCAAAAGTAGTGTCTCTATGATTTTAATTAGAGCAGTTGAAGGGTATTCTATTGTAAAAGTTGATTTTGAGACAATTTTTGTAAAAAAAAACTATTAATTTTACACTCACTTTTTTACTTCAAGTAAAAAACTGTATGATTTATAAGGTATACAAAATATTGTCAATCACATGTTAAAATTTCATCTAATCAGTGATATAATGAAAAATGAAAAAAATTAATCAGTATGAATGTGGTTATTTTCAGTATCACATTTAATAATTAAACTTGGAAATTCACAAATCAGTAGACTTTAAAATTGTACATCGATTTTAGACTAAATATTTTTTATTTTTTAACGAATTGAAAAAATAATTATTTTATAGTTGTAAGAAAATCATATTTGATGTTTATACAGTTTTATGATATCTTATTTAACATAGCTCTATCCCAGTCAGTTATTCATATTTTAAATTAAAATGTTAGAAATATATCCATAAAACTATAATCGTTTAAAATATAGAAAGAAAAAATCATTTTCTGTACCATCCAATTTACTCTTTTAAATAAAAACACAAATTCATTGTTGTTATTTGCTAATCACATTTTATTTGCAAATCTACAAAAATGCTTTTATTTGTATAAAAAAAGTAATACAGACACAACAAATCTTTCTGGAAATTTTGTTTACTAATCTCAACAAAACATTATGTAATTAAAAGTAAGTGATAGGTATTTTTCATTATGTTTTCATTTTTATGTTTTCATATGAAATTGTGGGAAGCTTCCCGAAATACTAATTTTATAAGTGAATCATTTTATATTTTTTTACTGTTGTTCAGTAATCATTAATATTTTTTACTATTTAGATTTGTAATTTTTCAGGATTGCATCAAGATTTTTTCTAAAAAAACATATTTTGATTCAATCTCTGATCGATTATAGATTTTTATCGATTGAAGACATAAATAGAATTGAAGTTATTTTTTTGAAACCAGTTATTATATTTACGATTTGAAACCGAAAAAACTATTACACATTTTTGGTCAAATTGAAGTATTAAACATAGAAACAAATACAAAAATAGTTAATATTTTAATTTCATTGCAAAGAATAATATTATATTTAAATCACAAATACTTTTTCAGAGAAAAATCTATAAATTTCAAATATGATTTTTATTAAAAAAAATATTTTGATATTTTAATCCTTTCAAGCTTCAATTAAAATACTAGTATTATTTAAATCAATGAACAATATTTTTTTGTTTAGCAATACAAAAATTTTAATACAATTTTTTAAATAAAAATAAATCAGATTCTAATTATGTCCGTTCAATATCATTTTCCATTTCTTAGCAAAAATCATCTACTTTTTTTAGTTATTAATATATGTTAGAACATTAACACATTTCTTATTTATATTATTTTTTTATTTTATTTCTATTTTTCAGAAATTAAAGGCCGATCAAAACGTAAGATATTAAAAAATATATTATTTGGCACGTTTGACGTTTTTTTGTCGTGTGTTACTAAAAAGCCTGCTGTACATTTCACACTTTAAACGATTGTTTTTAAATTTCTGTGTTATGTGTTATAGGTTTAAGTTTCAAAAATTTTTATATATATATATATATATATATATATATATATATATATATATATAATTTGTCTATATATGTGTTTATGTACTTCTTTTCCAAATTTATGTAAAATATTTAATTGATGTAAATAATTAAATCATTAAGTAACTACATTTTTATTAAATAAAATATTTTCTCTTCAATAAGGAATAGAAAAATATTCCTTTGTATTATATTTGTATCTTGTCTTTGATTTTTTTTTCATTAACAAAATTAATCCTAAAATCTATATATAATATCATCTTGTATAAAAATAAATCAATGTTTTTATTATTTAATATAAAAATGTCCTTATTGCATTGAGTTACTTCTTATTTAATTCTAATTTATTTTAATTTAAAACTAAAAATTAACTGTATATAAAAAATCTTTTTTGCATTTTTCACTAACACGAACGTTTATTTCAATTAATGTAAAGTAAATAAGACAAATTTGCAAAATAAAATTTTGATCGCTTTTTATTATTTTTTTAAAAAAAATATTCGTCTATATCAAAAAAATGTTATTTAGTTCTATATGTATTTTTTCTCATTTTACATTCTTTTAAATGTCTCTGAATTACATTAACAATAATAATTGCTTCATCAACAATTTATTTTTTTGTTTAATAATGTTGTTAAAACGGTGAGGTTTTTATAAACTCTTTTTTTCATTATTACATGTTTTTAAAATTAAACTAAAGTATTTTTAAGAACATTTATTTTACCATATCTCATCCATTCATATTATTGATATAAAAGGTACTTCTAATTATATTTATTTATTTTTTTTAAAAAAATCTCTTATTACATTTTTAAAAAGTGCTAATTTATATTTTTAAAAAATGACTGAATTTGTAAAATAAAAAAACGTAGGAAAATCGAATTAAATTTGTAATATTTGTTTACTTCAAATATTTTCTTTTAACATTTTTGAAATTTTAATAGGTATTCGTAAAAGTTATTTTTTAAGTTTTATTTATGTAATTATATCTATATAAATCATATATTGAGAGTCATTCCATAAATAATTCGTTTTTTTTTTTAGAGAAAGTTTTAAATTGGAACAAATAAGTTGACATTTAATTTGAATCCCAAATATATTTTCTATTATTATTCACAACTTCTTCCCATTTTAATCTTAAATTTGTAGTATTCTGGTGATAAAACTTGTTTGGTTTTATTTTCTTCGGACATCACTCTCTATATTAAACTATTTCTCACTAATGTGGTTTTGGAAACTTCGGAATAGATAATAATTCGATAGTGTCAGGTCAGGAGAATGCAGCTGGATGCGTCATAATTTTCCATTCAAATTTCCTCAATTTTTGGAGCATTTCTCGTGCTATATAAGATCGAGCATTGTCTATTATTTTCAACGTTTAATATTGCTATAAATAATCCATTTCTCGTTACCAGTAACAATTTAATTCAGAAATAGCTCCTTTTCAATCTATAGAAATAAAAAATGCAGATATCCATTCGTTGCTTCAGATTAAGCTCCGATAATTCGTTAAGAAGCTACTGATTATAAATCGTTTTTAGATGGACCGTGGAATGGGTTGATCGAAGCTGCTCGACTAATTCTTCCACCATTAAACTAGAGTTTTCATCCATTCTGACCAATACAAAAATACCGCATTATTTATGGGATGACCCAATATATTATTTTATTTTTGTAAATATACAGGTGTATATTTGTGTCTGTATTTTTTATTTGCTTTCTGAGCTAATACACGAAGCTTATTTGAAACTGTAAAAAATGCGTTGTAAAATATATTTGTAAATAACCAGATATAGAATCGCAAAAATATATGTTTATTTGGTAACAGGTCGTCAATGATACACATGTGACACGCATAAAAGAGTTAGAGAATTTATTAAGCGAAGAAAGAAAAAAAGTCGAAGCTCATGAAAATGAGTCGAATAAACTTTTTGAAGCAGAAGAAGCTTACGCTCGAACTAAAGAAGAACTGGAAGTACTTCAAGAGAAAATTAAATCGATACAATCTTCTGATGGTAAGTCATCGAAACGTATTTATATTTTATTAATATTTTTGTGATATGTAATAAAGAAATATATTATAGAAATAGTTACATCTTCTCTACAAACACAACTCGATGAATACAAAAATAAATTACAAGAGTCGGAGGCGAAGCAAAAAGAGTTAGAAATTATTTATGAAAATGATATGTTGAAACTAAAATCGCAGTCAGATGAAAAATGTCAATCGCAAAAAACAGAATTTAATACAGTCTCTGAGAATTATAAAAAAGAGATAGATCTACTAAAACAACAGATGTCAGAAACTCAAGACGAGAAGAAGAAAATGGATGCGATTATTCAAAAACAGATGAACGAGATGAGCAAACTCCGGATTCAGACCGATGAACAGAGTCATAAACTTCAACAAAAAACTAAAGATGTATGTGATAACGCGTTAAAAACTGAAGAGAAACTTCAAAAGGAAATCGATAAACTCAAAATGGAACTTAGCGGTAAAGCTTTCGATATTGAAGCGAGCATCGAAAAAAATAAAAATAAAGATATGCTAATTAATGAATTGCAAGTGAAACTGGATGCTGCTCTACGAGAACTTAAAACGAAAGAAGAAGATATGGAAAAGCATGTGAGAAGAAAACGTGAAGCTGATGAAGAATACCAGAGAACTTTCGAAGATATGAAAGCTAATTTACAAGCGAGTGCTGATAGTTTAGAAAGTCACAAAATTGCTACTGCTAAAGAACTGATGTCCAAACAGAGTGAAATCGCTGAAGCACAACAAAAACATGCGGATGATCAATCGTTCATTACTAAACTTGAGTATGAGTTGAACGAAACGAAAGCGATCGCATCGAAATCCGCTAGTTCTATAGTAGAATATGAACTCCAATTGAAATATCTCAAAGAGAAAGATGACAAAATCTTGGAATTGAACTCGATGTATGAAAGTACATGTCATCGGTTGGCCGATTGTCACGATTTTAATGTTAAGCAAGAATTAGAGCTCCATCAGAAAGATGCTCAAATCGAAACTTATAAAAAAGATTTCGAAGTATTGTATGTGAAAATGAAAAAAGGAGAAGATGACAATTGCAACTTGACAGCTAGAATTAACGAACTGGAATTAGAAGTCGGAGATTTGACCAGAAAAATTGCTTCTATGCAAGAAGTATCCGTTTTAATGACCGAACAGAAACAGAAACTCGAAATAGAAATACAGAATTTGTTGTCGTCATCATACGATTCGAATGATAAAATAACAAAACTGAATGAAGATTTACGTGGCAAAGAACGAGAGTTGGATCTATTTAGAGAAGAAACGAACGTTAAACAGCTCAACTGCGAACGAGAAACACAAGAACTACAACAGATGGTTGCAACTTTCAAATCACAACATGCTTCTAAAAAAACGGAAAATGATCAACTGATCATCGATTTGACTAATCAAAAAGCGCAGTTAGAAGAGGAAATTAACATTATTACCGTAAAAGCGCGAACAGTGGAAGATCAGTTGAAATCCGAGCTGAAAGATTTGTCTACTATTTGCGAGAACAGACAAACGGAATTTAATCTTCAAATCCAAACATACAAACAGAAAGAGGCGGATTTGAATTTGAAGATAAACGAATTGTTGATTGTCAAAGAGGGCGATATTAAGACATACAATGGAAAAATACAACAACTCGAAAAGGATAAAGATCAGTTACAAAACACTATCAGAGAAAAATCCGATTTGCTGATCGAAGTCCAGACAAAATGTGAACGTATGGAATTGGATGTAAAAGCAAAAGAAGTAGAAATGAATAATCGGTTTGCTAAGAATATTAATCGATTGCAAGAAGACATTAAAGATCTCGAAAAGAAAATAAGCGATAAAGATATAATAATTAGTGAATTTCATATGCAAATGAATGTTTGTAAACAGGACAGTTCTGGTCTAAATGAATCTGTTCTACAATACATTAAATTATTAGATAACCTCAAAGTGGAATTAACAACAGCACAAAACGATTATACGCATCTAGAAAAAGAACTTGGTAATAAAGTTTACATAATTAGCACGTTGGAAACACAGATAGAAGAACTGAAGAAAAATATTTCTGATTGTGAAAATGAAAATTCTGTTATTAACAATGAGCTTCATGCTGTAACTCAAGAATTGAATAATCAAAAACAAGATAAAATTAACGCACAAAATAAAACTGTCGAAAAAGAACAAGAGATTATATTTATAAAGAATCAATTCGATCAAACTATTAAAGGTCTATGCAAGCCGCTCGAAGAGAAAATTATACATTTGACGTCACAATATAATCAAGCTCAAAATGAACTAAATGATTTGAAAAAGAATTCCGAAGAGATAGATAAGTCGAAAAGGATATTAACGGTGGAATTAGAGAAAGCAAAACAGGAAAAATGTATTGAATATGAAGACAGTTTAATAAAATTGTTTAATCTACAGCAAGAATGTGAATCTATGAAAAAAGAACAACTAGAAATAATTGATATTAAAGATCAGGAAATAGATAATCTTCAGAAACGACTTGAGCAAATGAAACAGGATAAAGAAATAGTTGCCGATGAGAAATATAAAGAGTTAGAAAAACAATATGAAGTCGCGTTAAAAGAAAAAGACGAAATAAAGAAACAATGCATGAGTGTGGAAAGTCAGGTTCTCATTTTGAATAAGAATATTGATGAAGTCCAAAAAGTCAATCGCACAAAATTCGAAGAGAAGGTCGCCGATATCGAGAAACAATGCGAGAAATACGTGGAGGAAATTGAAAATGGGAAGAAAGAGTTGAAAATTAAAGACAATATTATTAAAAATCTTCAGTCGAATGTGAATGTATGCGCACAGAAACACAACGAAGATATAAAAAAGTTGAGAAAAGAAGTAGAACAGAAAAATGAGGCATTGGCTATGTGTAAATCGAAACAGAATGATGAATGCACGCAGTTATTATCGCAGTTAGAACACAAAGAAAATGAATTGATTATGTTAAGGAGTACGACCGAAAACTGCAAAGGACTCACGTTAGAAGTAAATCGACAGGCGAATGAACTGAGCAATAAAAACATTAAAATTGATGAATTAAATAGGATAATTAGTGACCTAAAGAAAAACATAACAACGACAAAAGATTTCTATTCAATGGAAACAGCGGCGGAAGATAGTCGTATGGATTGCTATAATTTGAAAGAGCAGGTAATTTTCATTATAATTTAACAATTAAAATTACTTTTGTATTTATTATTTTTTTATATTGTTTATTTTATCCGTATTTTTACATAAATTAACATAATACTTTTTATTTCCATTTAACCTTTTCAAAATGGATTTACATAATGGCGGCTTTTTAAAAATAAATTATAATAATAAATTGTGCTATGCATACTTTCGTTATATTGCAAAAAATTGTACAAATATACATATTTATTATATGTATTTGTTTTACAAAAAAATATATTTCTTGTACAATTAAGAGGTTATGCTTTTGTATAAAATGAGGTTATGTTTCCTTATAAAATGAGGTTATGTAAACATTATGTACTGCAATATAGTTTATATTTCTGTTTTAGATTACAAAATTGAGACCATTTGTTGACTCTACCAATAAATTGACTGCAGAACTCCACCGTGAAAAATTATATATAATTGATATAGAAACAAAATTGCAACAACTCATAGATGAAAATAAAGATCTTACGATAAAAATGCAAAGTTTTATAACTCGTTTCTTTAATAACAATATTAAAAAAAGTGATTCCAAACACTGTATAAAAGAAAAAGATTCATTGTTTTGTCAAATAAAATCACTTCAAGTCGAGATGGAAAAATTAGTTGAAGAAATACATGTGTGCAAAACTCAGAAGTCTCAGGTATTAAATTATATTTTTTGGATAGATAATTTATTATACTTATAATTAATTTTCCTTTGATATAATTTCAGATTGTAGAAGAATACAATATGTTATTGGAAAACAAGCATCAATCACATAACACATATCCACAAGTAACAGAGACTTTAAATAAAACTATTGCTGCAAATACATCAGTAGTGAATGGAAATGTTGCTCTTCAAATGGAAAAATTACAAGAAGCACAAGGTCAAATAGAATTCCTGAATTCGATCATTGCTGATATGCAACAGAAAAATGATGAACTTAGAAATAAAGTACAAGTGTTGGAATCTACATCTCTTAATTCAGAAGGATATGAAATTTCATTGTAAGTTTATTAATCGAGTCATTTTTGATTTATATTTTAAAACCGATATTTATTATAGGCACGGAGTAATACAACCTCGTGCGGTAGCACCACGTATGTTCTGCGATATTTGTGATTCGTTCGACTTACACGAAACAGAAGATTGTCCTCATCAGTCCAATGATTCTCCGCCCTCTCAACGTAAAATTACACATCACGTACCTAAAGAAGTAACCGATAGGCCCTACTGTGAAATTTGTGAAGGTATTAGTTAAATATTCTGTTTTAATAGCAATCAATGACATTTATTTTTTTTGTTTTTGTTTGTAGTGTTCGGACACTCCACAGAAAATTGTGATGATACGGAGACATATTAGAATCATTAGGCCAATTGAAACAACTTAAAAATTAGTTTTATTGATCACTTCTTGAACATAATCAATAAATCATATCGGCAACTAAGATTTGTAACAATTAATTAAAATAAAAAAAAGGAAAATTATTTTCGCTATGAAACAATTGAAGGTGTTAACTAAATTTCTTGTCAAGCCTATATTAAAACATTTTAACTTATTTTCATTCTTCATTCATTTATGTTATTATATAGTTTGCATTATTTATAACTAAAATATTTTAAAATGCTTACAATTGTAAATATAAAGATAATTAATTATATAGTATTAAGTAGGTAAAATATTGTTATTGCCAAATTATTTAAAGATATGTTCTATAATGAATATTTTTTTTACATAATATATTAAACATATTGTTTTACATTAATGATATTTTATCAAAAATAAAAATGTTTATTACTTTTTTGTAATTAATAGATTTTACAAAATAAATTACAATGAAAATGTTTTTTCAAATAATTGATATTTAATATTTTTAACTGTAAATCCTGAATTTAAATCATGCATTTAATTTCATATTAGAACATATCTTTAAGAAAATATTAAGTGCCTCGACTGTTCGTTTAACTACAAGTATTCTTAAATTCTCGCATACAAACAACAAGGTTACATGTTCCGTGCAAATATATTTTTACAGTTTTTTAAACAACTACATGTTGAAAGTTTATTTGTAAAGGCGTTCAGAGCATTAAATGAAATCAAAAAAAAATTCACAAGTGTGAAACTATATGGATATAATCAAATTAGCACAAGTATACAATTTATTGACTAAAAGATTTTTCCAAAATGTACAAAAGATTTTTTTTTCAATTTTCTGGAATTAAAAATGTTATTTGAACTTGTTTAAATTGTTAAAGAATAAAATGAAGCTAAGTCGTAAAAAGATATTTATTTATATTATTTATACATGTTAATGTGAATATTTCTTAAATATAGTTTAATGTTAATAGTTAATAACTCATTAACTTAAAATGAAAATATATACATATACTAATATTTTTTGTTCAGTCAAGACCCTCTTTCTTCTCTTTCACAGCTTCTTTGAATCTTTCTTCAAATAAACATAATTCAGCAATTAAATCGGTTATAGCATGCATGAAAGCATCATGTGGTGTATGTTCAGGAGTCGTCTGAATCCGAAGAACAAATTTATGTTCCAGAGGATGAGGTACTTTGTATCCAGCGAAGAGTACATTCGGATCTTTTAACAACTGACTAGAAAATAAACATAAAAAAATATTTACAATATAATTTATTTCATTATTAGCAGTTATAAAATGTAAGTATTAAAAGTAAGGTTATGTAGAAATTATTGCCAATATCTTTTTTTTTAAATTATATTGTAAGTAAACTTAAAGTACTAACTCTCTGATCATGTTTCCGAGAGTGTGGTCTTCTTTATTAACTGTAAAAATAGCTGCATTCGGGACTTTTGTATCGACCTCTTTGATGATTCTGTAATAACATTGTAGATTAAAACGCAATTATCAAAAAAAATAAACTTGTTTAATAATTCGACTCACTTCTTTTCTCCATCATAGAGTAAAAATGATTCGAATGTCGGAGGGGCATTCATTGTTCAAATGAAAAAAATATGTTTATACTAAAATTATGTTGATTTTAGTATAAACACAACAACCGACTGGATATATATAAACTTTTTTATCAACTCTTCCTGGTTTATATGTGTGTTGTAATTGAATGATTCGTCGTTAGATGGAAGAACGGTTATCGAATTTTCAAAGTACGAATTAAAAAATCCAGGATTTCTGCCCTTAATACAATTAATATATAAATGGAAGGTATTTATTCGTTAATGGAAACGAATAAAGCGTGCCGAGTACATTTATCTTGCAAGCGATGTGCGGATAACGTCGATATATGAAAGTAGATAATCGTAAGATAAGCGTCAATGTTCCATCGACTCGTGTAAACGGACAGTTGATGAAAGGCAGTTGTCGCGGAAGCACGTCTGCGGAACACACTGCTCGTTGTGATAACGATAAAGTGAACGGTTTTTGTGTTCTGTCACTGTCGCAGCCTGTGGTAGTAAAATGGCGGAGGCTGCGGTCACGACGGCTAGTGCTAATAATCCAAATACAGAAATAGTGCGTGGTCAAGCGTTCGAAGTCGGCCCTCGTTACACCAACTTGGCTTACATCGGCGAAGGCGCTTACGGCATGGTCGTGTAAGTGATTTTCATACATATGCATGTTATGTCCGTGAAAACATCGATTGCTTTGACAACCATTTGTGTATATGCCCGCCCCTTTTCAACGTCATTTATATTATACCATGTGCGCACCGTACTTATGTAATAGTTTATTTTACGGCTGTGTATACAATCTTTCAGGTGGTATAAATATATTATGACATTCAACAGAAACATTGTGCATATAACGAATGTTCGATTCCGAGTGAAAAGTTAGGTTAGGGAACTATTATGTTAACGTTAATCTAATCTTTTTTTTTGACTTTTTTTCGTATCCAGTTACACATCGAACTAACAATTTATATATACCTTTATGCTTTCCAAACATTTCATCGACTTCATTATAAATCCATAAACGATCACAAGTTTTTTTTTTTTTAGGAAAACTTACATTTTTAAAAATTTTCGAAATTTGCATACATAAAGTCATTAATTTATTTTCCCCATTATTAACATTTTAAAACATCAGTAATTTTAACAGAAATGTACCGAGATAGTATTTTTGGACCATTTTCTGTTCATCCCGTTCATTAACAATTTCCCAGTTCTAGTTAATTTAAAAATATCTTCATATACGACTGCATTAAATACTGGAAATTGTTTCAAATATCTGATATTTAACATTTACTAACATTAACAAAAAATTAATTAGACTAAATACAGTGGTACGAAATTATATCATCTGTTAAGTAAATTTGTGACTGATAACTCTTTAATTGTCAAGATTTGAGGGTTACTCTTTTTTTGCAGTATCCTACAACCCGTTTTATTATCAGGTACCAAAATTGATACTTTAATAGAATATCAATTCGCTCACCTGATAATAATACATTGTTGGGATAGGTTGTAACAAGACACTACACAAGAAGAGTGATCTTAAGAACTTAACAAGTAAAGAATTATCATTAAATAACAGAATCATAGGAATAGAATCAAAAATTAACTTTTACTTTTGTAAAAGTGACGAAAGTTTATTTTTTTTTAAAACTTCCTCCGATGATGGACTGGAAGTAGTAACCTCTAATTTGTCTAAACATCTTTGGATTGTATTACACTGATTTTTAGAAGTACATGTTTTTAGTATTGCAAGCAATACTTGCATGTATTTCAGTTTTTTAATAATACAATAAGTGTGTTTTAGTAGTAAAAGAAAGTACATGATCCATAATGGACTATTTCAATATGAAAAGATTTAAATTAAAAAATAGTATCCCAGAGGGAAGGACAATGCAACAAAAATTAAATTAGAAAATATGAGGGTGAAAGTAACCCTTTTTATCTTCAACAAAGTAATTTTTAAACTTTATACTCAGTATGTAATAATTTTTATAATAAACTATTTATTGAAAAATATAACAACTATAATTCTCATTAATAGATTTTCAAAATGAATCCAAATGTAAATACTGAAAAATATAATATTTTAAATGCTTGACATTCTAGTTTTGTATTTAATAATCATTCTACATTTAATATTAATTTTAAATCTTAAATTAATTAATTCATTTTAAATCAATAGTATTTTATTATTTGTTTAATTCACAAGATATATATTTGTATTAAATTTTTTTCTTCGTATATTATAAATTATCAAATGTACTTTTTTACAGTCGATTTGACACTGTAATTAATTTATTTTTATATAAATATACCTTTTAATTTCAAAAAACATGTAGCTATTACAGTTGGTTAGAATTATTTTTTTATTTATTAATTTATTATAAAAAATTGAAATTCCATCATGTATGAACATGATTTCTGTTTATTAAAAAATCAGTAGAACGTGAAAAATATGAAGCTGTTTTTGTTGCCAATCAAATATCAATACCAAAGAAAACTAAATTTATTTATTTATAAAAACCGAATATTATTTGATATTGAATTACACAACGTTTATATTTATTTAAATAAAACACCTTGTACATTATATCTATGAGTACTAAAAATGTAAAAATATAAATACCTTTTATGATATTAGATAAGAATGTAAGAGATATGAATTTATAAATTGTACGTTCTTTTATATATTTATTTAATGATATGATTCAAAGTTTATATTTACATGTCTATAAAATGTAAATACACATATTTTTTCCTACTTATGTCAACATAAATGTCTATATGCAAACATAAGAAAAAAACTAATACTTACAGAAAAATATACAGTTTATTAATAAATTGTAATATATTTTATTTTTTATATTAAAAATATTCTTAGTTATTTATTGAATTTTGTTGCTGTTTTCTACATAAATTATTTTATCAATATATATTTGTAAAATAGAATAAATGTATTTGATAAAATTACATTTTGTTGAGGAATAACTAATGAAATGTTATTTCTTGAGTGTTCAGTAATTGCATATTGTGTATTTATTATTGCTTATACTTCTTTTGATATCATTTTATGATTATAATAAAAACAATTCTATAAAATGTGATAAATTGTCATTAAATTTCATGTAAATTATTGAATACATAATAATGATATTAAGGAAGTGATTCTTTAATGTGAATTTGCCTAAATAACAGATTATACTGTACATTAAAATTATTTCAATCTTCTTGATATTTGTTTTGTAGAATGTCAGTGTATTTATTTAAAAAAGATAACAGTATATTTTTTATTTTATTTTCTGTCTGTTAAAAACATTTTTAAACAACTGTTTAAATGTGGTTTAGAAAAAATGTATATTTTTATTTTGTAATTATATATATATATATATATATATATATATATATATATATATATATATATATATATATTCAATTGGTGGCAGTAGATAAAACGATGGTCACGTAGTTCTATTTTCAAATTTCTAGAAACAGAATCAAATCATAGCCCAATCTAAATCTGTCTAATGAGGTGGGTAGCACGTGATTTCGATTTTCAAATTGTCATTTGTTTGACATGTGGGAGAGATTGTAGGCGCATTGTCACGAAATACAACTAATTAAAGGACATTGGTACTGTACCACCTTCGTTTTTTAATTACGAAAAACAAACTGAAAATTGTATTAATTATGCAATTGAATTTTTTCATAAATTCCAATTATTGATTTATTGAAACAAATAAAATTATGATCAGTGAGAATTATTTTTTGCGAAGAAAAACCAGTACAATAATATGAACGTGTTGCAAATGTATTTCAATACTTAATTTAGAATATAAAATCATCTGTGTATTTCCTGTTCTGATGTTTTTGCTTGATTATGTCATGTGTTGAATGTTGTATGGAACAAGAACTCGATTGAGAAGGTCATTATTTTTCTATTTGATCAACAATAACGGGAAAATATTTCTTATATTAATTATAATGTTGATTAAAAATAATCTATAAGAATAATAAGTATACAATAATATATTTGTTCTATTATATTTGCAAAATCGATTTTTATTCTTTTTTCTTTGGAATTTTTCAATGCTAGGAATTATTTTATTTATTATAAACATTTTAAAAATACTAAGTATTTTAATGGTTGTTTTTTTTATATCTTCTTTATAATTTTTCCTTAATATTACCTTTCTCTTTCCTTTTTCATAATCATTGTGTATCTAAAATTAATGTTAGAAAAATATATTTTACAAAGCTACATTATGTTTAAAACCTTGATTATACGCCAAATTGTATATCATTCCACAACATAAAAAGATAATATATTAAGAAAAAAATCAGAACGATTATAAAACAAAAAAGAAAACAGTAAATGAAATATATAGGTTTGGTTATTAATCATTTAATAAAGAGTTTTAATAATAAAAAATATGTATTTTTTATTTTCTCAGTTATTACACATAGTACCAGATTATATAATAGAAAATAATACTTTTTTATTTTTATGTTAATTATTGATCTTGTATATATTTTGTTTGTAGTATTTATAATTATTAACTTTTATGTAAATTCCATCTAAGGTAAATTTTATATATATAAAAAAAATAAAAATAAGTTTGAGTAAGATATGAATGTTTTAAAAAATATTTGCAGGAAATAAAGCAAATTAAATTTTTTAACATAAAATTAAATAATTTAAACTATTACATTTTCGTTATATATATATATATAAACCATAAAAACCATATTGGTTTCCTTTATATCAGTTATCTTCTAAAGTTACTGATAAAATAAAAAAAAAACCAGTCAATATTATAATTTAATACAGTAATTAATACATTTATTCAGAAAGTAAAAGTAAATATATTAAAAAGTAAAAGTGTTATTTAGTTTTTTTTGTATTTATTAAGTTTTTATATATATATATGTGTGTGTGTGTGTGTGTGTGTGTAAATACACATGCACAAATAAATGTATTGTGTTTTTGGATTATATAGATTTTTCAAATTTTCGGTTATACTATAAAACATTTCCGCGATTTATAGCCAGCGATAAAAATGTTTGTTTATAGTGTGTGTTTTTTTTTAAAAAAACATTATTACTTTTATATAGACTGGGCCGACAACTTCGTTGAATCATTTGTACTGGTGCCAATATTCCCACTATTACAAAATCGTACTGTTTGTGTATATTTTGTATGAATAAATTTATTTCTTAAAATGAAACTAAAAGTCCAATTAATAGTTAAAAGTAAATTTATTATATAATTAATTGTCGGCATTTGAATAAGTAACGATGAGAAATTTACGTGACGACTGTTTTAATATTTTACATAATAGACTATTAACTATTAAAACAGATTAGTTTGTAGAAATTTTTATTATATAGAATGTTCAATATTAGTAAATTTTGATGTGTGAATAAAATATCATTTATCAAATATAAATAATTATATTAAAATGTCAAAATAAAATATAAATTGACGTTTATTAATTTACTGTTGGATAAAGATAGTCCTAATGTAGAAATATTATAATTTTAGAATTCATCATTAGATCATTTCTTTTTAAAATCACAATATTATTTTTTTATTTATATCTTTTCAATATGATTTTTTTTATAAAGTTGACTAAATAATCTAAAATGCCAATTTAAAATAAAACAAAGACTTTTTTTAACACCAATAAATTTTCATCCCTAATACCACAATATATTATAAATGTTTACTTTGTAACAACAATGGGTTAATGCGCATTTCAGTGGCAGTGCCATCATCGTCAGAGTTGTTTTAGTGAACAATAAATGATTATTGAACACTTTATAACATATTGTGGTGTCGGGGGTGAAAATTCATTTGTGTTAGAGTGAATTTGTCACATTTTCAAAACAAACAGTAAGTACTTTTTTAATTAATTGAGTGCTTGATAATGGAGTAATTTATTTTATTTATTTAATATTTTAATCATATAACTTGAATATGGAATTGCTACTTTTGTAATATACTATTTATGGTTTTATTAAAGTTATTATAAGATTATTATTATTATTATTTTGAAATTATAGCGTTTCTGACTTAAACACATTAGGAAATAATTTCGTGATATTTTTCAATACAATACGTGATATAAGAAAAATATTTTTATTTTTTTTCTGTTTATGTGTAAGAAAAAATATACCTCTACACTTATTATTTTTATAGAATGGTGCTTTTATTTTTTTTTTTATTATCAAAATAATCATTTAATACATGCGATCAATTAATTTCATTGTTTTTCGTATTTACTCCAGTCACATTTACATATTTGTGATTAATTGAGTACCATTTTTAAACAAGGTCGTAAAAAATTGATGACAATTTGTACAATTGAAAATATATTTTTATTCAAATACATACATCGTATAGAATCGTGGAATACAATTAATCAATTCGAGAACGTAGCACGTCTAGAAAAAATCGTACGTATTGTATGTTGTAATCAAAACATAGTTTATTTTTAGTGTCATAATAAGTAACGTATCGTATTAGTTCGCTTACCGCAAATCTCATATTAAACAGGAATCTTAATATGTTTATAGTATCAGTGCCAATTACTGGGAAACCCAATTTCAATACGACTGTTAACATACGGTTCTGTTGTTAAATCTGTTAACTCAGATTTAATTACGTCTGTACCGCTAATAATAATACACATCACTTTAGATTGTGATTGATCTTATCTCTAGCAGCAACTTATTTAATATATTTTACATAAATTGTATGCACAGAAATATATTTTACACAAACACACATTTAGTCAATTCAATCCTTATAAAAAGATGTTTTTTCTAAAAAAAATTCTAATATTCAAAAATACCTATATATTTTTAGCACAAATGTGCTTAATAATTTTAAGCTAATTAATCAACACTGCAACATGATTAATTATTGATTGAGTGTATTTAAATTAAGTATAATCATTTTATTTTACATTTCCAATCGAGTTTCTCAGGATAGTAAAAAGTCTGCACGTTGTATCTTTTCAGTGTATCGTCAGCAGTAAAATGGAGTAAAACTAATCAATGTTAAATTGTTGACGAGATGTATTTGCGACTAAATTGCTTTTAGCTCGAATCCAAGTTTACAGAATTTGTAACAGTTTTCTTGAGAAATAAATTGTTTTTAAATCGGTAACGCGGCATAATGAAATAATTTAATTGTAGATATATTTTAATCTCTGTGTAAAATAATTCATTAATCTCATTTTATTAGACATTACTAATATAACTCATTGATCGATTCGATTTTTTTTTATATTTAATCTATCTTGGCATCATTATCTTTATTTTATGCCAATAGGCACGACCATTTTACATATATAACTTTTTATTTTTATTATACAGATATATATATATATACATACATATACAAAA